>OX638297.1:11092495-11569613 GCA_951812265.1 Taphrorychus bicolor
GCTTCACAATTACCACATCTAGTACATTTAAATCAGTCTATTATACGGCGAAGCCAGTTGTGCATTGAAAATAATGGTCCCCATTTTTACAATTTTTATAACTGTTTTTGTTATGTTTTCAATTATTGTTTTAGTTACTTTTAGTTTTTAATTCTGAAAATAAACATTGTTACAACACAGCTAAAAAAAATAAGCTTGGCTATTTTAGGTTGCCATGAAAACCTACGCCAACAAGACATGGCAAAAATTGATTATCTAGCGGTACGCAAGTAGCAAAATTAATAATCTATTAAAAGGCAAACACTGAAAAGTTGTTTTTAAGTCATTTAATATTTATTTGAACTTCAAATTGAACAAGGACCTAAAAAATAATTTTTATCTTCAGAAAAACCAGTAGCGTACTACTTTTTTGTTGAAAACTAGCCAGTCACGAGCCGCAGTCACGCCACTGGTAACGCTGAAACACCCTTTTATATTGCAAAACTTGAGCCTTTCATCGCTATTGACACATGTAAAATTTCATTAAAATATCTCTGGCAGTTTCAGAAAAAAAATCCATTTTTTGGTGTTTCAATAAAAACTTTAACGTCCTGTATTTCCGTAACAGAGTATTTTTCGTCTATGATTTATATAGCAAACTAGGGTTTTTTTTGGACGTAGAATACCCCCTTAAAGTTTGGCACAAAAAACCAGGTCCACCCTGTATATGTAGATGATTTGCGCTATTGATTACTTGCACTAGGTAAGTTACCTATCAGTAACAGTAGGCATTATGGAGCAATCTATAAAATGTTACGCTGACGGTTGCAGATTCCATCAGATCCTGCTGGGTTTTTTGCCAAGCTTTATAGGTTTGATAACCAATCTTAATTTGACTATAAGAGCATTGCAAATATTTGAGGGACTCGCACTCAATGAGGTATGATATAGTTTTTTGCCTCGCATTTGTTCCCAGAGATAAAGCATATGTCATAATTTACCAGATAAAAATGGTTTTAAAAATAAATTGAAAACACGCGCTAGCTAATCTCGAATCCTCGTAGAATATTTTTAAGAAAATGCTGAAACGATGAGACAACACAGGGGTTCTAATCTTAAATTATACCTATTGGACTATAAACTTTAACGTCACAGGACTTCCAAGAATTGCCCAGAAATATCAGGACAAACAAAAATATTTAAGTTTTATAATTTATAAGTGATATATTAGTTGGGCAGTTAGAAGGCAGGCAGTGTTGTCAAATGGGCAAATAGTTGAATTACATTTTGCTTTAGTTCCCCATTAGTAGTATCTTTCGGAGTTTTAATTATTGGCAGTATATGCATAAAAACAGCGTCTCAGAGGACTCGAGATTTACTTCCGGAATATAAAATGGTTAACGCATTATATCCTATTTCATTGCTATTGTATTATCATAAGTATGAAATAGTAGCGAAGTAGAAGTAGATAAAAATAAAATTAGTGTTAGTAAGTGTAATATAACTATCACATAGAACTGTGAAGCAGTAATATTTTGAGATGGTAATAGAGACCTTCATTTCTACATTCTAAAAAATATAATGTGTGTTGGTTTGGTGGGTCCCGTTTGAAAGAAATAAAAAGGTCTCCAAAGGTTATATAAAAAACGAAAGTATAGGAAAGAACCCGAGGCAATTGGAAAGCTGAAACCTCGAACTAAAAATTTTATAGATACATTTTGGTGCAAAAACTGACAGGTTTGTAGGTTCAACGGGTTAACAAATAAGAAATATTATGTTCATGCAGAGGTATAATTCAAACGAAAAGAACGATATAAAAAGAAATTACTCAAAATCAAAAGGACACAACAATAGACTTTACTTACAGATTTAATGTTATAAAGTCGTCCAACTTATAAAAAGCCCTTAAACCACCAGATTTATAATGTACTTTTGTCCACGACCACTTAAGAATATACTGATATTTAGCTTGTTAACAAAAGTTAAATAGGGCTCATATAGTGTCAGAGGGATATATGAGTTGAAACAGCGGGAATAATGATATTATTCCCGCTCGCCATTTATGTTATATATGTTGCCTTGGCCACCAGTAGGAGTAGACAACAATGCAATATGAAACGCCGCAGCGTAAAAAATGCACTGGTGCCACGGGTTTTGCCGTCAAACGCGAGTGTCACTTTGACATTTCAATAATTTTCTTTACACTACCTATAAGATTTTATAATTTGTAATTATTAGACGATGGCCGTAGACAATAGTATATTATTAAACGAGCTATTTTATGATATGAGCCATTATTCCCTTAGGGGGACGTTTGCGTCACGATCCGTAGGTGGGGGGCGCAAGTCTCCCGTGGGAATAATGGCCATAAAAAGCGAGTATAATACTATACTTTGCCAACGGCCATTGTCTAATAATATTGCAAATTATAAAATCTATAGGTAGTGTAAATAAAATTATTGATATGTCAAAGTGACACTCGCGTTTGACGGCAAAACCGATGCCACCAGTGCATTTTTTACGCTGCGGCGTTTGATATTGCGTTGTTGCCTACTCCTACTAGTTGTCAAGGCAACATATATAACTTAAATGGCGAGCGGGAATAATATCATTATTCCCGCTGTTTCAACTCATATATCCCTGTGACGCTATATAAGCCCTATTTAACTTTTGTCAACAAGCTGAATATCAGTATATTATGAAGTGGTCGTGGACAAAGTATAGTATTATACTCGCTTTTTATGGCCATTATTCCCTTAGGGGGACGTTTGCGCCACGAGCCGCAAGCGAGGGGCGCAAGTCTCCCATCCCTCTATCATAAAAAGCTCGTTTAGTCATGTACTATTTTAAAACCATCCAATGAAAATTTTGTCACCCCAACATGAAGAGCATTCAGGATTAGTCCACCCTGAATCCTCTTTAAATCGACAAAAAGCAGACTGAAAGTCTCACCCTTGTGTAGTGCCAAACCATAAACAAGCTGCTCTTCTGCCCCTTTACTACTACTTTACTTCCAAACTGATAATTAATAACTCACCATACTAGTCTGGGCTTTAGGCAAATTTCAAAAAAGTTACATGTAGGGTTGCAACATTTATGGGGCCAGTCTTTTTCATGAAAGAAAAACGATTCGACTTGTACTCAAATTTTAAGTAAAGCTTGTTGTAAGCGAAACCAAAATTCAGCACTTTCCAGTGTCTTAACTTCCAGCAGTGTACTCGACACCTCCACCGCCTCTCTCACAAACCCATCAACCTTCGAGATGGTGGTGTCACCAGCAAAGAGGGTAAATCTAGCAGTAAACTCCAACATTAATAGACCATTGATGGATATAATAAACAGGATAAAGCCAAGGATGAAGCGCTGAGGAACCCTATATCTGTCTCCCTCCGCTGATGTCACACCCCACGACACCGCCTGGCAGTCTTTATGACAAAAGGTATGATGATAAAAACTTAACAGTGTCAATAGCAAAGTGATACGAAAGAAAATATCCTGAGACGCAATCAAAAGCCTTGCTGAGGTCACAAAGTCCAGAATGAAAAAAATTTTCTTAGAAAACAAAACTCGTTTAAACTTCATAAACATTCAGATTTACTTAAAAACTCCTATAAGGTTCTTGCCATTCAATGGATTTTGGTGAAAACCGCTATTTTAGCTTCAAAGGTCGCTCTAAATTAGAATATTGATGAAACTCCTCCTAACTATTTTTCCTCATATTCGAACGTGTTATCGATGTGGTCAGCACTAGCGTTTCTCTAGTTTTTAATAATTATAAAAAGCAGCCGTTTTATAATTATAACAAGAACAAAACACGTGACCTTAATGTAAGTTTTTTATGATGACATGTTTTGGTAACATTTTAGGGAATTATTCTTTAGTCAGGCCTGATATCTTTGCATTTTCCGGCTAAATGATTTGGGTGTTAGGTTTCTGTTCAAATATACAAAGCAGTAACACACATTAAAGATATAACGGCCAGCAGATCCATCTCTTAATGTGCGTAAAACATAATATAACTCTTAATAAATGTAAACAACAGTCCTAATCCCCTTATATATTATAAAGGGTGCATAAAATGAAGGGTGAGTCAAAATAACTGCCAAATCACATTAATGTTAAGTACCCCAGTTGTCAATAAAATAATATTTTAAAACATCAACTTTATTTATTTGGAGACTACCTATATTTTGTTTCACGAAAAATTGATGTCATTTTTTCTGATGTTTTTTAACGTCACATGTTAAACGTTTTAGTGCTATTTGGCTCAACGAGTCAAATCGAGAGTTGTAAAAAATGGACATTTCTAGAAATTTCTTAGAGTTTTTACAACGCAACTTTTTATTTATTTAAGTGTCCAAAAACTTAAAAACATAAACTTTGAGTATCTTTGGAATATAATATTAACAAAAAAAAGAACAAGAAATTTAAAAAATCACAAACGTTTATAACTCTTAACCATTTTTGGTCACACTTGACACTTGAGGGTTTTAAAAATTTTCAGAAACTAAAAAAAAACTATAAACCCCAATATAGAATATTTTAGAATTTTCTAAAGAATTTTCTGTGTGTGTTTCAGACAACAAACTAAAACTATTCAACTTTCATCGGATTTCCACACACTTGTTCACACATTTAAGCACAAAATCTTTAAACCGAGTGTTGAAATCAAACTTTTTTCTTGTTAAAAATAAGTCCATTTAATCGATATCAAAAAACCTTTTTTTACAGGAGAGTGTAAACCACTATTAATACGTTATTTTACAAATTTTGGAGGTAGTGTGTTACTAAACCCACAAGAGAAAAAATTCGGAAAACGTGCTAAATTTGCTAAATCGGAAAAATTCCTAAATTGCCTAAATCTAACCTGAAGTAACCTATACTAACTCTCACACTCTGAATGAGTGGGCATGGGAGAATACAAGGACAAATTTGACACAGTCAGGAATATGTAGGGAGACCAAGGAAATCTACCCTAACCCGGATGGAGCCTAGGCCTCGTGGCTTCTTGGGAGAAGCCACGTGAGTCTGCAGTGTCCAATAAGGATCCTATAAGGTCTCCCAGGCACTGCCGACTTCTTCTAAGTAGGAGGGGATCCCAAGATCCCCCCCCCCAAGGATCTATTCGGGTTACGGTAAATTTCCTTGGTCTGTATACATATTCCTGACTGTGTCCAGTTTGTCCCATGGCTACTCATTTAGAGTGTGAGAGACGTACCTATTGCTTACTCCTAGACATGGATCCGGTCCAGTAAAGCACGTCTGGGAACTACGCTTCGCCGATTCATCGGCACGGTCGTTTCCCTTAATGCCTCTATTACCAGGAACCCATCCCAAAATTACGCTTTTTGATTCTGCGAGTGACTCTAGAGCATCCCTGCAGTCCTGAAAGAGCTTTGAACTCGTCCTGTTTCTGCAGATGGTTCGCAGGGCCGCCTGACAGTCGGAGTATATAAAGATGTTCTGTTCTGGTCCTTGTTTGAGTTCTGGTCGTGTGGCCACTTCGAGTATTGCAATTGTGGATTCCCAAGGAAAAGTTCTCGCCCTCTTCATGGCCTTCTTTGTATATTCCGGCTCCTGACGATTGTGAATCAGCCATTCTTGATCCGTCTGTATATCATACCTGATTATTCTTAGAAGGTTGCTGAAGTTCTTCTTTAAATTCTTCTCTTGTTGGGTTGTTTATCCCAAATGGCTGTTTTAGTATCAGTCAATCGCGGGCGCCCGTTCTGCGACAGGACAATTGGGATGTCCCGCTGGATGAGGTTAGCAATTTGCGTGTACCGCTTTCCATGACTGTTCCTTTCCACTGGTCGCAGCAATCCGCGCTTCTGCAAGAATAAGCCATCGCCACCCTCTTCGTCCAAATCGGAAGCTCCGCCAGACCCAATAAGGCATTGAAAGCTGCTCCTGGTGTTGTTCTGAACGCACCCGTTATGTCTGTTCTCTGCTGTCTCAGGCAAACTGTTTTCTGCAGTCTGGTCAACCTCGACGCATAGCAGGCCCTCCACCGCTGGCCACCACACCATGGACCCATAGGATATCCTGGGTCTGATTACCGCAGTGTAGAGCCAGTGCAAGACGTGTGGCTTTAGACACCACCTCCTGCCCACTGCCCTGCGCAGTTACCATACCAGTGTTGTTGCCTTATTGCATGCCTTTTCTATATTACTTTTCCAGGTTAGTCCGCTGTCTGTAGTTATATTCAGGCTTTAACGGCAGAGGTTTCGCGTACAGCGTGGGTAACCGGAATTTTGTAGTTTTCCTCCTTTGGTGTAGAGCACAAGCTCGATCTTGCTCTCTGGGGCTGTCACTCAATCCTGCCAGAACCAACTCTCTCGGTCTCGGTACACCATTATCCTATTATTCTGCATGCCCTTTACATTCGATCACAAACGCTGCCGATAAACTTTTCTGGTATCATGATCATCAGTCCGTGATCCTCATATGCCTGCGCACTGAACCCCTCGGCCTGTAGTATCTCCAAAAGACCGTCCTTTAAGAGCCACCATAGTCGAGGTGATAGGCAGCTGCCTTGTGGACAGCCGCCCTCGACCTCGACTTCCCTCCGGTGATCTCCCAGAGAAACCGTCATCCTACGGTTGCGGTGTAGGTGTTCTGCCTTTGTCGAATGCTCCCTCAATATCGAAAAGGAGTGCCAGCAGCACTTCTTTATTCGAATATGTCTTCTCTATTTTATGCACTACAGAATGGAGAACAGTGTCGGTCAACTTCCCTTTACTGTAGGCTTGTTGATCTTTGTTTATGGGTTGTCTTGCCATTACCTCTGTAATGTATCTATCGACTATCTTTTCAACCGTTTTCATTAGAAAGGATGTCAAACTTATGGGTCTAAACGATTTGGCGACATTGCAGTCACTTTTTCCAGCTTTTGGTATGAAGACCGCGTGATCTCCACGCCAGCGTATCCCGTGAACACTGTGTTCAGCGACGGAAGCACATTGTATAGTACTGTCTGGTCCCGCTGTCTTAAATGGACTGAATTCGCCCACCGCCCATCTAATGACTTTGTCGGCCACTACTTCCCTTGCAATTATCCAGTCCACTCGGACTGCAACCAGCTCCGAAGGAGCGGCCGCGCCATTTTCTTCAGGGAATTGGGAAGGAGAATTTCTAGGGTCTCCCCCTGGTCTCCCGCCCATGTCCTGTTTTGTAATTGTATCTGTATAGCTTGCTTTCTCTTTCTGAACTCAGCAATTTGGCTGCCATCTCTCCGCAGAATTTCCGCCAACTCGTTCTTTTGTTTCGCCTTAACTCTTTTTTGAATTCTCTGCGGGTTTCGTTGTATCCGTCCCACTCTCTTCGGCAGCTCGGTGGAAGCCTCTTCTGGCATCTAACTTAAGACACTCTAGCGTGCCATTCCATCACAGAAATCTACGAGCACCCTGCTTCCTAAGTGGGCACGACTCTTCAAAGGAGTAGTCAATGAATTCGTTGAGCCTTTCTACTTATGTATGTATTTCCTCTGTGGAGGGCAACCGTCGCCCCAATCGTTTCAACCCATGGCCTGACCTAAAAGCTCATTGAACTTTATCCAGTCGGTGGTCCTCGTTTTTCTTCTCGGCTGTGTATCTGTTCAGTTTAACTCGATTTCAAATCTTATCATCCTGCGGTTGGACATCGAAATATTCTCAGTTACTTTCTCGGCCATTCGTTGCGAGACGATCGTCATCTGTCGGTTGTGATTTTACGATGTTCGGCTCTGCATTTCAGTTGGGTATCTCTAGATTTTCCGATGCGAGGTAGTCCAGTAGGGAATCCATTACCTCTCGCATTAGTGGGGCATAATCAAAGCTATTTACTTTGGCATAATACATAATATAATAGCTTTTTGTTCTTTCATCCTTTTCCAACTAGACGACATTCTCTAGTGAACACCTCCTACTTTGTAGTTATATAAATATATAGATTCTTCGGAAATAGTGATTCTGAATCAAATTGACACCACTAATTGACGTCCGCTAAGAGGTCAGTTAAAATCAGTTGATAGTGATCAACCCGACCATGCTTTTAGTTTCACAAAATGTTTTTAATGTAGCTAGAGATATTCAGTTTCTTTGGTCTGTAGCGTCTAATAGTGATTGAAAATTTCTAATATATGAAAAATTTAATTGATCGAGGTTTCCTCTTCTCTAACTCTATCGGAGGGGAAGTCATTCTTCTCCAACTGTATCAGAGTATTTAAATCTAAAGTTATCAAACTAGTCCTAATGTGTAAGTAATGTACTGGTATTTTAGATTAAAGATCCTCGACTTTTCATATAAGAATTCGATGATTTGCATCAGAAAAAAAAAGGTAGAGAAGCTAATATTCGTATTTATAGTCCTAACTTGGGCAGAGCATGTATTCAATCAAAAGTGTTTGAAGTAAGTCTATGTATTTCAAATTTAGACTAAATGTTAAAGTTGAAGTTTACTTGAAGTCAAATCGCGACTATAAATACGGGCATAGAAGAGGCTATATAGAATTATTGTACTTAATGAGAATTCTTTACTCTAAAATTTTATGGAAAGTTCAACATTGGTTTGGAGTAAATTTAATTGCTGAAGTCTTGGTTTGTTCACTAGTTGATGAACTAGACAGATCGCCGAAATATCGCAGTGGTAGTGCTCGAATCTAAAATCTGAAATCCATCGATGGATGTAGTATTCTGGTTGCCTCCTGATAAATGAACTCGTTGCGGCCTAGTCTTTAGATCTTGCAATTGCCTCTTCACATGTTGTGAAATCCTTAAGCGTCCATGGGAAGACACAAGATGCCTGTACACATTATTTCGTCTTAGTCAGGTGATCGGGTACTCTTCTCTTCAGACAATGATTTGGATGAAGTATTATATGCAATGTAGTTTCGTCGTAATGCTACCTACTTTTAGTAGATAATGTGAGAATATCAGCGGGAAACTTCACATGTAAACTTGTTATTGATTTGTTCCGTATTAAGATGTATGTCATGGGTAAGTGAATATGGTAATGAGTAGATTCCAGAATACTTTTTTCACCTGTCCTTTGATGACTTTTCTCGTAGCGGTTAACTTTTTATTAAATCATAACCTTCATCATATTGCGCTTTGCGTTCTATCAATAATTAGAAAGGTGTTAGGTCGCAGGTGTAGGACCAATAACCACTTCACTTTCTCGAAATCGCCAACGTTTCGACCTTTATTTTTAGGGCTTCCTCAGGGCTTTTTCAGTCAGTGAAGAACGTGACTGAAAAGCCCTGAGGAAGACCTTAAAAACCCCTAAAAATAAAGGTCGAAGCGTTGGCGATTTCAAGAAAGTGAAGCGGCTATTTGTCCTACACCTGCGACCCAACACCTTTCTAAAATCACAACATTTACATGTTAGAAACATGTAATTTTAATGGTCGCGTTATCGTGTCATTTGCAGTAACATCAGATTTTGCCTTGTATGAGTAAGAGTTACTTGCTTATTTCAATGGGTTGAAGAAGTTCTAACGGTGCTTCTGTAGTCAACATCCTTGGAGTCAGAGAAGTTTCTTCAAGTTATCGAGTTTGTGTCTTCATTGGACTTTAATTAAACTTTAACTTTTGAAATCTTCATATTTAGCTTAATAAACTGTTACTATTATTCGTCCAAACACTTAATTTTTTTTTGTGTTAACAGGGCGTTCTACCAATGTAACTTGGTTTCAGGTTGCGTTTTTGTTGCCGTTTTTGTTTTCGTTTTAAACGAAAAATGTCCTGGTTTTTTAAAAGAGCTCAGTTAGTAAATAAGTCCCTGAATATAGAATGCTCAATGACTCTGATTGTAAAGCCGTCGCTGGATAGAGTTGCCGGGCATCGGTCCTAAATTGGCAGGAACTATGGTCGGGTTACTATTGGCGACCTAAGCGACGCCTTCGACTACATCGACCACTCCATTCATTGGGAAGCTCAATAAGTATTACAAGTTATAAAATTCTAGTATACATTCAATTGAATCTTATGTCTCTGAGAGAAACCAGAAAGTGAAGGTGCAGGATTGGGTGAAACAGAGGTCTTAAGCATCTTTATGCTACCGCAAAGAACACCCCAAACTGTGTTTATGGGGAATTCCTTAAGGGTCTATTCTGGGTTGCGTAATCTTTTTGATCTACATCAACAATTTCCCTGGGGTTTATGTTTGTATTGTCTGCTGCGGTTTGCTGACTGTACCTTACCTCCATGTCTTCCGAGATATCTTCGAATGCCTGATGTACCTAAAAGAAAACCACATCTACATATTTACAACTCATGGATGTGTCATATTCGAGCCAGAGATAACTTTGACTTGATTTGGTATTTATCGTCTCCCGGTACGCTAGTTACTTAAGGCTCGAAGGACCAATCTCTAGGTATTGTACAACTAGGATCGAGTTCGAAGGACCAATGTTTGAGCATGGTACTCCATAAAGTACTGAGGGCTTAACAACTGGAATGTTGATAAGCAGATTTGACTGTAGGTGAACTGAGTGGAATAATTTACTTGATTCGAGACTTGTTTTGACCGAGCTTCATATGTTGATAGGTGCTGACTATATAGTGAATATGTACAACGACTTAATGAGATGCCTTTTGCACCGTCATCACATAGATATTGTGCTCACATTGCAGGTATAGCGTCCATTTTAAACAGCTAAATTGAAATTTAGCTATAACTAGATCAATATTGACATATGAATTACAAAACAGCCACAGCGCTTGTAAAAATGGGTCAGCAAGGAACGATTAACAAATGCTGGTATATAGATATCTAAATTTCTACCTCACAAAAAAAGTTAGTGTGATGTTATCCATAAAGTGCCAGCCATAAAATTTCCGAACATGCCCGAAGCGATAGTACGGTCTCCTATGTTTCAGAATTTTATCGTGATAGGGGCTAGGCGTTTATAATGTCGTACGGATGATAACAATTGGAATGTTAACAGATTTGCCTCTAAATTATTCACCGATTACAACAATAAATATTCAAATGCTGTATATACGACACCTACTTGAATTTTAATACACCTACTTAATCAAGATATATTTGACTTAAGAAGATGTACACAAAAATAAAGTGTCATCCAAGGGTGTGTATTACTATAACCAAGTTATAGTTAAACTTTAAACTGGTCACCACAAATGACCATAAGGTGATCAGGTGATCCCAAAAAGTGTAATATTTACTGAAAACATAATTTTCACTGAAATGAACGAAAATAAAGTGTCCTGACGCCTTCTGGTTAAGGGTTTTGCGAACCTTTCTAAAGGGGATGATTGAGGATATGCTTAGGAATGGCCCTGTTATGATGAAAGGGATTGTCACCCGCATTAGATAAACCAGACAATTGGAATATTTACTCAAACACACGTAATTTTAACTGAAATGGCCGAAAATAAAGTGTCCCAGCGCCATCCTGCTTAATTGTTTCGCAGAAAATTTGAAAGGGGATGATAGGGGGATACGATTAGGAATTGCCCTGTTAAGGTGAACCTTTCTAAAGGGGATGATTGAGGATATGCTTAGGAATGGCCCTGTTATGATGAAAGGGATTGCCACCCCCATAAGGTGAACCAGAAAACTGGAATATTTACTCGAAACAAGTAATTTTTACTGAAATGGCCGAAAATAAAGTGTCCCGGCGCCATTCTGGTTAATTGTTTCGCGAAAGTTTTTGATTGGAATGATAAAGAATTTGCTTAGGAATAGCCCTGTTATGGTGAAAGTGATTGCCACCCCATAAGGTGAACCAGAAAAGTGGAATATTTACTCGAAACACGTAATTTTTACTGAAATGGCCGAAAATAAAGTGTCCCGGCGCCATTCTGGTTAATTGTTTCGCGAAAGTTTTTGATTGGAATGATAGAGAATTTGCTTAGGAATAGTCCTGTTATGGTGAAAGTGATTGCCACCCCATAAGGTGAACCAGAAAAGTGGAATATTTACTCGAAACACGTGATTTTTACTGAAATGGCCGAAAATAAAGTGTCCCGGCGCCATTCTGGTTAATTGTTTCGCGAAAGTTTTTAATGGGAATGATAGAGAATTTGCTTAAGAATAACCCTGTTATGGTGAAAGTGATTGCCACCACATAAGGTAAACCAGAAAAGAAATGACCGAAAATAAAGTGTCCTGACGCCATTCTGGTTAATTGTTTCGCGAAAATGTTTAATGGGGATGATAAGGAATATGCTTAGAAATAGCCCTGTTATGGTGAAAGTCATTGCCATCCCATAAGGTGAATCAGAAAACTGGAATATTTACTCAAAACACGTAATTTTTACTGAAATGGCCGAAAATAAAGTGTCCCGGCGTCATTCAGGTTAATTGTTTCGCGAAAGTTTTTAATGGGAATGATAGAGAATTTGCCTAAGAATAGCCCTGTTATGGTGAAAGTGATTGCCATCCCATAAGGTGAACCAGAAAACTGGAATATTTACCCGTAACACAAAATTTTTACTGAAATTACCGAAAATAAAGTGTCCCGGCTCCATTCTGGTTAACTGTTTCGCGAAAATTTTTAATGGGGATGATAAGGAATATGCTTAGAAATAGCCCTGTTAGGGTAAAAGTGATTGCCACCCCATAAGGTGAACCACAAAACTGGAATATTTACTCGAAACACGTAATTTTTACTGAAATGGCCGAAAATAAAGGGTCGAAGCGCCATCCTGCTTAATTGTTTCGCAAAAAAATTGAAAGGGGATGATAGGGGATATGATTAGGAAACGCCCTGTTAAGGTGAAAGTGATTGCATCCCCATAAGGTGAACCAGAAAACTGGAATATTTACTCGAAACACGTAAATTTTATTGAATAAAGTGTCCTGTCGCCATTCTGGTTAATTGTTTTGTTTTTGTTTTCATTGTTAAAAGTGATATTTTTTTCAATACTAATCCGCTACTATCCAATATTAACACATCGAATTTGTCACACCTTCTACACTACATAATAAGCAAAATTATTATCTAATCATATCCCCTATCATCCCCTTTCAAATTTTTTGCGAGACAATTAAGCAAGATGGCGCTGGGACACTTTATTTTCGGCCATTTCAGTAAAAATTACGTGTTTCGAGTAAATATTATAATTTTCTGGTTCACCTTATGGGGTGGCAATCACTTTCACCTTAACAGGGCTATTCCTAATCATATCCTCTATCGTCCCCTCTCAAATTTTTTGCGAAACAATTAAGCACGATGGCGCTGGGACACTTTATCTTCGGCCATTTCAGTAAAAATTACGTGTTTCGACTAAATGTTCCAGTTTTCTGGTTCACCTTATGGGGTGGCAATCACTTTCATTTTAACAGGGCTATTCTTAATCATATCCCATATCATCCCCTTTCAAATTTTTTTGCGAAACAATTAAGCAGGATGGCGCTGGGACACTTTATTTTCTTCCATTTCAGTAAAAATTACGTGTTTCAAGTAAATATTCCAGTTTTCTGGTTATAGTTATACACACCCTTGGATGATACTTTATTTTTGTGTACATCTTCTTGAGTCAAATTTATCTTGATTAAGTAGGTGTATTAAAATTCAAGTAGGTGTCGTATATACAGCATTTGAATATTTATTGTTGTAATCGGTGAATAATTTAGAGGCAACAATACAATCCAATTGTTAACGCCTAGCCCCTATAACGATAAAATTCTGAAACATAGGAGACCGTACTATCGCTTCGGGCATGTTCGGAAATTCTATGGCTGGCACTTTATGGATAACATCACACTAACACAAAAAAATACATGTAAAGCTTATATTTGTACTTAAGTATTCGATATAATATGTTTCTATATTTCGCTATTTTTATAAACTTAATTACCACTTTTATATTATCATTAATACATTTAAATATAGTTCCTATAATCAAATTCGCTTGTAATCAATATACAACTTTTAGTTACTCTAGCTGTTTTAATAACCTAATTCAGTCAGGCCTACGTCTCAAGATCATTAAATACTGGTGAAAGTGAAATGTTAAAACTGGAGACCAAAGTCGATAAGAGGAATAAGGGACACATGCCTAGAATACAGGGTTGCTCTGGAATGTAGGAGGGAAGAGAGGGTGAATGTTTGATGTGTGCGAGATTGAGCGAAAAAGAAGAGAATGGTGCCCGCATCGAAAGGGCGTGGTTCTGTGGAAGTAGCGGTGTGTGATAAGTGGTTGGGGACTCAACCGAAGGGGGGTGTTAAGTTGGTAAGACCTAGGCAAAGTTATTTTTGTTGTTGATATTGTATATGCATATACTGATGAGGAAAAACCCCTGCGACACCTCGAGTGGTGGGGATAGTACTATGCTTTGGGGGTTGCGGATACATAAGAGTTTTGGGGGTACCTTTTATGCTCCCCAGTCGACACTAGCGGGTATGTAGTGTCAGCCGGATGACCGTACCTGCTGGTTAGAGATACTCACTGCTTAGCGGCTTCTGAGTTCTCGGGTGCGAGCCTCAACTCGTTTACTAATCAATTTTAGGGGGGCACTAGCTAGTTGTCGAAGATCAGAAGGTAACAAAGTAATTGATGGCTCATATTGAGAGCATTTATATTATTTATTTTTACATTTTCCCTGGTCCATATTACGAGTGTATATTAGTACTAGACGGTACATGGATTGATGGAGTTAGTAGGGCAAGAGAGGCCCGATGCGGGGGTGCTTCGGACCCTCTGTGAGTAGTATGATTTATTGTTATTTTGATACAGAACAGTAACAGTTTCATTATTTTCATGTGCATATTTCCCGAGCCTTCTCTATCGACGTCTCTATTTGAATTATACCAAAACCGCCGATAGATGGCATCGTTATGACCCACAGAAGCATCAAAGAGTAAGTTTATCGTGTTTGTTACGATTTTTATTGAAATCACTTGCTGTTTATACTATTAATCGGTCACATGCTCTCGGGCTAAAATAGCCAGAAAAGACCGAACTTTACATACAACTAAATAAATAAATCTCTTCACTAAAAAAAAAAGTCTTTTGATTTCACCTTCATTACATAATTCAAAAGTTACATCAATGTTAATCCAAAAAAGGTGAGAAAAATTAGGATACTTCTGCTTGTGATACCAACTCAAAACTCATTAACTAAGATATTTTAAGTCAATTAAACGAAAAGATAAGAGTACTGGCACCATCGCTATATCTATTCCTACTCGGGCTCGGTTTGATCAATATTTACGGTGCGTCCACGTGCTTCTCTGCGAGTATATTTTATATAAATTTAGTACGCTTGTAGCCACATAATAGTATATTGGTAGTAATCGAAGCCGGCAGGCGGTTAGCTAAAGTCTAATTTTCTTTAATAACATAAAATTTAAAACCAAAATGGCAGCCTTTGATATCAAAGGGAAAATAGCACTAGTTACTGGAGGAGCTAACGGCATCGGCCTGGCCTACGTAAATGCATTGCTGAAGAATGGACTGAAGGTGAGATAATTAATTTTTAACTATATTGTTCTTTTATCTTTAAGTTTTTTTTTTTACTAATAACTTTTGGATTGATTCATAGCTTATGAGGTTTTCACAAAAAATAACAGTAAAAAGAAATGGTTTTCTCAAAATAAATCCGAAACAGACACTCACATCAAAGAATTTTATTGGCTGTGTTAACAAAACTTTTGTGTCCTGTTTAGTTTTTGAGATTTAGACATTTACTAATTTTTTTATATTTGAAGCTGGTTTTCTGCATCACACACAGAAAGTATTACTAATTTCCAATTTAACGATCTTACTAGTCAATGTTTCTGTTTTTTTTTTTAGAAATAAACAATATTTTTTTAATTTTGATTCTGGAATTAAAAATCCTGTTTTTAGAGAGTTTTAAGATGGCACAGTGTTTTGTAAATTATTTAATGGTGTATACCCACTTAGATCATTTATATATTTTATTCGTCTATTGCAATAGTATCATAATTAAAATTTCGTAAACTAATAGATTATATTATTGACTGAAGAATTCGATAACTTATTAATGACCCCTACATACCTGAATTTCATTTTAAACAAAATATTATTCATGGCCTGTGGAATACAAATTCGTGGGAATGTCTGGGGTTCTCCCAAATAATAAGAGTTGTATAAAGTCGGTTAAATTGTTTTGCGTATTTTTGTGCTTTGCAAAACGCCTTTTAAAAGTTTTGCAATATACGAAATTTTATCGAAAATATTGAAAAAAGGCAAATTTTTGCTAAATCTATTATAGATTTTCTCGGCCTTTTAATTCCAATTATTGAATCTTCCAATTGGCAGGCCCAGAGTCGCCGCAAATTTTGATAGCATCTAAAGTATTTTAGATACTGATTTGGAACCAAAAGGGTTCAAAAATTAAAAAACTTTTAGACAAGGTGCATAAAAAAATTGTAGCATATTTAACATATGTTTTCATTAAATGAGACCAAAAAATTGCGTTTGGTCGGTTAGTAGAAGCATTTTCTATGCAGCGTATCCTATTGCCATATCTAACTCTTTATGAGATATATCGGTCTAAAAGTTGACACGAGTTATGTAACCACAAGGAGCGATACTGCTGATATAGCAATTCCGATTCCTAATAACATAATAGTTATTGTTTATATATTAGTCATTCGTACACTTCACTTCGTAATTGATTTTCATAGAGTGTAGTCATATTGCGAGTCAACCTTTGTTGTAATCTTAAGCGAATAAAAGTTTTTTTAAAAGAAGCTTATCGTGGACGATTACTTAACTGGCGCAGTCGGTAGGATCTCAGAAGATTTTTGGCACCGTCCTAGGTTTAGAAGCAGTTTCTTCTAGAACCCACGCATCCAAAAGTCGCCAGTTTCCACTGTTTGCTGAGATCAAACTATCCAGAATTGAGCCCACTGTTGCGGATTGCAGAAACAGTACCGTAAGTGAGTTTCCTTCTTTCTCCTTTCTAGCCTTAACCATTGCCAAATTGATGTGTGTAAATTTTATAATTTTCATTTACTATTCAATTTCTAATTTTTAACGGGCATTTATCTTAATTTAATTTACGTTTGAATGTCAGTAAGTGAGATCGATAATCTTAGATTTTTCAAATATCGATTTAAATAATTCTTTAGAACTTGATACTACTTTAACCAATATTGAAATAGATATGGCAACTCTTGCAGCAGCAAAAGAAATTGCCCGCACACTAAAAACCTTTAACGGTAAAAGTGAGCATTTAGAATTTTTTATAGCTAGTATAGATACTTTTTATCAGAGATATTTTATAGGGACTCAAGACGAATCACTTAGAGAATTTGTTTTTGCATCTATCTGTTCTAAAATCTCTGATGAAGCAAGCGATTTCCTATTGTGTAGGCCAAATTTAAAAGCTTGGCCTGAAATTAAAACAGCCCTTAGACAAAAATTTGGTGATCGTATAAATAGATCAGTTTTATTGCAGCAACTTAATTTCTTAATAAGGCATAAAAATGAGAGCATTCTAGACTTTATAGAAAGGCTCAAAGTTCTTAAAACTCGAATATTTGAAAATAGTCGTGGATTTAAGTTTAACTAACGCTACCAAACAGGCTCTAATAGAACAAACAGAATTAACAACTGTTACTGTACTAATTAGCAATGCACCTAGTGAATTAAGAACCATTTTAATGTTTCATAACCCAAAAACGTTAGAAGACGCTAATACATTTGTAGTAAACTATTCTTTGGTCGAACAACAAATTAACGCTCGATCTTCACAACCGCAATTTTCGAAACCAACACAACAATTTCAAAATAAAACCCAATTTCCACAAAAGCCCGTGAACACTCCTCAGCGAATGTTACCTGCTACAAACAATTTTATGCCTTTCGAATGCAGACCTCAGTATCAAACCCCGTATGTCCCACCGAATTTTGGACAAAACTTTAATGGACCATCGTCATAGGTCCAACCACCATTCTCCAACCAACCTACTAACTTTCAAAATAGACCAACAAATCAACAATTTTCTTCCAACAGTCAAGTATTTCGAAAACCTCTAAACCAGAAATACTCAAAAGCCCGGGTTTTCTCAAAATAGAAATTTCAATCACTATGGACTTCCCAGAAAAATCACCACTGACAATGGATCAACATTCAAAAATGAAGTTATCCAAAATCATTGTTCCTTACATGGAATAGAGTTGCACTATTGCACTCCGCATAACCCCAATTCCAACAGTCCAATCGAACGCCTACATTCAATCTTGCACGAAACTATATTGACCTTAAAAAGCCAAAAACCCCGTGAAAATATTGCTAATTTAATGACCTACGCAATTTTGTCATATAACAACTCAACATATAGTGCCCTTAAATACACACCTTTCCAGATTATATAGCTCGACTACAAAAATCCTCTAGAACTGTCAGAAGAAGAAAAATTGTCCGACTATATTCAGGACCACTCCGAAAATATCCAAATTATCAACCAAGAAATTCAAGGGAAACTAATAACTCAGCAAAATACTACTTTCGATAAAGCTAACCTAAACAGGAAGCCTGAAATTCATGTAAACCCAAATAAACCAGTCTTTGCTAAAACATTGCCGCAAAAATCTAAAATAAAAGAAACCAATAAATCTAAAAAGGTCCACACTCCCATAACAAATCATGAAAATGTCATTTCATCTGAAAACAAAAATATTCACAAAAATAATTTAAAGCCTCAACGTCATTTAATTGTTTCAGACGATGCTCGTCCTTCTAATTTTAATTCCCATGGCTACAATCTTAGAAGTAAAAGATCTCAATAACCCAATTTTGCCTATTTCCCTCGGAAAAGCGTATGTTACAAATTCCCAGCATACGTCCTTCTACCATATAAACATGACCCTTATTGAAGATTGCTTATACAAAATGCAACATCTCCTTGAAAAGTCTAATAATATAACTAGCAAAAACGAGAGCTTTGCCCTTTTAACTTCTCATAAGTTCAAACAAACAGCTGACTATTTGCAAAGCATCATATCTAATATCAAGTTATTCCACAAACCCGCAAATGTAAAACGTGGTCTAATTAACGTAGTCGGCAGAGTTAATAAATGGCCATTCGGAACGCTTGATTCTGATGACGAAGACAAATTTAATAATTACTTTCAAGCGTTGACACGAAACGAAGAAAAAATGCAAACAGATTTAAAAAACGAACACACCGTTTTAAGCTCTGTTATAAATGCTTACGAATCTCAAATCCAAAGGCTTTCTAAAAATCATGACCTTATCGAAAACAAAGTTAACAATATAATATTCCTAATGCATTATATATGTCACTGATCTTAGACAATATATTATTCCAATTAAATACTTTAAATCAAATTGTAAATAATATCGAGACAGCCATTTCTTTTGTTCATGTAAATACCATGCACAATTCAATATTAAAGCCAACACAATTAAAGAAATTGATTGTGGATCTTCACGATCTTTATAAACCAGATAACCTCCCCAAATTCAAAGAACTAATCAATTATTACAGATACCTATCTGTACAAGTTGTTATTAAAAATAATGTTGTTCTATTGTCGATACACACACCAATTACTAGGCCTGACCAATTCACTCTGTATAAACTCTTTTCCATCCCTATCCACAATCGAACAATATCTTTATCCAACTCATTTATCCTACTCACAAAAAACGGATACTGGACATCTCAAGAAGAGTGCCCTATGCTTGAAGATACGTTTTTCTGCCGACAAGAAGCCCTTTTGAAAGAAGAAAGCTGCCTGTACAAACTCCTGACAACCACGACGAATGTCCACGTTGGTAGACATCTTCTACAAGAAAACAACAATCCACCGCCTCAACGGAGCAGAAATCTTAGTAATCCCGGCCAATACAACTTTAATCGGGAACACCTGCCAGAGAGGAATATATCGATTACATAATCCTAGTATAGTTACTATACCCGAATGTGCAATTAAAATCGATCATCAAATTTATGAAAAGCAGACAACGTCAAATCTTCAGTTCATACTAGACTTGCCAAATTTCTCATACACAAATGACCCAAGGGAAATTCCCAAACTTCAACTGAAAGAAGTGAATATAGAAGAACTCAACAGAGCCAAGAAGATCTTAGACTCAGTTCAGTTCCATCACCTTAACAAACCTGCATCAACACACCATTGGTCCATGGCAGCATTCAGTGTTTCAACAATAATAATCTTTATCGTCGCTATACATATTTTCAGAAGAATCTCTCGACGCAGAGGAAAATTCCAAGAAGCCAACTCGGAAGAAGCAACCGACCAAGCTCTTCCTTTAGAGGACCGAAAAACCAAGGAACCTTTGTTTTCCGAACTTATGGAGGGAGGAGTTATGTAACCACAAGGAGCGATACTGCTGATATAGCAATGCCGATTCCTAATAACAAAATAATTATTGTTTATATATTAGTCACTTAGTAAGAAGTTACATTGTATTAACCATTAGTTGTACACTTCACTTCATAATTGATTTTCATAGAGTGTAGTCATATTGCGGGTCAACCTTTGTTGTAATCTTAAGCGAATAAAAGTTTTTTTAAAAGAAGCTTATCGTGGACGATTACTTAACTAACGTTGATGATTACTTTATATGAATTCCAATTCATAGAGGGGCAGAATAAAGCCAATTGCATCTTCTATCTTAGTTTCGAAAAGTCCATCTATAAAGAGTTTTAAATTCTCTTTTCATTTTTTTTTTATTTTGTTAAAATTACTTTATTTTTAAACTACTATCGAATGAAAGTCAAATCCAAGGCCGCACTGGAATTTGTGTTGAAAAAAAAGAGAAAATTGCTTTAGGGAGAGTTTAGTTGAATTTAGGATAAAATTAAAATTTTAACTTTTTGATCCAATTACCTAAGTTGTAAAATTGTTCAAAAGGTGCTGAAATAAATGACGGAAATTCGTATGCTAAATTTCAGGGTTTAATTCTACATTAAAAAAATAAAATAAACACCTCTTATAATCATGTGTCCGGAATTTTCTCTGTTATGCGATAGATCATTTGAAAGATGAAGCTGAAAAGGTAAATTTTATTTTTTATTGTGTGTGGTTAAATTCATAATTGTATTGAAGAAGATTGTAATACACAATCGAAACGTCGGCAATTTTTTAAAAGAGAGCTGGTTTATTTAGTCCTATACTCGTAAACCTACTCCTATTTATTTTTTATTTTAAAAACCATAATTTCAAATTGGTCTTAAGTTTGATTCATCACCACTCTCATTTCAGGGATTTTTTATATAAATTCTTAAATTAAGAGTAAATGATGTGTCAAACAAAACTGAAAAAGCTGTGCTAGTTTTTAATATAAAAATAAAAACAACTTTAAACTATCTACTTATGCCATCTTTAAATAGTTTTAGCGCATAATTGAGACTTTCCCGCACACATGTTTATAAAAAACCTAATTTTTTAATGTAGCACCAAACCCCGAAATTTAGCATATGAATTATCGGAAACCCTGTATATTGCAAAAAGATGACACATTTTTGTTGACAATATCTTTTCTAAAATACTCCCTTAAACACAAGAGCCCGAAAATAAAACTTGCATCTAATAAAAACTAAAATATGCATATACAAAATAATTCAAATACGATAACCGAAATCCAGATCCACATTAAAAAAAGTATGAAATTAGGGCCATATATCTCAAAAAATAAATAAGTATACCTAAACCTCAAAAAGCTTTTACCTATTTGTGAATTTCGAATTAACTTTCAAGGATGCTTTTTGCTAGATTTTTAAATTCAAATTTTACAGCTCATATTTAAATTTCATGTAGAGTTAAACAAAATATTGTGGCAGATATGCATAATGCAATATACTTCAAATCTGAAGTTTAAATATCGGGTGGGATTTACACCGGAGGTGTAAAAACAAGCTTAAGAGCTGATTCTTCAGTCTTCTGCTAAAGTGGGGGATATTCATTTGAAAACGTCATCTAGTTGGCTGTGAAATGTCAAAAAAAAAGTCCATTTATTTCCATTATGTCATTTTTTTTCTGTCAAAAATGTATACCCTTCTAGATGACCTTTTCTAATGAACAAGGAGTATCTTATACAGTCAAAGTTAATAGTTAGTTGTCAGGGCCTAGGTAATATAATGCTTACCGGCTTGGCTTATATTTGTATTTGATAAATATTTTTGTCCTCCTAATTTATTTAAGACAAGTAAAACCCGCGTTGTTTTATACAGGGTGATATTGAAAACAGTGAAAAGAAGAAGTGATAAAAAGTTTTTATTCAAAATAACTTTCGTTTTCGAAATAAAAATTATATGACAAACTTACACATTTTTAAATTTCTCCGAAAATAAGATTTTAAAACAAATTTTTGCAGTTTATAACAGACGCTGTAGATTCAATTTTTGCAATAAAAATGTTGTTTCTATAATTATTAACCTTTGATTCAAATAAAACCATCATAGCAGCGGTAGTGGTATTAGCTACATTCAAACAAAAATGTTCAATGCTGTGCAAAATTGTTTATTTTTTGCATGAAAAAAAAAAGATAAGGAATGCAAAATTTATTTTTTTCATCCAAAAATAGCTATTTATGTTACGTAACGAATGAATGTTTGCGGGACGAGCGCAGCTAGTTCCCGCAATTTGAATGAGATACACAAAAAAGGCTTTTCGTCACGTGTTTCATACAAGATTTTTTCTAATTTTGACTACAAATACCTACGTAGAGAGAGAGTTATTAAAGTTAAACTTCAATATTTACTTTTAAACCACTTTGTGTCTACTTAATACCGTAAAACTGTAGCAACGGTGTGCCACAACCGAAACCCACTTGTTTCTATGGTGATGAAACGAAAGATTTTACTTTTCGTAACTAGTTACGAAAAGTAGGACGTTACGTCACTGTCATCAGTTTTGAAAAGTGCCACTTTATATGTCAAAATTAGAAAAATAATATTATAAACTGGGAACTTTTAATATATATATCCATCTGGGAGAAATTGCAAAAAACGGAAGGTATTTCGACAAGAGTATACATTTATTATTATTTTGGCTCCCTATGTCGCGTTGTATCTCCTTAGGCTTGGTACTTTTTTCAATGTTTGTAGAGGTATGGCTTTAGGACTAATCGAATCAAAGTTGGGCTTTTTGACATTAACAAATAGTATCTTCTGATAAGAACTCTTGTTAAACAATTCAATAATACAGTCACACGTAGGTTGCATCTGAATCAACAGCTATTTTCTGACCTTGCAGTGTCTATTAATACCTACAACTTTACGGAAACTAGATGCGGTCTAGGTGTGTCTTATTTTTTACTAAAATGTTTGCTAAGGTAGAGGCACATCAGATCACATTTATTAATCAAAAATATATATATATATATTACGTATAGATAAAACGTCGGTCATTCTTCTATAAAGAGTAAGTGCTTTTTACGGTACTTATCCTTAACCAGCCAACTTTTGTTGGTTTGTCATTTTAAGATAGCTAATTTATGATCAATGTACGTACATATTGACATACGCGTACATGTATGTATAGGGTAATAAGTAAAAATATGATAACTAACCAAAACATTAGAAAGTTAAGTTTTTAATATTGAGCGTATCTATATTTTGTACCTATTGAATATTCACCACTAAATAACTCTTTTTTCATAGTCTTAATGTCTAAATTCAACAATAATTCAAAATTTCACAATATCCAAATAGTGTATTTTTTTTTAAACATTTGTAATTTTGTTTTTAGTAAATTGCTTTCTCCCGATGGCTTTTTTTTTCAAGAAAACGGATTTTTTTATTTGTTGGAACTGATGATTTCTTGCTGTGATTAATTTTAAATTTTATTTTTTTCAAAAAACACATCTCTACTGTTTTGCATGTATTCAGGCTATTTGCAAAGTAATAAAAAATTATTTTTTCTTTGGCAAAAAAAGTGGTAACAAAAAGAAGTATAGATAAAAGTCAAACGAATCAAAAGTAATCTCAGTTTCTATGTGTTGTTGCATTCCAAACAGACCCTGAAAGAGCTTATTGCGCCCGAGTCTGAAATTTGATTCCCGCTTTTATAATCTATTAATAGTCCCAACTCTGTTTTATTGAAAAGGGTGTTTTGACCCTGGTTTTGATGTTTGACACTAATAACCACTGAATCAACTGGTTGAATAGAATGTTCTCTACTTGTTTTCAGGCAGCTCTCTGAGGAAGGCTTGGCAACATTTTTGAGGGTTTTCAAATTACTATCAATACAAAGTGTCCCATACTACATGGGGAGCTCGGAAACCGTAAGAGATACAATTTTGGTTAAATGGGAAAAAAATGGCGCCATTCCGAGCCCAATCAGATGCTGCATCGAAATTAAATATATCTACAGGGGTTTTCAAAATATCGAGCGAAACCTAAAAATTGTATTTTTCGAAAAATTGAAACATCGTCGCCATCTTATAAACAAATTTTATAAAATTTAATAGACCTTTAAGTTTTTTTGCAACCATAGCCAACTTTGTCATTTCTCATGGCCACCATATTATATTACTACGTTATCAAATAGTGCATTAAAAGAGCTTCTCAACTATGTATAACAACCCTATTTTCGAATGACGAAAAAATATGTGAATGTAGGTATTAAAAAAAAATTGTTTTACTTAGTTGGCTCTGAAGCAAATGCCGTACCTATTTGTGTTTGTATCTGCCAAAACTTTTTTATTTATTTGTTTGATTGTATTTATTCAGAATTTTATTTTCTAATTTTACTTTGTTTTAATTTTCGTCAAAAAATGCATAATGCATAATGCAAAAATGCATAAAACATTTAAAAAAAAAATTGTTATAATTATGATACTAAAGTTCACAACTAAAACATTATTTATGATTAAACTCTAAACAAAACTAAAAACTAAAAACCGAGGACAAAGCGTTGAATTAAATTAAATTAAAGTAAATGTTCGAAAATTCCACCGTTGTCATTAATGCACGTCCTGCATCGATGTATTAGAGAAATACATGCATCTTCAACCATTTGTCCAGGCATTTCTTCTATGGCTTGAACAAGAGTTGCCTCAAGATCTTCTATTGTATTATGGGGAGTAAAATAAACTATATCCTTTAAGTATCCCCAAATGCAAAAATCAAGAGGATTAAAGTCCGGCGAGCTTGCAAGCCAGGCAACCGGACCTCGATTTCCGATCCAGTTATTTCCATGTTGCTGATTCAAATGGTCAGTTATGATTCTCGTATTATGTGGAGTTTGCTCGACGTGATTTTGTAATACTTCAAGATATCGAGGTGCAGTCAAATTATTATGAAACATTTTAAATAGTATGTGTCCGTTTATGACTCCTAGCCATATATCAAAACCCCACCTAACTTGATGGTGCACCTCACGATTTAAGAAAGGATTTTGCTCGGCCCAATATACATTGTTGTGCCGGTTAAATACTCCACAGTTTGTAAATCTGCTTTCATCAGACCACAGCACCTTAAGCGGAAATTGAAAATTTTCTTGGCATTTTTCTACGAACCAGTTGCAAAACAATATTCTTCTTTCAAAGTCACCATCTCGGAATACTTAACTAATATGTGTTTTATATAGACCATACTTGAAATTTTTAAGAATTCTCTGAGCAGTTGATTTAGGCATTTAAACATTATTTTTCGGTTGACTAAGGGAGGTACGAGGATTGTCGATTACACTTTGCAAAACAAGATTTCCAATATTTTCATTAGGCACTATATTTTGATTGTGTTTTTTAAAGAAACCATAGGTAATTAAATTATTTCGAAGCATTCTGAAGATCGATAAACCTGGTTGCCGTCTTTCTGGATATCGTTGAAAGTACATATCGTGAGTTCGATTAGCGTTCCTACGGCACAAAATAAAACAATCATACATGTGAACTTTTTCCCTATTTGAAAACCTTTCCATATTAAATTTAATTGGTAGTGTAACTCGAAAAATATCACACTATTTGAACAACTATAAAATTGTCAGATAAAAGCAAATAAATAACAACGTTTTGACAGATTGTTACGTAGCTATGACAACAAACACAATCATGGCATTTGTTTCATAGCCAACTAAGTGAAAAACCGATTTCTAATAAATTTACATTTTGTTTGATTCAAAGATAGGGTGGTAATACATTGTTGAAAAGCTCTTTTTATGCACCATAGCATTTAGGCGACCATAAGAAATAACAAAGTTGGCTATGGTTGCAAAAAAATTAGAAGGTCTAGAAAAAATTCCTTAACGTCGTTCGATTGCCCTAGTTGCTAATACAAAAGTACTAAATTTTATAAAAAAATTTTATAATATGGCCACGATATTTCAATTTTTCGAAAAATACAAGTTTTAGTTTTTCCACGATATTTTGAAAATCCCTGCAGATATTTTTAATTTCGATACAGCATCAGGTAGCACACTACGTCGTATGGACGTCCAAATGACGACATGATTTTAAGCAAAAAGACGTCTAAATAACGGCTACATGTCACATCCACAAGACGTCCCTTTGTTGACGTCAGTCTGATGTCTGCTCTTAGACATCTTCCGACGTCCATTTATTGACGTCTCTACATATTTAATATATCAAGCTTTGCATTTTACCATAAAAGAATTCATTACATATTTTAAACATGTTTTATTGGAAATATAAAACTGGTGGTTAGCAGGTAGAGCTTCACGAGACCGAGACCGAGACTTACATATTCTCAGTCTTGGTCTAGCATTTATAATTAAGTCTCGGTCTTGGTCTCGTAGTAGCAACTCGAATCTCGGTCTCGGTCTCGAAAAAAAGGTAGTATCTCGAGAAATCTTATTAGTTTGAATTACCATATTCAAGTTTTTTCTGAATTATTGGGTTATTATGCACAGTTTTCAGGAGTATTTTCGTTTTTGTGTATGAATGTTTACTTAAAATCAAAAATTGAAATTATTGAAGGTTCCAATTTCAATTGTAGAATCGGGTTAGTTCAGGTTAGTTTAATGTAAAACTGTTTTTTGACTGACCGACACTCTCGAGAGTCCCCATTGGCCGTATCGGTCTCGGTCTCGGTTCCGCAGACCGAGACCGAGACCGAGACTTATCTCGTGGTCTCGTGAAGCTCTATTAGCAGGGCTAGATCAAGTAATACTCTTCTTTATCAGAACATTGCCAACGTTTCGACTATTTATTTAGTCTTCCTCAGACCTGAAACGCAAGAACAGCTATGTGTAACGAATCCCTAGCCTCAGCATATAATAGAAATACATGCTTATTTAAAATGATGGAACGCAAGTCTTTTCCATCGAGCATTTTCTAACTGAACTTATATATAAGATAAATACAAAAGTGTAAACAATATACAAGGATTTAACATTTCACAATAATAAACAAAAAGTAAAAACGAGTGAGTATCTACCTCATGGAAGCAGAAATTAACATTTCTGTTTCCACTATACTGGTACGTCTCACAGTTATTTAGCATTCTGAAATCTTAAATCCTTGTAGTGTTTACACTTTTCTATTTATCATATATGAATTTAGTTAGACAATCGATGGAAAAGACTTGCTTTCCATCATCTTAAATAAGCATGTATTTCTATTATATGCTAAAAATATTAAAGATATCTCAGTAGGTGCCTAGATACCTACCTACTAGCATACATACATTATATAATGTATTATTCCTTATACTGCGCTACTAGTCACAAGTCTGAGCAGAAAAAATGCTTAGATTATCTTGATCGTTATAATATGATTACCATTCTTGGTCGTCCGCTGGACGTACATCTGTTGCTGCCCATTAGACGTCAAAAAGTTGACTTTAGTCTTCTAGACGTCCTGCTTAGGTCAATTGACGTATTGACCAAAAATGACTTAAAACCGACGTCCAGCAGACATCCAGCTGGTCCGTTGTGCTACATGGGATCTGATTGGGCTTGGAATGGTCCAACTTTTTTCCCATTTAACCAAAATTGTATATCTTACCGTTTCCGAAATCCCCATGTAGTTGCTTTTATCTGGGACACCCAGTATATTATGATACACTAAAACAATATTGTATATCTAATAATAATTATAACGTGGTCAATATTTGCACTGCCTTGTGTTTCTAACATTAGATTTATCTGTTCATGTAGGCACCATATTTTTTTCTTGATAACAATAAAAAAATAACATCTGTATGTATATTGTATTATGTGGGTAAATCTGGCTGCTGCCTGTGTAATAGATAACTTCCGTTCCCTATAAACGTTTGCACAAATTATACCTACATGTTGTTTTTGCATAAAATAGCTCTTAAGTAGGTAGATAATTTAGATAGTATGGACTGATTCATTTTGTTTTGACTTCGACTTACAAAGAAATCAATATATCCTTATTAGATTCGGTTTAATAATATAAGCTGAACTTCATGTGAATGAAACTTTTGACAACGTTAACAACCAACAGCAATATGCATTAATACCGGACCTTAGATACAGCAACGCAAATAGATTTTCATGGATTTATGCTTTTGCGATTGTGCCGAAAAACAACTTTTATCCTATATTTGTATAACAAACTAGTCTCACGAAGCAAACGCTTATTGAAAGGCAACTTAACACATATTTAATCAAATCGTTTAAATTCAGGCGAGCATCCGGTTATTATTTGTTACATTTGTGCACAGTTTATTGCTTGTTTATTCACTTATTATTCTTACTCAAATGCGCGAAATACTTCAATCTTACTTATAAAGAATAAGTAAATCAGTTTTATTCAAATAGGTAACTGACGGCTAGTGGAAAACAACCATATTTCACTACTTTTACGTAATGTCTTTCTTATAGGTTACAATAATATGCTTCTCTTCCCTAGGGAATTTCTATTCTCGACTTGAGCCCCCATGGTGAACAGGTAGCTGCGGAGATAAATAAGACACACGGAGACGGAACTGCCATTTTTCTTAAAGTTGATGTGATTAAGAAAGGCGAACTTTCAGGTAAAACGCCCATACGTAAAATCTACATACGTAAGTAGGGGGTGTTCATTTGAAAACATGTCATCTAGTTGGCTGTGAAATGTCAAAAGAACAAAAGTGCATTTACTTTGATTATATCATTCATTTTCTGTCAAAAATGCATAGCCTTCTAGATGACTTTTTCTAATGAACCCGGAGTACGTTTTTTTTGTAAGAATTATTTTCTTCGCAATAGATGCCTTCGACAAGACTATCGCTAACTTTAAGTCTCTGGATATTGTCATTAACAATGCGGGAATCATGTACGATGCTGACTGGGAAAAGGAAATTGCCCTGAATTGTGTAAGTACTTACCTATATCTTGACGTTTTAATTTGTGACTATTGACGGTTATTGCAAAGTAGTAGAACTTATGGCAAAATATTTTAATTTTTCTTCAACCAGGAAGATTGAAAGCTACTTCTGATCGACTTCTCGATCGTTTGTTACATACTTTAAAGAAACTTGCAGCTTGTTTTTCTAAATTAAGAAACAATTGAAACGATACACCCCAAATTTTGAATGAAATTTAAAACTGTCTATCTCTAAAGTCACTCAACCGATTTTCGTTGGCGATGCCATTTTGGTAAGATCCATGTATAGACTGTTTTAATTGGTTATGTACTCGGTTATGTTTTGTAGGTTTCCTAATACAAGGTTCAGCAAAACTTGATGCATTTTTTTAAAATTTTTGAGGAGATAACTTTGCGAAAAAAAACTTTAGAACATTTTTTGCTACAGGAGTATATGGAGACGCGTTATACCTCGGGACATATTTGAGGTTTTTTGGATATTTTGCCTGGTTCCATAGATATTTCCTTTGTTCTATAAAAGAGGTATCATTTAACACTGGGGCTCCAATTTGCCCCATACTACAAATATTAATAAAAATTTCATATGGAATATAAAGACCATACATAGAGGAAGCTAGACGTACAAGCGTAATAGCTATAAAGACACATGTACAGTAGCGAACAGAAAGTAAAATGTTTTCAAATATAGCTTAGAGCAATCTAAAATTGTTTTTAAGAACTTAAAAACTTTCAACTGCGTTCGAGAATCTTTGAGTAATTCCAAATCCTTGAAAACAATTCTTCTAAGATGACAGTCAAAGCAATGTCCACTCTTTAAGAGATGACACAAGATGTATGTAAAAACCCAGCGTTTCCGCAATTTCTATTTTAAAAATTTTAAATTTGGAGGTGATAAATAAATCCTAAATATGCCTCAGATCCCGTTTCATGCACCTAGGCACGACTTCTGGTTTAACCGGAAGTACCGCCATAGTTTATTTTTTAAATGAGACACCCTGTATATTTGTTCATTTTCGGATTCTCTGCGAATTCTAAGTTATTAACTTGTAACATAATGTATGCTTATCTCTTACCGTTTTCGAGAAAATCGCCAATATCAGATATATCATCAATAATAAATGTGGATTTTTATGCAAACAAATCAACATCGATCAGCCTTGATTTCATAGACTACCATTTTTTAGGCTCTTTGTCAATAGACAAGTTCTTCATCTAACATTGATTTTATTCCTAACATTATTTCTAACATTTGGTGTTTGAGTAAAACCAACCAAAACTAAACAAAAACCAAACAAAAAATCAATTCTCCATTTTTTCCATGACAAGTTGGAGAGACTTTTTTAATGTCTATTGATAGAGAGCCTATAAAAAAATGGTAGCCTATGAAATTAGGGCTGATCGATGTTCATTTGTTTCCATAAAAATCCACATTTATTATTGATGATATGGAAAGTTCCGGCGCGATTTTCTTGAAACGGTAAGAGATAAACATACATTATGTTACAATGTTAATAACTTAGAATTCGACGGGGAATCCCAAAATGAACAAATATACAGGGTCTTCCATTTAAAAAATGAAATACGGCGGTACTTCCGGTTAAACCGGAACTCGTGCCTAAAAGCGTGAAACGCGATCTGAGGCACATTTATGATTTATTTATCACTTCCAAATTTCAAATTTTTTAAAATAGAAATTGTGGAAACGCTGAGCTGTTAAATACATCTTGTGTCACTCGGTACACCTTCGGTAATTATTCAAAGATTCTCGAACGCAGTTGAAAATTTTTATGTTCCTAAAAACAATTTTAGAATATTCTAAGCTTTTCATTTTTATTTAACTTAGTATCTTTTATGTTTTCAATGCCCTTATGTAAATCTTTATGTGTGACATCTTGTTTTTCGTCTTCTTCATTTTAACCATACCTCCTGAACATATTCAAATTAAAAATTGCGACTATTGGTTAATTCTTTCTGATTCTATTATTACACACAATTTTCGTGGTTCAGTTTTATTTAGTCAGAATTCAGAATGTAAAACTTAAAAAATGAGGATTAATGTCAGTTTCGTGGGTCACCCTGTACATCTAAACAATTAGGCATAGCTCTGCTTCTCAGATGACTAAGTCCAATTCCAAATTGTTGTAACGCTCATTGAATAGGAGATTTGTTGTTATTATGGTCTTGAAATGTTACACTTTTAGAAAAAAACCCATTTTTGTTTAAACCAAAGAAGATATGAAGAAGGACAGAAAAAGGTCCCGAGGTATCATTATTAGCTGCAATAAACAGGAAGCGGAATTCCAAATTCATCCATACATTTTGTTCCACATCACTTAATTGTGGACATTCAGTTATCACTTGGATATTTGAAAAAATTTTACTTTCTGATCGCTACTGTAGATTTGTCCAACTTTATAGCCATTACGCCTGTTCGTCTAGCTTGCGCTATGCATGGGTTTTATATTCCATATGGAATTTTTATCAATATTTGTATTGTGGGACAAATTGGAGCCCCAGTGTTAAATGATACCTCTTTTATAGAAAAGACCAAATATCTACGAAACAAGGCAAAATATCCAAAAAACACCAAATATTACCCGAGGTATGACGCGTCTCCACATACTCTAGTAGCAAAAAATTTTCTAAAATTTTTTCCGCAAAGTTATCTGCTCAAAGGGTTTTTACAAAAATACAGCAAGTTTTGTTGAACCCTGTATTAGGAAACCTGCAAAACATATAACCGATTACATAACCAATTAAAGCAGTCTATACATGGATCTTATGAAAATGGCATCGCCAACGAAAATCGATTGAGTGGCTTTAGAGATAGATAGTTTTAAAATTCATTCAAAATTTGGGGTGTATCGTTTCAATTGATTCTTAGTTTATATGAAAAAATCCTTAAATTCTAAACATACATTCTCAACTTAGCATCGCTGCAACCGAAACTGACACTGGCAACGACGTCAGAGACAACTCGTACTTCGCCTGGCGTTGTTGCCAAATTATATAAAAAATCGTCAGAGGTGTCTTTATGATTTATTTTTTTTAAATTATTAGGATATATAAGGTTTTACAGGTATAAGACAAATAAAACTCCCTTGTCGTTGGAATAACGGCCGACGTTTCGACGTTTAATTCACGTCTTTTCAGGGCTAAAAGGGAATGCAAGAAATACAAAAAACAATTGAAGGGTGGCCACACAAAGATATAAATATCAATAAAACTTTAAAAATAGTTTTTTCTGTATTTTTCCTATACCTGCAAAACCTTACATCTGTAAATTGAGAGGACGCAATACATTATCATCATTATTAGAAGATCAATTTTCGTTCTTATGTCAGCATCTAAGTTGTTCTCTGAAATTAGATCGTAAAAGCTTCGCTGCCTGTCCCCAAAAAATTGTAGCATTTAAAATGATTTGACTACTACAGTTATAACGAATTCATCTCAGAAAAATTTTCAACTGCTTATGTCGTCGTTTGTAGACGACTATAACCATTTTTTTTTCGAGGTTCTAGATCTAAAAAGCTCTTTTTTATGATTTTGTACTTTGAGAAAATCATACATTTTTTCATCCACTTGATGTCAGCTGGCGTCTTTTTGACTATGTTCAAAAATTGCGTATTTGTGGGTCATTAAAGACATATTCTGAAACACATTTTTCTTCTAAGAATCTGTAGTTTCTTTCTTTTATTCAACATTTCAATAATTCAACAACACAATAACCACATTTTTTTATTCTCCAGCGCTTTGTTAGTTTTTATTTGTTCTTCCTTCTCAATCCTCAATTTCTAAACGTTATTTGTTATTTTCTTCTGATGCGGTTCTGCTTTTACTTCTCATGAAATGTCGGTATTAGTCAATAATTGCATATCTGAGATTTTGTCGTTCAACTGATCAGCTGATGTGAGAGTGACTGAGCCCTTGTTTACAACACTTTTTGAACTGATGGGTTTATAGTGGAATAATCCATTTCCGTGCAGCAGAATGCAATTCTCAGAACTTGTAAACATTTACAGTTCAACTAAGATCAGGTCAAAAGATAAAACAAGACAAAACTCGAAAGCATACCATCTAACCAATTTGTCTTTGATTATTTGAATATATACCCAATGCCGTAAAAGGGTGTGGTGCGAATCTTAAGACTAAATTATCGTAGTTTCAAAGGATCACATTTGATATCAAAGTTTATTTTTTGTTTTTATGCCCTCACCAAGTCACATAGTTATAATAAACTTCTATGGTCACAAGTTGGGCGGCATTATTAAGATGATTTGGTGTTAAGATTTATGAACCTCTTTTAATACTTTTTTCTAATTTATTATTTACCTTATTATTATTACACCCAGCGCTGGTAAAGAAAAACGAATTTAAACTCTAATTTATGTAAAGAAAATAAAGTGGTGGATGCCTTGTGGTAAATGAGAGTTTAAAAGGAGGAATTGTATATTTCATGCCAAATTTACTTAATGTGTATACAAAATTGAACACTTTTCCACCCCAAATATTTATAATGTCTCTAACAGTGTGATGTGATCAAGACGTGCTATCTCATATTCTTCCTGTGTAATACATTTTTGAAAGTGTCTATAATATAGACGAGAGAGCGAACGATAGACAAAAACCTCAAATACCTCAGATAAAATTTTAATAAATTTTAATCATTCAAAAGAAGAAATAATTTAAAAGTAATATTGCAATCATTCTACTGCAGTTACCTATTGGCCAGTACTCTATACCCTTGTTTTGCTGGTCTTGATAACAAAAAATATTTTGAATGGCAAATAAGACTTAACATAAATCTACATCGATAAGGCTATAAAAAGCATCATGAAAACAACTTTATATTGGCACAGAGCAAATTTGCAACAAAACTGCTTTATTATAGTTACACTGGTGCGGTCATATAAGTAAACATATAAACAGAAATCCGGTATTACATATTATTTTGATCCTTGATAATTTATGGGTGCAAACAGTACAATCGCAATTAAAAAAAATGTTCTATTTTTAATCGCTGTCGGGATTCACAACACTATTTCAGTAAAATTATCGATTGTTGACGCCAAAAAATTAATGATAGCTCTGCAATAAAACCAAGTAAATCCCCCAAATCAAAATATTTATGCAATAATATGAAAACAAAATAACTTACTTGACGTGCTCTACAGGATTTTAAAACTCGTCGTTTCAGTGGAATAATTTGCATCATTTTCTTCTTATGCTTCTTCTTCAAGGCCACACTACTGCTGCTAGAACTTCTAGTCAAAATCTATCGTTGGTTAAGCGCTTAGCTTATGCTTAACTTTTAACTTTTCTCTCTTATGTGAGCACTTTGGTTCCAGTAAAGGTTGGCTATTATTCTGAGATCTCGTTGTTCCAGTCCTGTTTCTTTAAGAATGTTGATCAGTTTTTCGTGCTTAACTTTATCGAAGGCTATTTCGTATTCGATGAAACATTCGTAAACGGATACCGACATGTCTCAGCACTTTTGGATAAGGACCTGTATGCTAAATAGTGCTTCCCTTGTTCCAAAACCATTGCGAAAACCAAACTGAGAGTCACCCATCATTGTCTCGCATATATTCTTTTATGTATTATTTTCAAGAACAGTTTAAGCACCTGGCTCATCAGGCTAATAAGACGATAATCACCACAGTTCTTGGCTTTCGCGTTTTCGGGGAGCGGGACAAAAGTAGATCTCAGCCAATCAGAAGGTATACTGCCGTTTCGAAAAATAATGTTGAAGTGTTTTACCAGTGTGTTCAGTGATTCTTCGTTCAGCAGTATTTTTAGAACTTCTATATGGACGTCATCAGGACCGCTAGTTTTCCCATTTTTTGAAATTGACAGTGCATACTGGATTTCTGCCTTAGTTATGTCCAAGCCTCGCCCTTGGTCAAGGAATTCTTCATGAAGTTCTGGCCGGGTGTCGTGAAATAGGCGCTCGATATAATCGCACCATTCCGTCAGTTTTTCCGAAGTGTCCAATATCAGCCTGCCCTGTGCATTTTGTAGAGTCGTCACGCTTCGGTTTCTGCAGATACCTGCTGCCTCTTTTATCCTCTTGTGCATGTTTATTCCATTGCTTCTATTTCTTGGCATTGCTCGGAAAGCCATTTCTCTTTTGCTTCTCTTATCTTGTTTTTGATTATGCGGTTTTGCGCCCGGTATTCGTTGTTCTTTCTCTTGAGTGTTCCTCTTTTTTTCAATTAGATCAAGGATTTTCTCCGACATCCATGGTTTCGTTGAGGATCAAGTATTTTGGTGGTACTTTCTGTGATAGCATTTTTTATATTAGACCACAGGTCCTCAGTTTCAGTCGCCTCCGTTATGGGTATGGCATCAAGTCTGGAGTTCAGTTCTTGTTTTAGTTTACTCATTATATTTATGTCCTTTATCTTTGACACTTATTATGTCTAAGTTTTCGTAAACATTTTTTGAGTGTAAGTCTTGCTGTTGCAACAACTGTATTATGATCGGAGTCTATGTCTACACCTGGGTATATTTTTGCAGACTTTATCCACTTTCTGTATCGCTTTTTAATAAATATGAAGTCTATTTGGTTGCGAATGATTCTTTCAGGGGTATGGGCGCTAGATGTCCACGTATACAGCCTTCTGGTTAGAAGTTTAAAAAAGGTATTTTCCACGATGAAATCCTGTTCCTGGCAAAATTGAACTAACTGAACGTTTGATGTTCCTAATCTATATCTGCCGGCAATATCCTCCCGTGGTGTACTTCCTGCTTTGGCATTAAAGTCGCCCATGGTAAAAGTCACCTCAGATTTTTTCGCCAGCTTCAGGGTATCTGCAATTTGTTCGTAGAAGTCTTCTATTTCTTCGTCGGGGTGATCACATATTGGTGCGTAAACCTGGTTGATGTTGATGTCAAATGGCTGCGAGTGGAGTTTTATAAAAAGCACCCTGCGCGACCCCGGAAAAAACGCCGTTATTATATGTTCATTATTATACCTACGCCGTTGTAGTGTTGGTTGCTGTTGTTACCCGAGTAGAATATTTGATGTTCATTTGTTAAACATTGTCCCGAATTGGTCCATCTCATTTTGCTAATCCCTAGTATCTCTCTTTTGAGTCGTTTCATCTCTTTGATAACAGTAGATGCTTGGGTTGTGTGCGTAAAACTATATGTATTTTAGATGTTTTGTTTTTTTAAATTTTAACTGTATGGTTTCCCAAATTTTAATGTGATTTATAACTGTTTAATGAGTCCTAATGTGCTATTGCTTTTTTACATTGACTAGAGCAATTTACGATAATATTTCGAGGCCTGATGAAGTTTAATGTACAATTAAACGAAACGTTGACGAAGAGGTAGTTGTATGCTTTGCTGCCTTGTCCGATTTCCCCTACATCTCTTTGATAACATTATGTACTTTACCCGCCTGAAACATGCTTTTTACTTTCCACGTAGCAATCTTCCTCATGACTGGCCCGGTGATTCTTAGAACCCTCTGGTCATTTAAGACCTGCCAGGGACTGATGTCTTTCTTTTCCACTCATGCTGATGATTATCCTCGGGATTTTAATGAGGTGGTTTCCCGTTGCCTTCCTCATCGCAGCCTTACACTCGATTTGATCATAATGTGATGGTCGCCTATAGGTATCTGGTAACGAACCTTTAGGGACGTAAGCTGCTTCCCTACTCCCTGCTAGTTTTGGTCAGCCCCGGGTATTTTATTTCCCCCATACCTTAGTACCACCCATACCTGGGAGGCGTTCCCCTTTCCGCCGCCTGGGGAGGCTCCCGATGGAGGACTTGCAACACTTTCACCCCGTCTAGTTTTAGAACGAGTGAGATCAGAATGACTCCATATATTTTTTAATTTCTTTCCTCGTCTTGATGTCCTCTTTTTCCTCACATCAAACCAAAGTCCTGCTGGCTCCATAATTTCGGAGATAAACCCTTTTGGCAGTCGCTTTTTAAATACTTTGAAAGTAGATTTTTTTTGTCTTTTGAAAAAAAATTAATGTTTTTATTACGTTTTTAGGGATTTAATTTGACCAAAAACAGCAAAAAAAAAGCCAGAAAACTTTTGAGAAATTGACAAAAGGGGGGCGGAGTATTACGTCTTTTTCTCACTTTTAAATTTTTATCGCCTATAACTTTAGAACGAGTGGACTACGAATCTTACTGATAGCTGCTAAGTAACTGTCATCTTTGACCAGCCTTTGAAGAACCGGTCTTTAGTGTAATACATAGTTATTGTTACAATTGATTATTTTCAGAACGCAGTGACTGAAGGCAGCCTACTCGCCTTGAAGCACATGGGCAAAAACAATGGCGGAAAGGGGGGAGTGGTGGCCAATATAGCCTCGATTTTGGGTCTCCAGAAATTGTCCGGTTGCCCCATCTACGTCGGTACCAAACACTTTGTGGTGGGTTTGACCAGGTCCTTCGGCACCGAGTACTTCTGGAACTTGACTGGGGTCAAATTCGTCACAATGTGTCCCGGAGTCACAGACACGCCCTTGATTTCGGAGGCCGGGCGCTTCACCATCAAAGGGTACCCCAATTTGGGCGAGGTCTTGGCTACGGAACTTGGAGCTTTGCCACCACAACCGTAAGTTGAAGTAGACCTGAGCTAAAAATTCTTTAAGATATACAGTTTTCCTTCTTTTTACCATTAGAGTCCTTTTAAAGTATCCGCCTTTTTTACAGAACTATTTTTACCATTATATACATCCTTAGAGTATGAGGGCTCGAAACGAAGTCTAAGCTTTAATGCGTCCTGAACTTTCATAATTTATATTTTATGTTTTTCTTAAATGTTAAAAAATACGCTATAATGAGCTACATGAACGAGCAACAAAAAATAAGAAAAATCATATATAAAATATACACATTGCCGCAAACAGGATATTTCACCTCAGCGGAATCCTACACTCTTATTTCATCTATCAAAGTTTAAAAAAAAAAAAAATATTTATAGAAGTAAATCAAAAACGTTTAGACATACAAGGTGTCATTTCCAAAACGCTATGTAACTTTATTATTTCAAATAAAAAAAAAACATGTCTATTTTTGCATATTTGTAAGTATAAAAACCTTTTATTCTCTTTTTTAACCGTTTCCGAAATATTGACGAATAAAAAATTACTATTTTTTTCTTTTGAAAAGCTCTAACTTCCAAGTGGTTTAACTTAGATTAGATGGCAACGGTTTTCACATTCCTGCCTTATTGACTTTACAAGTTAAATTCAAATTTCTCACTAATTTAGGAGACCTGTCAAATTTGACATATTGTTTTATCTCAAAAAGGTAAGATAGAAGTGTGAAAACCCTTTCCATCTTAGTTAAACCGTTCGAAAGTTATAGCTCTGCAAAGGGTAAAACCTTTTTGAAATTTCACTATTTTGGTTCTTTTCAAATAACCAAACAAATAAAAAGTTTTTTAATATTCTGTGGGTATGAGACCTTATGATGTGATATGAAAGTATTATAGAGACAATAAAGTTTTATAAACTCTAGATAATTTTTTTTCAGAAACATTGCAGTAAGAAACAAAGAAAAAATCGAAATTATCGAAATTGACGTTTTCAAAAATTTGAAAATTCCGTCTGGTTTCGGAAATATTAGTAAAAAATGAAAATTAAAAAAAAAATATGTTTTTTTGTTCAGTCTTAATTTAAAGAGATAGTTGTCTGCTTTGAACCCAGTGTTCGTGGTCAGTCATTAACTCTGTTGTTAGAGTTGATAGAAATTCGGAGAACTTGCTTATTCCAAAAGCTCAAAAGATTATAATAAAATTCTTGACTACAGTGTCGGATTAAGGTTCGATAAGTATGTAATTAAATTTTTCACAAATAACTTACTCTGTATATTATTTACAGTTTGGATTATCTGTCTTTATCTATATACTTTCATAAATAATTGAGTTTTGCTTTGTTACATTCATACCCAACACATTTTTTAATATCTAAATGTAGTTTAAATAAAGATAAAAAGGACCCAACCAAAAATATAGCCAGGACTAGGTAAGACAATTATTGCACACTTTCTGCTTTCTATTCATGGAATACCTACATAACTGGCTAATTTACACAAAGTTGCCCGAACAAGCAAATTTAGAAAACTGGAAAGATAGAATTATATTCAAGCTTGTCCCAATGTTATGGTACGAGCTGCTTGTGGAAGGAAATTTTTACAAAGGTTTGATTCAAAAGTTGAAGATGAAGGTGCACTATTTGAGCACTTATTAACGGCTTAAGTTTAATTTGTTTTTGTTTGTGTTCTTTATAATAATATTTCTTAATAAAAATTATTATTTTTAGTAAATATTTTTTTAAAGCAAGGTTTTACAAAAACGAAATGTTACTACTCCCCAAGTATCACTGTATGGCCAAATAGCATTAATGGTCAAAAGTTAGTCATAAAATAGCCAGGATTTGGTTGTTATTTGGCCATTTTTGTAAGATAAATTTTGGCCAAAAACAATAGTCATAAGAGCGCATCTATGGCCTAGACAACAACATTACATTTTCTTGCCTGGTTAAAACTTCCGAATATTTACTAGATAAAATATCTATTTTATTGCAGTAAATGTGTGGCTTTTCTGGCCAGAAATATAGCCAAAACTTGTGTTAGCCAAAAAGACTACAAAATTAGCAAATAATCGCTAATTTATAAGGCCAGAGAATATTGACATAAGATAGCCATGAAGTGACCAATTTAACTCTTTTTTTTACTTCGTTGAGTGCCACCCAAGTAGAATTGTATGACCAAATCGCATTAATGGCCAAAAATTAGTCATAAAGTAGTAAAAATGGCCAGGATTTGGTTGTCATTTGGCCATTTATGTAAGATAAATTTTGGCCAAAAAAATTAGCCATAAGAGCACATCTATGGCCAAGATTTGATCATAAAGTAGCATTTTTCGTGATGGCAATAACTTAGCCAAAATTTTAGTAAACATTACATTTTCTTGCCTGGTTAAAACTTCCGAATATTTACTAGATAAAATATCTATTTTATTGCAGTAAATTTGTGGCTTTTCTGACCAGAAGGTATAGTCAAAACTTGTATTAGCCAAAGTGACTACAAAATTAGCAAATAATGGCTAATTTATAAGGCCACAGAATATTGACATAAGATAGCCATGAAGTAGCCAATTTAACTATTTTTTTTACATCGTTGAGTGCCACTAGGGGGCGTAAAATAAACAACGTCCAAAATTGCTATTTTTTCGCCACTAATTGGTTTTCTGGCGGAACGGCTGCATTAGCCTCTTCACGATCGTTGTAGCCTCGATGAATATCTGCAACAACCCAGCGGCCATGATTTTTAGACTGTTAAATTTTCTAATTTAGCAGCTATTTTTAAAGTAATAAAATATACATATGCAACTATTGAATATTTCATACTTTTATCGTTAATTTAAAGCATTTTGATACATTGAGTCGTCAAAGGGAGTGTTTTCGGGAAAGGTTAAACAAAACCAGAAACATTTAGCTCAAGGTCAATTATTTTTTATTATTAATGTAAAATATAGGTTGCAAAATAATGAAAATTATCTTGGCGTTTTGAAATATATTAAGTATCTTCTCTAAATTCACAGGAAATTTGCCTTGGCACTAAGATTTTAGTCCATTATATGGGCAATTCGATGTAATCTGCAACCAAGCTATTCAGGATATAATATACTTATCCACACAAGACAATCAGTCCTTTCAGGTCGGCATTTTGAATCTCCATGCACAGTTGGTTTGATGAAAGGAACGCAATGCAAACGAGGAAATTAGCTCTAAATATTAAAATCTAGAAACTATTTTAGTCATAAAAGCTATTTTTTAGCACCCAAATTTTAGCGATTATATCTATAATATCTAGCATTCTTTGATAAAATATGGCCAAAATACTGGCCTAAATATATTGGTCAAGAAAGCGAAATAGTGACGAAATAAAAGTTCCCCATTTTCGCCAAAGTGCCGTAATAATTTCGTAGTAGATTGACTTTTTTGGCAGCTTTTTTAACCAAATGGCCACCGATTTTAGCAAGGATTACGAAACGATCGCCAAATTTTGGCTTAGAATGCTACTTGGGTCGTGGATACATATTTACAAAGACATGGCAATTCTGAATTAGAAAAAACATATGAAAAAAATCTTATATAATGAATCTCTAATGACTCGTTAGTAATAAACTGCGTTGCTATCAACATTACGCCTTAATCGTAAATTATTGTCAATAACAACCTGTCGCCTTTGGCTTCTAGGACACTGAGAACAATGAACTAAATACTTTTTAGCGATTTGTACACATTTTCTGGCGTAAACATCAATCAAGTCAGGAGTTACTAATGCGTTTTCCACAATGTCAACGCGTGTAACTTCGCTCGTGCTTTCAATGCCAAACCTTTATATATCAATGACATATCCAGTATCTTTTTACAACAGCACTGAAATTGATCGTCATATGTCATTTTGATTGTGTTTTCCTTAATAATAATTATCAGATTCAGCGTTGGATTGTAAAACTACTTTAGATAGATACTAATCTTTACTTAACTGGCTATTTCTAGTGAAGTCATTATCAATGTTTGTGTTTTTGTATGTCTTTCACTAATCACTTATAAACAGGAATTCACCTAATAAATTTGTCATTGTGATACCAAACTTAGATTTAATTAAACCAGAACGAAAAGGGCAGTAGAGCAGTAGGACAAACTGAAAGCTCTAGTAGTAGGAGCGAAGAAATTGCTCCTACTACTAGAAAATGTTTCGACGCTCATTTCTATGTAGAGGTTTTATTTTGTCCTTCTCCTACTACTACTTTTTGAGTTTCTTATTGCTATATGATAGAAAGCGCAGAAAGTAAAAGTTTCACCCGAATCCACAGTTGCTTCGAGTATTAGCAAATTATTTTCTGAATATAATGGTGAAGGAATTATTTCGTTTGTGAACATTCAACAAAAATTTTGACCTATTATTAAAAAGAATTTTTTTTTCAGCACAACTAATGTTGCCGAAGGTATGATAACCCTGATAACCAAAGGTGAGAACGGAAGTGTGTGGGTTTCCGAGGGTGGAGAGCCCGTCTACGAAGTAGGCTTTCCAGACAGGACGACACTGCGCAAGCAATAAAGGAATGTGACAATAACAATGATGAGATAAAAATAATAATAATAATAATAATAATAGTGTCGGTATTTTATATTAAAATGTATGAATGTAAATTCTTTTGTGTACATGAGTTTTTAAATAAATTTTCTTTATTCTAGAGACTTTTCAGTTGTTAACCTAAGATAATTATATAGAGTAGCGTAATTATGCAGTGTGTCCCAAATTGGTGGCGTTAGAAACTTTAACTCTAAAAAATACGAAGTCAATCTAAAGTGTTTTCCGGGCTTTGAAGCTATATGTTCCAATGGAATTTCTTCCTGACGTTGAGAGCTGCGGTAGACATTATCAAAGGCGATGCGGAAATGGGCGAAGTGATCTCCCATTCTTTCCGATGTTGAGACACACAACACAACACCTCAACTCTATCAACCCAAAAATTCAATTAACTATGGTGATGGAAAAGGAAGGACGCCAATCGTTTTTAGATGTTTTGGTATTATGGAGGCCGAATGGGAAGCTTTGCGCTTACCGTTTATAGAAAACGAACACACATTGATGAACATACCTCAATAACGAATCAAATCATCATCCCAGACAGAAAAGGGGAGGCATAAAGACTATCTCTGTGAGTCTTTATGCTACGTCCAAGGAATGAGGAGCGCCAGGAAAGAACAACGGGAGAAGATAAAGGAAAAAGCGGATCGACTACTCTACCATACATCCACAAAGTAACGGACAGGATCGGCAGGCTACTGAAAAAGCACAATGTTAAAACTGTCTTTAGACCCATTCGTACAATACGGCAGAGCTTAAAATCGGCCGAAGACCGCAGAGATTCCCTATCGGCACCCGCAGTTTACCGAGATCCATGCAGCTGTGGCTCGTGGTATACATCGGCACCACAAAACTCAGTGTCAACACGAGGATTACGGAACACAAGAGAAGTTGCAGGCTGGGACAAACACAAAAATCAGCAGTAGCAGAGCACGCCCTCTCCGAAGATGACGACATCCTTTTCAAGAAGGTGGATATATCTATTCGAGACTAACGAAAGAGGCCATTCAGATCTTTAAACACGACAACACGTTCAACAAGAAGGAGAAAATTACGTTTCTAAATGTAATCTGGAAGCGAGTTCTACGACACACTTCAAGTGCACCGAAACGCCGCGCCACCATTACCCTCACCCCAGTTCCTCCACTGCAGCGCGACGGCGGGAGAATAAATACCACGGAGCTCAGAAGTCACCACAGTCGAATCAGTTAACGTCGGGAGCACGGAAGATCGCTTCGCCCATTGCCTCATCTCCTTTGATAATGTCCACCGCAGCTGTAGACAAAACACCAGGAAGAAATTCCACTGGACCACGGCTTCAAAGCCAGGAAAACACTTTAGATTGTATTTTGACCGGCCGTGAAAGCCTTCACATTAGTACAAAGCCAGCTAAATGGGGAAAATTCTAGGCAGTTATGTCACAGTTTAAGAATAGAAACAGTTCGAGCACTCCTTTCATATCTGCAAAATACCGACAATTTTTTGATGTGGTGTTTTCAGACGGAATACGGGGGTCTTGAATTCCAAAGCTAACGTGAGTGATGCTGGTCTGGAGTAGAGATCTTGGGTTTGTTGTTTATTTGTGTTACTTGTTATATTATTGAACGGTGGTTGTGTGAGTGCTGGAGGATTCATCCATTTGGTAACCCTTTTTTTTCTCTCATATGTTGATCTAGAGAATAATGTTAAATACAAAAGTAGTACAACGCAAATATTTAAAGAAATATATTTTGGTTGATACAGGCTCTTGCATAAATTCGTAGCAGGCCCAACCTGCCACGAAGAGTGTTCCTGTGAGAAATTTTTTGGAGTGTGTCAGCCCGGGTACGCGCTCCCACCATTCCTGGGACTTGGGATTGCGCCATTTCTGGAGTTCAGCCTTGACCAGGGAATATGGAACCCCCAGCACCGGTTCCGAGCCGGCAATTGCCGAGTCAGCCACCCTCCTGGCTAAGAAGTCGGCCCTCTCATTGCCTTCGTGCCCTCGATGCCCTGCGATCCATTCCAGTGTGAGGTTGTTCTCCTGCGATAGGATTTTCAAAGTCCTGCTGCAGCTCCAAACTGTTTTGGAGCTGCAACGCAATGACTTTAGCGCTAAAAGTGCTGCCCGACTGTCCGAGCAGATCTTTGTTGTGTCGTCCTTCCTCTAATAGGTGTCGAGCACAAAGCTCAATGGCGTGTATTTCTTCTGCTTGAAATACTGTGCTGAGTCGGCCTAGGTTCTCTGCTATGCAGGTGCCATCCGAACTCCCGTATACTCCGGCGCCAGCACCTTCATCGGTCTTTGATCCGTCTGTGTACCAAATACTACCTGCCATTTGCAGTTCTTCGCCTCGTTCGTCCCAGTCTTCCCGTAAGGGAATCCAGACGACGTAGCGAGTGTTGGTTAAGCGTTTTGATGCCATTAGGTCGGAGACCATTTCTAATACCTTAACGCCTTCCAAGTCGGCCTGGGCATTGTTGGTCCCCCCATTGAATGGCTGCGGCGTTATGTGTGCCACCTGTTGCAACCGGTAAGTTGTCTTCATTGCCTCTCGTTCCAAGAGTATTGAAAGCCGAAGCAGGTCAAGCATGCGCTCCATGGCTGCCTTGAGCGTTGTTCTCATTGCCCCCGTGATGCAGAGACATATTTATCTTCGCAGAGGACGGTTTGGCCCTAATGGAGCTCTGTCTGCTCTTCGGATATATACGTGATTATCGCTCTTATCACCGTCACGTAATTTGTTGGGGTTACATACCCCATGATTTACCGCACAGGTTCTTACACGTCTACAGGAAGAGCAATGCCCTCCCCACGGTTCGTGTCACATGTGGGGTTCATGTGTGTGATTTGTCCAGGATAACTCCTAGATATTTCACTTCATTTCAACAAAGATGGCGTTTTCAGTAAGTCCAGCCTCTTCCTTCGGGTAAATGGCAAAATCACGGTTTTCCTAGTATTTAATGCTAGGTTTTCTTTTGAACACCAGCTGTGTACCACATCTAGCACCTTTTGCAACGTGCTGGAGATTTGTTGGTCTGGGTGGTTTCTTATGAAGATAATCCGATGTCGTCCGCGTAGGCTTGGACCTCGACTCCCCATAGTTCCAGAGTAGCCAGCAGGTCGCCCACTAGTAGGGACCACAGGAGTGGTGAAAGGACTCCACCCTGTGGGCAACCTACCGCTGCTGTGATTCTGACAGTGTCATCGTTTAATGATATAGTGATCAGTCTGGATTCTATCATCTTGCTGATCCAGTTGGTTATTTTCATCCTTCTTGCCTTGCAGGCGCTGAGAAGGGAGTCTGTAAGTGCCTTACTAAAGGCCCCTACGATGTCAATGAAGATACCAACTGCGGTACCCTTTGTATCCAGGGTATCTCGGATTTTTTCCACAAGGTTGTGGAGTGCTAGTTCTGCTGATTTGTTAGCCTGGAATGCATACTGTTCCGTACTGAGGGGGTACGTTGATAGCGCTCCTTCCCTCAAATGCAGGTCCAGCAGCTTTTCCAAGCTTTTCAGCAGGAACGAGGTTAGACTGATTTGCCTGAGCGGTTTAGGATCTTTTCCCTATATTCCGTCTTTGGTATGTACAAGACCCTCACCCTGAACTAACCTGAACTAACCTGGACCAACAGTTTGGCATAAAGTTCTATGCAAGGCTCGCTCTAAAGAGCTTTATTAGTAGTACTATAGTAAAAGTGCCGGGAACAATCCATCCTCTCCAGGAGATTTGTATGGTTAAAAAGCCATAATTGTGCATTTTAGCAGGGTTGGTCTGACCACTTTTTTGGAAAGCTCCCAATCGTTTCTATTGTGTCGTTTAAATCGTCCCAAGGGGCTTGTGTTAGCTTCCAAATTTGTCAGTCAGCTACCCGGAAAGTAACAGCTTGCCAGGGCCTCTAATGTTTCTCTGCCAGTGGAGGTGTAGGTGTCATCTGAGCGTTTTATCGATTCAAGCACTTGACACGGTTCCGTGGAGAGAACTCTGTGGATTCGGGCTCTTGTTGGCAGGTCTTCAATTCCGCCATAGAACCTTCTCCAGGACTCTCTTTTAGCAGCCCTGATCCGCTTGTTGTAGTTAGTTAGGGCCTGACGGTAAGTGTCCCAGTCGCCGTTTATTTTTGCTTTGTTAAAGAGTCGTCGGACATTTTTCCTCTGACTTTCCAGGCGGTTAGACCATCAGAATGTTTGTCTATTTTCTTTTTCTGTTCTAGTTGGACACTTATCTTCATAGGCCTGAAGAGCAGCGGCTGCCAGACGCTCCGCTGCCAGCTCTATGTTGATAAGACCCTCAAAGAGATGCTGATCGTATTCAGTTGTCCCTGAAGGGACTCCCAATACGAAGCCCAGTTTGTGCTTTTAGGAACTTTCAAAGTGACTGTAGGTCTGACACCTGTTTTTAGGTTAAACGTTATATGTTTATGATCACCCCCGGAGCAAGATTGCTCCGGGGGTACTTGCCAGTTGCAGATCTTATTTGGAATAAGGTTTGTGCTGATCGTGAGATCTAAAACTTCTTAGAGATCTAAAAGTTGGGCTGTTGCCCATGTTATTGGTTTTTAGGTCAACCTGTGTTAGGTAGTTAAGTAGTGACTTATCACCTATATTAATGTTGGTGCTACTCTATATCGTGTGGTGGGCGTCCGCATCACATCCCAGTATTAGATGGGTGTTGCTTCTCCTAGATTGGTCGACAAGTCTCTGACCCGCCTCAGGAGGAATTTGTTCAGCTTCCGGGCCCCCAGGGAGGTAGGCTGAGCAGATAATTTTTTACATTTTTTTATTACATCTGTCTTGGTGTTCTGGGTGGTCAGCGAGATACGAGCCGCTGCCACATCTCTAGTGCAGTACTCTGTAAGTAAAAAGGATGGGATATCTTTCCTTATAAGTATAGCTGCTCTTGGTATATAGCATCCCAATCGCAGGCAATAATCTTACCCTTGGAGTCGCTTAGGCCGGATGCGCGGTCCGTGTTAGAGGTCCATGATTCTTGGATGAGGGCTATATCTACATCAGTTTCCCTGAACCTCTTCCCCAAAAGGTAGGTGGCTGCCTTCGCATGCTGAAGGTTGACCTGTAGACATGTGGTCTTACCTGCCATTCCTACGCTTTCTTCTTCGGGTCAGGTTTGGGGTCCTTCCTCTCCTCCTTTTCCCGATTTTTGCCTGGTTTTCGCCGTTTGGGGATGGATTTGCCTTTTTTCCTTATATAGGGCCTGACCAGGTGTTGTGGGTTTTTCGCCCTTCCCCAAGGTGGCTGGAACAGCCTTGGGTGTTTGACTGACTTTTTTTATCTCTGGAAATTCCAGAGAAGCCAGGCTGGTCTAACCGTTTCACTTGTGAGACAGCGGTGGGTGGTTTACTAATTTTTTTACTGAGAATATGCCAAAGGAGCCAGGCTTATCCAGTTGCTCTGCTTGTCGGTCAGTGGAGGGTTGTTTGCCAGAGGCAGCTTTTTGTGCTTGGTTAGTTTGACCGCCTTGCTTCGGTCTGTGACGGAATTGAATCCTTCCAAAACAGAAGAAGGGTCTGAATTATAAATCAATAATATCAACATTCTATATAAATCAATAATATCAAATAAAGACATGGTGGCTTAATTTTTGACATTTTATACAACGTTTCAATTTTCTGGAACCATCATCAATCTTCGTTTATTTTCTGTAACGGCTATATGCAAATTTTTAATTTTTAAACAGGGGTATAAGAATCGCTTTTGCTTTCCGTCAATGTACGCAACGGTTTGGCAAAGTTGGCAAATCCAAAACCCTCAGCAGTAAGTGCATAGACCCAAGAAGTTTCTTACTTGGTATTTATCTCTGTGTTCAGGCTATTCTTTGATTAATTTTATTTTATCTTCATTTATATGAATCCCTTTTCCAGATATGTTGTCTCCAGTTCTGCCTCCTTGAAAAATAAAACGTTTTTTGTAGTTAAGTTTCTGGGCATTCCTTACTTTGCTCAACACATCAGGTTTTAAAGTGATCATCGAAGGTTTTTAATAAACCAACAAGATTTCTATGTTATTTCTTTAGGAACTCATTTCATAAGATGTTCGAATGGGGAAGATGCATTACACGGTTCAAAAGGCATAACGTTACATTGGTAAAGTCCTCGTCCATCAAGAAAAAGGCCTTTTTTGTCTTTATCGTCTTCAGCAATTTTGACTCGCCAATACCCGCTCTTGAGGTCTAAAGTTAAAAACCGTCGGGATCACGACAAGATTACTAACTCGTCATCGCTTTTCGAATACCTAACTATTTTCCTTGGTGGAAATGGTTAAAATATTCGCGCCATGGCAAATGCGGTACCTAAAGACCATCATGAATGATCTTACTCAAACTTGAAGCACCATCACGTTCTTGAAATTCGATGCAAGATTCGTTTCATTATTCCGGGTTTTCCCACTTTTGCACTTGTGTTTACGTGCGAGAAGAATTTACTTATAGCATGGACATTTGTAAAAACTACCAGTACAACTACAATTCGAATTGCACAATTGGTAAAGACCAGTGTCAAAGTTAATAAAGGAAAATGTTGGGTACCACCTTGCTGGTATCTAACGTGTCATAGCGCTGAGAATTCTTCAAGAGCAAATGGATGAATTCGACGCGAAAAGTAAGATAACCAAAAAGTCTTCGTAAAGTCAAGTATTTCATAAAATCAATACAGGGGATGCGCAGTTTATTCGTCATCATCCAAGAAGGTTGCCACTGGCTAAACTCAGGAAATTTGAAGTAAGCTTATTGATGACACGGAGGACGGAGTGAAGTGAATAATGAACAAGCCCTTGATCTTCTCCAGAGAGAATCAACAAGCTTTTGGTCTTCTCCGGTGGTTTTGGTTCATCGATGTTCTTTCTAATATCGAGGCCTGGTTTTCTTCCCCTTATTGTTTTAGTCACAACACGACATGATTTGCCTCAATTCGTCCAACAATTGCTTCAGAACTGAATGTGGTTGAGGCTATTCCTAGACGTCCTTAGAAAGTCTCACACCTTAGAAGTACTCATACTCGTATCAAAGCGAGACTGGTACTGCAACTCCGTACGGTAACTTCTTCTCGAAATTGCTGAACTCTCAGTTAGCTCAGAAAATAGGGAGAAGCCGTTGAATTCGCTAACCTTGTCAAGAGTTCAATGTCTGCTTCAAACTCTTTTAGACTTTCGCCTGATTTCTGTTGCCTTGTTTATAGCTGCACTTGGTAGATGAACATTATCAAACCTCAGTTCTAACGCTGCAATAGTTGTGCTAGTTTCACACATCCGCCGATGTTCCTGAATCTCTGCTATTTTTTTTAGTGAGTCCTTCGAGTAATAAGATGTTTAGTCTGGATCTTGTGCAAAAGACCACTAAGCTGGGATTTTCAAATCTATGAATAGGACTATATGTAGTACCATCTTGAACTTGAACTTATTGATATCTAAGAAAGTTCAAGTATAAGGTTTGTAGTTGCAAGTAGTTGGAATGCAAAATTTCTTTTCCCTGTTGAAGCATCATCTTCTCAATCAAACAGATCCTCTTGCGTTCCGCTCGAGCCTTCAAATTTAACACAAATTTAAATGTTTAGAATTAGTGTTGGTTCAATCTAAAACGTAAGTTTTGGAATTTCTTGAAGGTTTTAGTTTTAAAAATTAAAATCTAGATCTAAAACTTGATCTTCGAGTTTCCTTAGTTGATATAAAGAATAACCTAAGGCCAGCGAATCCTGAACATTCTAGACCCTTGCTGCTTACTGTCTTGGATCCTTGTAATCTAGTCCTCGATTTTTAATATTTAGGCAATAATTCCTGAGTTTTATGCATGCTGAAAACCTATCCTATGAATCCCACTTCTTTTACTTTTTCCACGTCTTTTTTTACTTCATCCAATTTAGTGTTTTCCTCCTCATGCAGCTCAGTCTTGTTAGTTTCTGAAGCAAGCAGTAGTGTCGGTCGATGCTGCCGATCTTTCTCCTTAACTTGTCGCCTTCATTCTTTTTCTTCTTGTTTTTCTTCCCATTTTCGTTTCTCTTCTTCCTGAAAACATATTCCTGTTCTTCTCTCTGGCTCTGCAATAGGTCTAGCAATTATGAGATTTTATTGTAGAATTCACCATGCATAAAGCTAAAAAGAAATGTACTCTGGTTCTTTTTTAATTCCGCAAATGTCATATTGATCACGTTAGAATGTTAGAAAACATTATAATTACATTATTCTTTAATGATATTTGACAAATTCTTATGATACAAAACACAACTATTTATTTCCAAAATATGTTAAACATAATATCTCTTTTAAACTTCCACTAGTATATTTTCTCGCTGTATACTTGAATTGTTCGCTCTTGTCACGACTGTCAGGTACGTTAAAGGTTGGCTTTGTTACTTTAGAAAATTTAGAGATCGTTAAACTTTGAAAACTTGACAAAACAACAAATAACACAACAACAACAAATTTTTTTATTTCAGAACTTCAGAGCAATAGAAACCTCATTTCCAAATTGTTGAAAAATCGCAGCCGAACTACAGCGTGATCCTTACGTTGGTAACATTTTTTACATAAAATGCATTTTTTATTTATAAGATGCAATTAACATTTTCAATTGAAATGTTTGTGTTTGTGCATATTTGTCTGTCGAGGGTGCCTTGACAGACAAATATGCAGGCTGACGCAAAAGAGAGGCACCCTTGACAAACAAATATGCAGGGTGGCGCAAAAGATATTTCCAGATATAAGTTTTACAATTTCCATTCCGTGATTGGTTCTAAACATTTTTTAAAGCATTTCCCATACCTATTTTCAATAGTTTTCTTATTAAACTTAAACAGTGTCAAAACCTATTTTTTAATTTTGGGGGGTTGCATGTCCAAAACAGTTTAAGATGACAGAGAAAAAAAACAGATTTTTCACTTCAGTATCCTAATTTTTGAAGGTCTGAAAATTTCAAATTATTGCCATTTGATGAGCTTCAGAAACTGTGCAAATATTTCAATCGATCTTAAATGGTGTTGGAGATAAAACCCACAAAAGTTGGAAAATATCGAAGTTTTGACACTGTTTAATAGAAAAAAATGCCTGATTTGAAATAAAGTTTATTATTGTTGCGTCGTTCCTGGTTAGGAATTCACCGCTAGATCTTTAGCTGGCAGATTTCCTCTGATAGACGGGAGTCCATCAGAACTTATTTTTCATTAAGAAACGATTTCATGATGTTGCATGTGTTCAGTATAACATGTGGTATAACTGCTTTCTGTGCCACTGAATGGATATCCCTGCGTAGATCTAGCTCGTCTCGATGTTTAGCAAATGTGGATGGGGTAACATCTGTCGCAGAAATAACAATAGGCATGATCTGAACAGTTTTTTGTTTCCATAGCCTCTCAATTTCAATCGGGAGCACCTGATATTTACTTTTCTTCTCTGAGTACTTCTTCAGAGTATTCTGGTCTGATGGAACGGCTATATCAATTAGGTATTTTGACTTTGAAACTTTGTCTTGAAAGACGATGTCAGGTCTAATGTGAATTACTGTTTTTCCTGTGTGAATGTCTACGTCATATAGAATTTTGTAGTTTTTATTTTCCAATACAGGTTCTGCAGAGTAAGCATAGTATGTGCTTGCGTCTGTATGCAAGTCATATCTCAAGGCTAGGGCTTGATGGACAACTTTAGCCACAGAATTGTGCCTATCAGTATAGGCATTTCCTGCGGGTAATTTGCAACCAGATATTATATGGTCGACCATCTCTGGGAATTGATGACATTTTCTACATTTATCGTTGTTGGTAGCAGGGTCTTTCATGATATATTTTCTGTAGTTGTTGGTGGCTATAACTTGGTCTTGTATAGCAATTATGAAGCCCTCCGTTTCGGGCTAAAGCTGACCATTCCGCAAAAACGCGTATGTAAGTTTTTTGTCTATATATTCTTGATTTACAATTCCATAGTGCTTCCCGTAGAGCTGCTTTCCTGCCCATTTCCTTAGTTTTATCTCGGTCCTGCTCACAGAATCAACTTCAACTCGACTCGCTAGATTGAGCGGAGTGTAGTTTTTGTCCAAGGCGCAAATACTCTCATGTAGCGGATGATCCTTTTTGTGGAAATAAGATCTTAATGATTCAATTAGGTTGTCATGGATTTCATGCAGATCAATTAGCCCCCACCCTCCGTCTTTTCTTGTGATTGTCAATCTCTGGGAACATGATTTTGGGTGTAGTTTTCTGTGTTTGCTGAATTGTACCCTAGTACCAATATTGAGATTGGTTAGGTCGGTGTCAGACCATTTTACTACTCCAAAGGAGTACACTAGAAGCGGTATGGCAAAAGTGTCGATAGCCTTAAATAAATTTCCTGAGTTTAGCCTAGATCTAAGTAATAACTTGAGACGAGATCTGTATTTTGCAACAAATTCTTGTTTTAGCGTGGTGTGATCCAGTTTGTTGTTTTGGTCTAACCCTAGATATTTGTACTGTTCAGAGGTATCTAGTGGCTCTAGAATTTGCTCGGATAGGGTGTTTTTTGTATCTGGTAGAGCCCATTTCCCTGTTTTGATGTGGATTGTTTTACATTTTTCCTCATCATTATTATTATTCCATTTTGGTTCTCGACTTTCGTCGGTTGGTATGAAACTACTCCGTTGGCTTCAATGGCAGGACGTAGTAGTTTAAGGATTACATCGGGACGTTCAAGAAGGATCTGACTATGGAACAGGTTTGTAGTATGGCTGCTCTTTGCATCTTGGTGATAAGCTTGCTGCAGACTCCCAGCTTGTTCAAATTTTTGTTTAATGATTTCGGGATAACGCCCGTCGAGGATAGGACTATCGGCAGTATCTCTACTTGCTGCTTCCACATATTCTTGATTTCTTCGCTAAGGGTGGTATATTTATTAATCTTCCCTGCATGAGTCTGTTGGATATTGTGAGTATTGGGGACTGCTATATCTATGAGATATGTTTTTTTTTGGATTTTGTCCACCATAATTATATCCGGCCTATTTGCAGTTAATAGTTTGTCCGTAATTACGGATCTATCCCAGTAGAGTGTATGGGCTGTGTTCTCAAGGACAGCACTGGGCAGGTACCGATAATAAGGCGCGTCTTCGGTTATCAGTTCATAGTTTTGTGCTAGAGTCTGATGGAGGATTTTAGCTACCTGGCCGTGTCTTTGGACATAGTCGGTTGGGGCCAAAGCTTGGCAAGCTCCGGTTATGTGCTGGATCGTCTTTGGAGCTGTATGACATCTTCTGCACCGGTCATAGGGGATGTTTTGTTTATTATTATTATTATTATTACTATTATAGGAAAACATTTTTTTTATAATTTTTGTATAATAGGTAAGTATAGGAAATGTTTATATAGTACTTCTAATTTCTCTTGAGTGTTACGTCATCGTTTACTACGTAACCACAATTTTAGGCGATGTCTTAATGGGTTTCGTGAACATGACGTCATTTTGTCAGAATTTTAGTAAAGATAACCTCACTTTAATAATTAAATATATAATGTTTGCAATAAAATTGGTCTTTTTGCATTAATTCTAAATCCTACTAAGGCCGTTTTGGGGGAACCAAACTTTAAATTTAGTTATGTTGATGCAGAACCACACAAATACAATATATATTTTGTGTTTTTGTTTTCAACCAATGTAGTTACGTGCCGAACGAAACCTATTTAATACATATGACTAAAGTCACATTGACGTTTTTTACAGGTAAGAGCACTTATTTTCTTAATCTGCATTAATGGATAAGCTAACCAGTACATTTTTTATTTTTAATAAGTGGTTTATTAGTATATTATTTGAACTCAACTAAATAAATTTCCTGCCTTAGGTAAGTAATAATAAATTAAGAATCATTTATTTAATTTGGTTTTCTAATCACGTCAGGACTTAGTAGGTATGAAACTAACCAAACCGGGAGTACTACCTTTCACTCTATTTTTGTTAAAAATCACAAGCAGCGAAAAGAGATAACTTCAAAGAAATTCCGATTATTAATATTTTTATTTAATGTGATATACAACAGCACTCTGTATTAAAAGGTGGGTACTTACTAAATTTTTGATGCAACGTAGAGACCTTAAAGAGGCAAGTACACAGTTGAAATAAAAAAAAAACCAGTAAACAAGTTGGTCTCCAAAATACAAAATATAGTGATCAAGTTCAAATAAAAATAAGTTTCTATTTGTTCACTAATTGTTTTGGAGCACTGTAGATAATGCCGTGTTCCCTTTATGCTACATTTCATTTATTACGTTTTAGAGCGGTAGGGAAGGGAAACACGTCTTTTACCTTAGGTAACTGATAACGGTGAGAGCGCCGTACCGCTTCGTTTATTGAGTTCTGCTTAGTAGGCATGCGCCTTTACAATACAGGTTATATACAGGTTGCCCTAGTTCTACAATGTTGTATACTGTACGTCACATCTCCCCTTTTTTCTAAAATTCAAAACTTACATGCTAAACACACTACGAAACTTAATTTATATAACAGACTTTTCTAACATTTACAAATATCTACATTACAAACTTAACCTAACGGGAGGCCTCACATGTCTACCTGACCTTGTGACTTTAGGAGAATTTCTTGGTACTTCATGTATTGTCTCATCTATCGATCTAAAAGGGCCTGAACTGTCCGAACTCACTGACTCGGTATCTCTATTCCTACTACTGTTTCCATACCTGCCATCTTCATATTTAAATTGATTATACATTTTATATTTATTAAAGCTTCTTTCATTGAAATTTCTTGTTTGATTAACAATTAAATGTCTCCTATTTCTGTTTACAATTATACCTGATCTCAGCCTAACCTTATAAGATCTTGGATAGTTATTCTTTCTTAATAGAGTTCCATCAAGCCATTTTGTATCACTATAAGTGAAATTTTGCACTTTCACTTTTGTGCCATTATCTATATCACTTAATACTCGAGTATTTCTATCATAATTATACTTTATATCCTTCTTGTCTTGAAACTAACTTCTGCAGGGTATGGGAACAAGGTGGAATTCTTTGTTTAAGTAACTTTTCACTTACTGGAATTGTTGTTCTTAGTCTTCTACTGAATAATAGTTGTGCTGGACTTGGTAAATTTGCATCTATTGGTGTGTTTCTTAAATCAAGTAAAGCTAAAAAAATATCGTTGTTTGATTGGTGACACTTTTTCAATGTCTTTTTTATTGTCTGTACAAATTTCTCGACTTATCCATTGCTTTGAGAATAATTAGGGCTAGTTTTTATGTGCCTAAATTGCCAATTTCTTGCAAATTGCTTAAATTCATTCGAATTGAAACAAGGGCCATTATCGGAAACCAAACTGTCCGGAACTCCATGAACTGAGAAAAATTGCTTTTAAGGACTTTATTATGCTCTGGCTTGTCTCGGACGTTATTTCCTGTACTTCAACAAATTTAGAAAAATAATCAACACTAATCAAATACTTCCTATTATTTAAATAAAATATATCAGTTCCAACCTTCTTCCAAGGACCCATCGGCAACTCATGCGAAATAAGAGGCTCCCTTCGATTAAAATTACTATTTAACAAACAAGTTTCGCATGATTCTATCATGTTGTCAATGTCTGAATACATTGATGGCCAAAATATAAGTTCTTTTGCATTTAATTTAGTTTTTACTCTGCCTTGATGTGCTATATGCAATCTTGCTAGCATTTCTTTTCTTAAGAATTTCGGAATTAAAATTCTATTGTTTTTGAAAATTACACCATCTGCACAAGTAAGTTCCTCACGATGAGGCCAATAAATTTTAATTTCCTCATTTATATATTTTTTATTTTTAGGAAAACCCTCTTTAATTAATTTAATTAGACCTTGAAATTGAACGTCCTTATCCGTTTCTGTTCTAATTTCTTTGAATTTAAGGTCGCTTACTGGTAAATTTTTTGTTACAAAAAGCAAATGATTTTCTATTTCCGGGCACTTCTGCTCAAAACTCTCATCACCCTCATCTTGGTATGCCCTGCTCAATGCATCCGCCAAAATCAATTTCCTTCCTGGCTTATACACCAAATTAAAAATATATAGTTGTAGCATTAACAGCATTCTTTTTAATCTTGCAGGAGTATTTACTAAAGGTTTCTTTATTATATTAGTGAATGGTTTGTGATCAGTTTCTATTGTTATCTGAGATCTTCCAAAAATGTAATTATGAAATTTTACACAAGCGTGACATATAGCTAGTAGTTCTTTCTCAATGTTTGTACAATTTTGCTGTGTTTGTGTGAAAGCTTTAGAGGCATACGCAACTGGTGCATCAGTTTGTAAGACAACAGCTCCACAGCCACTCTGTGATACATCACATGAAATTGTAATTGGTGTTTTTGGTGAATAAAACTGTAAAATTGGCGCAGACATTAACAGGGATTTCAAAGTTTCAAATGCTTTTTGCTGTTTTTCTCCCCAATAAAAGTTTACTTTATTTTTAGTTAACGCCCTTAGAGGCTCTGTTATTCCACAAAAATTAGGTATAAAACGACTGACATAATTTACTATTCCTAAAAATCTTTCAATATCCTTTGAATTTTTTGGTTTTTGCATATTTTTTATGGCTGTTAGTTTGCAATTTTCTACTTCTAAGCCTCTACTAGACAGTGTAAAACCCATGTACTTTACAGAATCTTGACCAAACTTACATTTATTTACATTAAATTTAACATTATTCTCTCTCGCTATCCTAAAAACGGTTTCTAAAATTTTTTTATGTTCCTCCAATGTTTTTGAATAAATTAATATATCATCAATGTACATTCCTATGCCTTCCGCTCCCTCAAAGATATCCCTTATTTTTTTCATAAAAACTTCCGAGACAGAGCTTATTCCATAAGGTAACCTCTTGAAAAAATATCTACCCCAAGGAGTGTTCAAAGTTGTTAATTTGCTGCTATTATTGTTAAGCTTAATTTGCCAGAAACCATTGCTACAATCTAGAACTGAGAAGTATTTTGCATCACTAAGGTTGCTTGTTATATCATCCAAAGGTGGTATATAAAAATGTTCTCTTTTTATTGCAGAGTTTAGGTTTTTTGGATCTATACACAGTGTAATATCGTTATTAGGTTGTTTTTTTTTTACAATTACTAAATTATTTACTCAATCCGTTAGTTCGCTGACTTTTGTGATGACATTTGCTTTCTCAAGTTCTAGCAGCTTTTCTTTGAGGCGTTGGTGAAGGGCATAGGGTACTCTTCGTTGCGGCTGAATCGTTGGAGGAACATCCGTCTTCAACTCAATATTGTGACTGCCAGGCACACAACCCAATCCCTGAAACACATCAGAATATTTTTAACAACATTGGCACATTGGTTATTTAACAAAAGGTTTACTTGTAAATCTTTCCTTTTAATTAAATTTAATTTCTCACACGAATCTCCATCCAAAATTGGTGGTTTATCCGTTTCAACTAAGTGAAATGTGACTACTGTACCTTTATTTGCTGTATTACATCTTTTTATTCTAAGACTAATTGTTCCTAATGAACGAATTTTCCCATTATCATACCCTACTAAATTTGAATCTGATGTCCTAATTGTTTAAAGTAATTAAATGGTAACACTGCAACATCAGCGCCAGTGTCCAACCTAAATTTAATTTTAATTTTGTTATTAACGTATAAATATTCCCACCATTTTCTCTGACTAAGTGAGCTTTGACTACATTCATTATCATCTAATTGAAATATTGAAAAACCTTTTTCTAATGGTTCTTCGCGATTTGTGAAATTACGCTTGTTTTTATCTTCCTGGACATTGTACAGTTGTTTTTGTTTACATACATTTGAAAAATGATTAAATGCTTTACAGTGTAGGCACTGTTTACCATATGCTGGGCATGCATTAATCTCGTGATTACCTCCACATTTATTACAATTTTTTCTGTTTCTGGTGGTTGTGTCGGCCATTTTGTCTTCGTCTGTCAAAGTCCGATGACGTACTTCCGCCTCCATTTTGGTACCGGTTTATGTTCTGGAACTTTCCTTTGTTCTGAACCACGTGGATTTCCTAATGGCCATGGGGATTTGCAGTTGCACCTTCACCTTCGATGATTTCCATTATTTTGGCTGCCAGTTCTGCTGCTCTGCATATGTCTAATGCTTTGTTGAGGTCGATGTTTGCTTCCCTCAAAAGTCTGTCTTTCATTGGTTTGTCGGTTATTTCCAGGATCAATCTATCTCTTATTAGGCTGTCAGTTAATGTGGAGAACTCACATGAGCTCGCTAACTGCCTCTATTCCGTGATGTAAGTGTCATAGGTTTCCTCACTTTTCTTGTTCCTTGTGAAGAAAAGATATCTTTCGTATGTAATGTTCTTAGTTGGTGTGAAGTACTTCTCAAATTTATTAATGACTTGAGAATATTTCAATTTGTTATCTTCACTTTTCCACTCGAAATTGTTGTAGATTTTCAATGCTTGATCTCCAATTCGGTTGAGTAAGATGTAGGCTTTATCTATATATTCTGAAGGTGGAACCGCATGGTGCACCTCGTTGCTCATTTTTAAATTTGATTTATAGGGCTTTTCCTTGAAATTACGTATTTTTGACACAAATTACTTACTGTACACATGACACCATGTCGTGTTTCCTTTATGCTACACTTCATTTATTACGTTGGAGAGCGGTAGGGAAGGGAAACACGTCATTTACCTTAGGATAACGGAGAGAGCGCCGTGCCGCTTCGTTTATTGAGTTCTGCTTAGTAGGCATGCGCCTTTACAATACAGGTTATATACAGGTTGTCCTAGTTCTACAATGTTGCAATCAGTACGTCACAGATAACGCAAAAGCAGCACAGTTGCTGTATGTATGGCGAGTAGTAAAAAATTATTAAAACTAACAGATTTGGGACACAAAATAAGATATGTTGATGTAATCTTTTTAAAAACTCCCAATTATTTAAAAGAAAGTACAAACGTTCCAACGGAAAACAAATAACTAAAAGCAAACAAAGAAGTAAACAACATTGCGAAAAATCGCTGTAGAAATAAGTGTTATTAATTATCAAATTCTTCCTCGGATTCACTTTCTTCATCATCTGAGTCATCTAAATTGATGATAAGTGACGGAATGTTCGATGAATCAACCCACTTTTCTTGTTCCCAAGCATCGCTAATGTTTATTAGTGTGTCCATAATTACATAACATAGTTTTTCCATAACTCGGGGGTAACCTGCAAAAAGACTGTGGTTAGTAAGTTAAGTAAATAATTTTTTTTAAAATAAAAAACGTGTTTTTTCCAACGCCTTGTTTAATAAATTCAAAACGCTCTCTTTTGTGATTCGATGAACAGCATTGATTTTCGAATCACAATATCGCTTACACTGGGACCATACCATTTCGATGGGGTTAAAATGACAATGGTAAGGAGGTAATCTTAATACACGATCTTTTCTCCAGCATCTTCTTTTTTATTTCCAGGAGAAAGGTAGCGGGAGAAGGACCCAAAATAAAACTCTACGCTTCCGCCGAAATTGCCGACGTTTCGACGTTTATTTTACGTCTTTGTCAAGGCTATTCCACTTCAATTGAAGAAGTTTATCGTCAGATAGTAATGATGTTTATTGTCCATCAGAACAACCACGGGGAGTGACGTACATTGAAACAAAAACGAACAAAGCGTGGACAAACATAAGGAAGGTGCTTAGGACGTTCTCTTATGTTAGTCTTCTTTTTTCCTATACCTAAAAGCTCAGCTTTCATAGCAAAAGGACAAAATGTATTGTGATGCTGCTGCAACCATTCTATTAGGCTAGGGTTGGACCAGCTTTGATTAGGTAACTTTTCTACTTGCATGTAGAGGTAAGAAACATTGTCCATAATTATCAGCGAGGGTTCCTCCAACTTAGGCAAAAGCGGTTCACAAAACCATTTTTCGAAATTTGCAGGGTTCATCGGGTCATGGTAATCGCCTGATTTACTTCCTTTTGCTTTGAATACTAGGCTGGCATTCTGGATAAACCCATCCTCTAAACCAGCATGCAAAACTATGTAGTGTGTTCCATCTGAGAAGACTTTTTTCTTACAGTGTTTATCGTGCCATCTTGCCAGTTTGTCCTAAATGCCTCTTTGAATGATGATTAAGAAATAGATTAACATTAATTAAAAACCCATGTTTCATCTATAAAAACCGGTTTGCGACGAAGCACAGAAGTTTCGTTCGCCTTATACTCACTCAAAAACGTTATAATATTATGTATAATATTTGGTTTTTCCATTAGATAAAGTCGGTTAGATATTATACACTTCCTCCACTTAAACTTAAGTTTTTTTCAAGTGCAAAGCCAGGGAACTGCAAGGAATTATAACTTGACCAATATTTTGCAGGTGGTTATGCAAAGACTGGAGTGTAACATGTTCGCCTGTAATAAAAAAAATGAACTCAATAATCTTTGATATCTGTCGTGGACAATTTTTTTTCTAATTTTGACATATAAAGTGGCACTTTTCAATACTGATGACAGTGACGTAACGTCCTACTTTTCGTAACTAGTTACGAAACATCTTTCGTAACTAGTGAGGAAAAGTTGGTGTCACCACCAGTTGCAGGTTTCGGCTGTGGCACACCGTTGCTATAGTTTTACGGTATTAAGTAGATACAAAGTGGTTTGAAAGTAAATATTGAAGTTTAATAATAATAATTCTCTCTCTAAGTAGGTATTTGTAGTGAAAATTAGAAAAAATCTTGTATGAAACACGTGACGAAAAACCTTTTTTGTGTATCCCATTCAAATGGCGGGAACTCGCTGCGCTCGTTTGTTACACAAAATCGGACTTTTCGTAACTGGTTACATAAATAGCTATTGTACTGTACCTACGGCCTACATAGCATAAATTCGTCCCCTTATTATATGCTCGCAGACTTGATATTGTGGTGTTTTCTTACACAATTTAGGCTCTTCAACAGCAGGATCTTTATTCACTCCATTAGTTACGAGTCTCTGAATTGTTGCTAGGGACACACCTAGTTCATCTGCTACCCTCTAGAAAAATAATTATCGTTTTTTTTTAAGTATTAATATTTGTAAGTACTTTTATCACATATGCTTACATAAATTTATTACACTGCATTTGAATAAGTAGAATAAATGGTGTTTTGCGTTTCTTGATTCGATTTAGCAAGAATCGCCGCGTCAGTTTTAGAGGAATAAATGGGAGCAAAGCGGTAACTTATAGCATAATCTAGGAAGCTGCCTATCGGAACATTTACGCACATGCATATTATACCTGCTTTTTACATCTCCGTTTGCCGTTTTGCATCCACAATTCAACCACACCGCTTAGATTTGTCTCCCAAATAAGATATGAAGTAACTATAGTCTTTAATTTTAACGATAATAGGTACCTTCTTACGTTATGTACTGCATTTAAAGATTTCAAGCTCTTTCCCGCCTCGCTTTCTTGTTGGAAATATTGAACTAACTTTAATATTAACACTTGTTAATGAATTGAATATTCTTATCCGACACATGTCGGTGACGCAAAACTTTTGTCTCATACCTTTAACGTGAGATAAAGGGATATGAAAGAGTAATGACGTAGGGGAGGACGGGGGAATTTCGCGCACGGGGTAATGCGGCGCACCGTTGTTTCTGCACCACGATTTATTATCTTAAAGTTCAAACACCTAACGCCATCTCGGATAAGCTTTCCAAATGAGGGCTCGTAATTTAATGGCGTTCGCAGTATACGTTCAGACATCAAGGCCGAATCTATGTTTTTTCACGTGCTGATGTAATTTTAGAGTAAGCTTTGGAACTTGGTAAGTGCCTTTTTGTTATTTATTTTCAGTAAAACTAATGTATGTCTAGTTAGCTCTATATATATGCCTAATTTCAAGCCCAAGAACAATTAATTGTAGTTCGTCACTAACTGCCGAAAATAGATTAGGTGATAGAACTCACATCGGGGGAGTTACACGCAGCTGTAGCGGGGTAATACCGCGCTGCGCGATATTACCCCGTGGGCTCTCACATATGAACAGTTTGCTCATATTCGTGTTTATGTATATTTGCAGAATTCAAAATGCCCCGTACTTATTGTTACGATTCGCAGCAACGCCGCATGGGAGGCGGGGCAACGCATGGGAGCGTGTTGGTTGGTGGAGCTTCGCGACCTATCCGCGCTGCGTCATGGCTGACACGAGTGATTTATTGCTCGTCTGGCTTAATCTAGAAGGCAGTTGATAACAACTGTTTTTTTTTATGTGAGATTATTCAAGAATTCTTATAAAGAACTTTCTAGGTTTTTCTGTAATTTTAGGATTGTATATAAAAGGCGCATAGAGCGGCGGTTAAGTAGTAGTCGTATTTTAATCGAGCTATAAGTAAGCTAAAGTTACGAAGCGATAATAGAAGGCTATAAAGTGTTAAGTAATGGTTATTTAGTAGTCGTGTGTAATTGTGGAAATAAATAAATAGTGTTTTCGTGTTAAATCGTTACACTGGAATTATCGAACCCCGAGTTCGCAACAATTGGTGTCAGAAGTGCGATTCCAGTGGGAATTTGAGAACTAATATTGCTGAACTGTAAGTGAGTGCTTCATTACCGCACGTTACGTGTTTATGCCAGTGACCAGAAGCCAGCATCAAGCGATGGAGGATCAACTTGCCGCATTGCTGTCCCTTATGCAACAACAGAAGGAAGAGCAAGAAAGACGTTATGTGGAACAAAAAGAAGAACAGGAAAGACGTGATCAAGTACAGGAGCAACGTTATCAACACCAGAAGGAAGAGCAGGAGAGCCGTTATCTAGAACAAAAAGAAGAGCAGGAAAAACGTTATAAGGAACAAAAAGAGGAACAAGAAAGACGTGATCGAGTACAGGAGCAACGTTATCAACAACAGAAGTAAGAGGAGGAAAGACGTTATCAAGAACAGAAGGAGGAGCAGGAAAAACGTGAACAAGTACAAGAGCGACGTCATCAACAATTCAAAGAAGAATTAATGAACCATCTCGCAGTCAGGGAGCAACAATTGGAAGAAAGAATAATGCAATCCGTTAACGAATCCGTTAACGAAGGACTCGAAGCTGTCAACCAGAGGGTTACAACCGAGCTAGAAAAGAAATTCCGGGAACAACTTGAGGACGACACCGTGTCTACAGAGAGTTTTAGCACACCCAACGCTAAAATTAAGCCTCCCGATTATGAAGGTACTACGGCCTGGGAAATCTATAAAACCCAATTTGAGGCAGCTGCAAAAGCTAATGGCTGGTCCGAGCGCCAGAAAGCTACATCACTAGTGATAGCGCTTCGTGGAAAAGCGGCTGAATTACTCCAATCTCTGTCGGCAGCTGATCAAAGTAATTATGCAGCTTTAGTACACTCTCTGCAACTACGATTTGGAAATGAACACAAAGAAACCGTGTTCCAGGCCCAGCTGAGGATGAGGCAGCAAAAGTCAGGTGAATCCTTACAAGAATTTGAGGCGGACATAGACAGACTCATTCACCTGGCATATCCATCGGCCCCTGAATCTTTTCAAATGCAATTTGCCGCCGAAAGGTTCATTGAAGGAGTTCGCGATAGTGACATGAGATACCACTTACGTCTAGTAAGGCCCAAGAATATCAGCGAGGCACTAGTTCGGGCCCTGGAATTCGAGGCGTCACGAGTGTCATCTAGTTCTTCTCCACGTGTAAGAATGGCAACTTGCGATGACGTGGAGAATACGTCTAGGGCTGAATCCATGGCAACTTTACATAAAGCGTTGAAGGATCTGGCAGTCAATATCCAAGCCTTGTTGGGAAGACCTCCTCGATCAACAGGCAATCGGGGCATAAAATGTTTTAACTGCGGTAAACTGGGTCACGTCAAGAGTAACTGCCGTAACAGGGCAAGAAGTCCGTCGCCGTTGTTTAGAAGACCGAGCGGCAACCAAGACCGCCCTAGAATCCAGGAAAAACCAATTCCTCTCAATGTAAAGGGGCAATTGACCGAGCCCGTTAAGACCCCCAGGATCAGTCAAGTCAATCAATCAAGTCAAGCCAATAATTTGGGTGGCAAAAGTGTTACAGAGACCGGACGCATTAAAGGACAGAAGATCCAAACTGAACATCGACCAGGAAGGTATCCCGGAAATGCCGATGCATTGTCTAGACGGCCGTGTAAAGGAGATTGTCGGCATTGTCAAAGAACTGAGCAGCGTGAGGGACTTGCTTCTGTAAGAAGAACGTCGGTAGAAATAAACGATGGCTGGACCGCACAAGCGCTTCGAGACGAACAAATGAATGATCCAGATATTGGACCCATACTCTTGGCAAAGACTGACGACAAGAGACCAGAGTGGCAAGAAGTTGCTGGTAAAAGTCCAAACCTGAAGGCGCTATGGGCCCAGTGGCACTCTCTTAAAATAGAAAATGGACTACTGAAGAGAGCGTGGGAGAGTCCGGATGGCAAGTCCGTAGTCAGTCAATTGGTTGTTCCTGATAGCAGAAAATCAGATGTACTAAAGGAAATGCACGACGGAACCAGTGGAGGTCATTTTGGGGTCAATAAAACCTTGGCCAAAATTAAAGTGCTGTTCTACTGGGTGAATTATCATGAAGACGTCGAGTCTTGGTGCCGCAAGTGCGAAGTTTGTTGTGCCACAAAAGGACCTCGAACAAGATCACGCGGCCGAATGGTGCAGTACACTGTAGGTGCTCCATTCGAGAGGGTAGCAATTGATGTTGCGGGACCGTTTCCTCAGACTGACTCGGGAAATAAATACATCTTGGTCGCCATGGACTACTTTACTAAATGGCCTGAAGCATACGCCCTGCCTAATCAAGAAGCAACGACTGTGGCAACGGTGCTAGTAAATGAAATGTTCTGCAGGTTTGGAGTCCCTCTCGAACTTCATTCTGATCAGGGCCGAAATTTTGAATCGGCTGTTTTCCAGAAGGTCATGGAACTTCTCGGAATTCGCAAGACCAGGACAACTCCTTTGCATCCACAGTCGGATGGGATGGTAGAGAGGTTTAATCGAACCATGGAACATTACCTGTCTAAAATGGTGGCAGATCATCAGCGTGATTGGGACCAACATCTACCTCTCATGTTGATGGCATACCGAGGCTCTACGCATGAAGCCACTGGTTATACTCCTGCGAAAGTGATGTTCGGAAGGGAAATGAGGCTTTCTGCAGATTTGATGTATGGAACACCAGAAAAAGACTCGCTCAACTCTGAGAACTTTGTGGAGGAGCTCAAGGAGAGGCTGGACAATGTTCATGAACAAGTCAGGAATAAACTGCGGATATCCAGTGATCGAGCCAAAGCAAGATATGACTTACTAGCTAACTCCCGCGGCTTCCAGGATGGTGATTTGGTGTGGTTATACAATCCGAGGCGAAAGGTGGGGAAGTCGCCCAAACTTAGCCAAAATTGGGAACGACCGTATACAATTATAAAGAAGATTAATGATGTGGTGTATAGGATCCAGCGGACTAGGTCAAAGATGAAGGTCGTTCATTTGGATCGATTAGCACGATACCATGGAACTCTATCTGTTCGGGACGAACAGCCTTAGGAGGAGGACAATGTTACGATTCGCAGCAACGCCGCATGGGAGGCGGGGCAACGCATGGGAGCGTGTTGGTTGGTGGAGCTTCGCGACCTATCCGCGCTGCGTCATGGCTGACACGAGTGATTTATTGCTCGTCTGGCTTAATCTAGAAGGCAGTTGTTTACAACCGTTTTTTTTATGTGAGATTATTCAAGAATTCTTATAAAGAACTTTCTAGGTTTTTCTGTAATTTTAGGATTGTATATAAAAGGCGCATAGAGCGGCGGTTAAGTAGTAGTCGTATTTCAATCGAGCTATAAGTAAGCTAAAGTTACGAAGCGATAATAGAAGGCTATAAAGTGTTAAGTAATGGTTATTTAGTAGTCGTGTGTAATTGTGGAAATAAATAAATAGTGTTTTCGTGTTAAATCGTTACACTGGAATTATCGAACCCCGAGTTCGCAACATTATGTTCGGACTACCAAAAAGGCAAAATAGACAGAAACTGATCTAAAAGCTGCTATCAACGCCATACAGTCCGGGAGAAAGATACGCGAAGTGGATCGATCCTTTGATATCCCAGAATCCACCATACATACCAGACTTAAACTCAACATCAACACGAGAGGAAAATTAGGAAGGAAGCCAGTGTTTAATGAAGAGGAAGAAGCAGCAATAGCGAACCATGTTATTAAATTGGCGAATATGTTTTTTGGAATCACACCCACAGAACTGCGTTGTTTAGCATATCAGTTTACTGTAGCCAATAAAATAAAATACCGTTTTGACCAGGAAAAAAAATTGCTGGTCAAGATTGGCTAGAACTATTTTTAAAGCGTCATCCCGAAATTAGTCTACGAAAACCCGAAGGTACCAGCCAATATCGTATTTCAGTTTTCAATAAATCTGAAGTTGAGCGATTTTTTAACAATCTGCTTACAGTTATGGAAAAATTCAGGTTTTCTGAGAATCACATTTATAACGTTGATGAAACGGGCATCTCTACTGTTCAAAAACCGGCAAACATTTTGGCTCCCAAAGGCCAAAAGCAAGTGGGATCCGTAATATCTTGGGAAAGAGGAAAAAATGTTACAGTGGTATGCGCTGTAAGTGCTTCAGGACTATTCGTCTCTCCTATGTTCATATTTCCGAGAGCTCGAATGAACCCACAATTAATGAGAGATGGGCCAGTTGGAGCGATCTACAGATGTTCAAAGAACGGTTGGATAAATGAAAAATTATTTTTGGACTGGATAAAACATTTTCGACAGAATGTAAAAGCAACGGTAGACGATCCAGTGCTTCTCATATTAGATAACCATGGAAGTCACATTTCTTTAGATATATATACATATTGTAGATCCAACGGAATTGTTGTGGTGTCCCTTCCACCTCACACTTCACATAGCATCCAACCTCTTGACTTAACTTTCTTTGGACCCTTAAAAAATGTTTTAAATCGTGAGTGCGACTTGTATCTCAGAAATCATCCTAATAAAAAGATAACCCACTATGAACTGGCTTCCATTTTTAACAAAGCGTACCTAAAGGTTGCAACGATGGAGAAAGGAATATCCGGATTCCGCGCCGCTGGAATATGGCCCATAGATCCTAATAAATTCTCTGAGGACGATTTTACTCAAACAGATCACACAGCAGTTTCACATAATACTATACAAATCCAAATAAACTTAAACGAAACTGACGACGAGGTTAATAATAGAGAAAAAACTGTAGAGCTTTCAAATGGAATCGGGCAGAATACTACGCCACAAACGGGAACGTCGAGATGCGATGAAACTATCCAGAAATCTCCACCTAGAGAACCATATCCCGGACCATCGAGTTGTGGTGAAACCAAGCACAGGACTCCGCCGCCCAAAAATAGTAAATGCCAGTCAAGTGCCATTCACTTTTCACCAAAAGTTTCTATTGAAAAACTAGCACCGCTTCCTGGGTCAATATTAAGAAAAGGTGTTAAGCAGCGCGAAAAACAACACTCAGAGGTTTTCACTTCCACTCCATTAAAAACTCACTTAGAACTAAAACAAGAAAAGAAAAATCTTAAGAAAAAAAAGGAAGAGTTAAAAAAATCTGAAGGCAGGAAAAGGAAATCAGAAAAAGTAGAGGAACTGAGTGCTAAAGTTAAGAAACGGCATCTGAAGAAGAAACCTGGACTGAGACGTTTACATTTCGATGATTCTGATTCTGAAAGTTGTGATGAGAGTCAGTTATGTGATGATGATGAATTAGATGATATGGATCCAACTACAGGTAATAATGAGTGCTTGGTATGCGGTGAATTCGGACGAGACAAAGAGATTTGGTACCGTTGCGTAATTTGTTCCAACTGGGCACATTCAGAGTGTAGTGGTTGGGATTCTGCAGTGAACTATAAGTGTGATACGTGTGTCACGAATGAAAGAAAGAACCACAGAAAATGAAATTCATTATTTAATGGATTTGTTCAGTTCCTATAACTAATATCTCTTTTTTACGTTTTTTTTACGCAACAATATATTTTTGACCTTCCAGTCTTATTTTATTTCTGCGCAGAATTACCCCATCACATGCGCGCTATTACCCAGGACATGAGGGAATACCGCGCAATTACATTTTTCGCGTATCATTTGTTTTTGTTTAAATTGTTTCGTCATTTAACCATTTTCTTATAGCTCTAAGGGCGCCAATAAGTGTAAGACTCCGTAGTTAAACTATGAAAGTTCTTCTATACATATAAAGGTCTTGGTGGCCATTTTCCCTTAGATGCGTGGAATTCCCCCATCCTCCCCTAATCCTCAAGAGAAATTAGAAGTACTACCTGTCTCGCTTTTTTACGCCACCCTGTATATTTGTCTATAATTTTAAATTATCCGTTAAACTCACAATTCAATCTTAGTATTTAGCCTCTCGCTCGGTACGGGGGTTCATTAGGAAACGTCACCTAGAAGGCTATGAATTTTTTACAGAAAATTATGACATAATCAATGTAAAGGGACTTTTGTTCTTTCATTCTTTCCTTTTGACATTTCGTAACCAACTAGATGACCTTTTTAAATGAACACCCCCTATTTAGCACTTAATGAGATCTTAAAATTTACCACACTATTGGAACACCCCGAATATAAGCTGGACGTTGAAGAATGGTTCGAAAAATAATTCGTTACCAGATAACTAAACTATAATTTCTTCTACAAACACATACGAAAGATAAAATATGTATTTATGTAAGTATACGTGATTTGAAAGCCGATTTGGGTGATACAGGTTATTATGTTGGTCGTGATCTACCGCCAGCTTCCGTTGAAATGGCCACTTTCTAGAATTTAAATTCCAAATTTTGATGTCAAATATTTGGATTTTAACGCATTCTTGCATATGTTTTCATCTCCTAGTCCGTATAGAGTGTTTGTCAGAAAAACCAGAGAAATTTTAAAGTTCGATGCACCTAAAACAAATTTGGTATAAAACCAAAAACTTAAAAAAACTAAACCTCAGTACAATGTTTAATCATTAGCCTTTACTCGAACACTCCCCCTTTCTTTTATTATAGTAACGACACAGGATATGCCAATTGAAAGACCTCGGTACCATTTGTGCGTTCAAGCACAAAGCACCTAAAAAAAACTTGACCCGATGTGAACATAAAAATCCAAGTAGTACTGCAGCCGCCGAGTCGTATCACGATCATGCGTGGCGTAGGTGAGGTCACTATAGTAAAGGTAGTAGCATAGAGAAAGGAACAATTATAAGAGGATTCGAAGCCGTGCATTAGAATTGGCACAATGTTAAACTCGCCAGAGCACTAGCGACTCGCTGGCCGGCCATGTGAACTAAAAGGCTATTCGGTAGTCGGGTGACGCGATCGGTATTACAGGTATCTCTTTCTCAAAATAACGCGGGTCTTTTAAATGGTTATACGGGAAGTCAAGCGTATTTGGCGTCATACCAGATAAGAAATGATATGTTGTTATCACTTTTTAACGCAATAATGTTAAAAATTGATAGCATAAATTATATCATTTCAATATCTGATACGGCACCAAAAGTACACCTTGTATTTAGGTTAACAAGTAATTAAAACAACAAAATAGTGTAAAAATTAAATTTATAACACTGAAAAGGTCTGAACAGCCTTTAATATTATTATTAGATATTATTCTTTTGTACGGGTGTACAACTAACAAAAGTACGGGCTTTTAGTTGACTACCTGAAGTCATGACAAAACCAAGTTTTCAGCACTTAGCTTTTGTTAGTTGTTACTATGGCTGGCAGCAGACTCTGGCAGCACATGTTGTCCATGCTATTTATGTCCTCTTAGACATAAACCCAGGAAAGTGGCCTGATTCGCCTGATTCCTTATGAAAGTGAACCTACTTTTCTAAAGTTGAGAGGCTTTATGTCGAAGCAGAGTAGCCTGCAGTTGCTTCCCTGTAAATACTTTTTGTGAAGTAAAATGTAGGTTGGGCTGGTGACCTTGGTCATGGGAGTTAACCCAAATAAGTTTCCAAAAATGCCTATTGTAGTACTTACTGTATAATTCCTTGTCGGATTTTTCCTTTTATTTGAGACTGCCACTCAAGCCGGCCAGCCGGATTGCCACCTTGAAGATTTTCTTCCAAGAACCTAATTCTAGTATTTCCAGTTGACAATAAACCTGCTAGTTTTTAAAATTTTTACTTAACATTTTCACTTAGTTGCTAATTATCAATGCACTTACATTTTTATTCCGTAGCAGTTAAAACATTATAAATTACAACAAATCCAGGCTTATTTATAAAAAAAGTTTACTTTTTGGTTTAGTATCAGTCGCAATGAATGATGAATGGCAGTGTCTCTGATGAACGAAAAATAACCCACTAACCCAGCACCAGTCAAATTCTCAAATTTGACAAAGTCAACCTTCAATTTCTAATAAATGTCAAATGTCTTTTTTGTCAAAATTAGTTTAAAATGTCATCACTGAACGCCATGCGCGATGTATGGTGCGCATAAACACTAAAGCCAAATCCCGATATGATTTAAAGGCTCTCCTTAGTTATTCCTTTCTCGATGGGTAGTAGTAAGAGGTAGGTACCCAGGTACTATTCGGTAGCCCCTACAGTGTTGCCTTGAAGTCAATTTATCTGGGATTTAACGACTACTGTAGGCTTTTTTAAAGGACCTATCTAGCAATTTTCACCTTAGGTGGTTAGTTCAGTTTAGACCCTAAATATAACGTCTATTTATTTCGAAACGAAATAAAACTAATTACTTAACCTGTGTTGCTTGTGGTACCAGAAAAAAAAATGTTTTACTAGAAATATGCGGACAACTAACCTCACCATCCATCATCATTGATGTCATCCGATACTTCTTCAGCTTCTGGCGGTACCACCTATTTATCTATATGCATAGGTGTGTTTATTTAGCCAATAGAGCGTGCGGAATCGGTCGTTCTTGCAGGCACTGGCAATCGCGCTTTGCCAGCCCTGTTGGGTACACGCGGTACTACCTACTTCGTGAAGCTTTCGTCTGTTTTCTCCAAGCCAAAAGTGGTTGTTTGGCTTTTTGGCGGGCATCGTTTTTCGGTGGGTTTTCGTGGTAATTTTTTTGTGTCGTTGATATTGTGTGGTAGCTAAAGCTTGGAAAGAATTTGCCTTGAAACAATGGTGAAAAGTGGTTTGACTTTTGTGTATGTTATGCTGGTGGTGGTACCGGGATGCTGAAAATATCTCAAAGGTAGGAAAGCTTGTTACTTATAACATAAACAATATAGGCATTCTGTAATATAAAAAAAAAACTAGAATGTTTTGTAAAATTTCAGATAGATACAGCTAAATCTATAGCAAAACAATATAGTTTCTAATTAGCGTATCAATGCAGTTTTATAGTAGAAAGGCGCATTGAGAGTAATTGGCACTTCGTGTACAGTAAAGTCAGTAAGTTATCAACTATTCAGTATTAAAATACTAATAAAAGAGAGAAATAAAATTTTACGTCTGACTGTTTACTGGAAGGCCTTCATTACATTTATGGCTTAAACAAATATTAAATTCTGCTTATACTTCTTTGTTTATGCGAAAATTTGGGGTCAAACCTTGAATATTTACTGCAAGAAGCTTTCAACAAACATTGGAGAGGCTTTAAGGGGAAAAGTAGGTAGGTACTCGAAAAGGATTATAAATTTCGCAAGTTAATTAGTGTTTGCCTAATAAAGAATCACTGATTAATTGAATAATAGTGTCATTTTCAAAAAATATCCAATATTTTAGTCATCAATAGTGTTAGATGGTACGTAACCAATAAGGGTGTGACTTACTCTTGTACATCCTTTTTGAAACGCATCTCTAATAGGTGCACTTTTCAGATGACAGGTCAGACAGGTAGAGGAAATATTTTTTGTGCCCTCAGGCCTTCGCTCGAGTTCTAATTACCATAACATTCCAACAAGAAAATCAGGTTTTCTGATATGGGGGCCCAATTAATTACCTCGCCGAGATGCCGAGATATCAGATGATAGGAGGGCACTGATGTGATACCTACATAAGACCGAAAGATGAAATTAGATAAGGCCAACAACATAAAAAGTTTTGAACCAGTTAATTAAACATTGGAAACGGTGCTGATTTGCTACTTTTTAGAATAACGTTTAAATATAATCTAAGATTAATCTGCAAAAGTAATAACACGTAACATTGTAGAGAATGTCACACCATCAGATCTCTTGAGGTACACTTTTACAGCTGAGGTTTAAGCCTTATTTGAGGTTCAAACTTTGGATTTGTTATTTCAAACTTCTTATTTTCGGTTCAAACCGTTTAAACTTGAGTTTACGCCATATTTACTTTTAAACTCTGGTGCAAGTTACTTCTGATTGTTGAAATATTTTCTACTTTTCTCCCTCTGAACCATTTCTTTTAGAGTTTTTGGTTCTTCCACCAGGTCACCAATCACCAACTTTGAGGTTCTTCTATCGTTATTTGGGGTTTCAATATTAATCCGCAGCATACTTTGTCCGTTTATCTTATCAATAAATCAACGTCATGATACTCTTATTTTGCTAGTTGCTAAATACTTCGATTTTTGCTTTCTTGTTAACATGTTTATACTATTTTGTTCGATTTTATTATTTTATACTCGATTTTATATGATTTAAAGTTGATTCAATATTTAAAATAAATTCGTATATTATTGATAGCGATTTCGATATCACTGCTCACGAGGCAATGTGGCTCTCCATAAATCAGAGCCATTAAGATAATATTTATAATTATGAACTGGCGTAAAAAAGCATCGAAGAATTTTTGCCCAAATTAAGAAGTGGCGATGCATTATATCAATAATGCAGAAAATAGTATAGCCCTATAACAATTTTCTTGAATATTTTGCAAATGTATATCTCAAACAGAATCTTGCGAAAATCATTTATATTTTATCTACAGAAAATAATAAGTAAGGATAAGAAAGGGCTTCGTAAATAAATAAATATAACGTCATTAGAAAGTTCATATTTAACAGCGAGGAATTTCATATCATTGTTAACAAAGAGTAAAAAATAATGCATAGTAAATCACATGCAACAGTATATAACACAGAAACTTTACATTTTTCTTCTTGATAACTATCTGTTTACATATCATACTTGCTAAGAACGTTCCTAATCATCAATAAACCAAACAAATACCTTATATATTGTAATCTCTAAATGAATACATAAAGAAGTTAGTTCAAATAGCTATAAATTTGGAATTACTACCTGCTCATTAACAAAGGTCACATCAATAAGAAAAGGCTTCATCAGTACGTCAATGATGACGCCATTAAAATTTTCAAATTTTCCTATGTACAAGTTATTAAACCAATAACAAAAAAAATGTTTTGGCTTGTAGTTTGAAGCAAAATAATTCTCAATTTAAGAAAATACATGAAAAGCCGCTTCCACCATTAGTAAATTTCACTCAAGTGAATTGCTGCCAATAAACACTTTTTTATCTCAAAATGTGAGTACCCAATGCAGAACATAAACTTTTTTTTTCTTGCTAACTATCTGTTTATCGATCCCACTAGCTAAGAACGTAACTAGTCATCAATAAATTAAGAAATTCTAGATATATTATCAATGTTCAAATAAATACAGAAAAAAGTTTACTGAAATGTTACTCAATTTTAATCATTTATAAATTTGAAAATGCTACTTGTTAGGAAAGTTTCATCAATAAAACGTCATGAAAAAAGAAATAAAGAGTTTCATTAAGAAATTAAGATGACGTCATTACAAAACGCCTCAAAATTGAAATAATTCTTATTTTGTAAAAATTGGACTTAAAAAAGGACTTATTAATAAATCACTGTGAATAAAAATCATTTAAAGTTTTTAAATTTATGTTTTCATATATTCACAATTGACATAAAACTTATATGAATATCATCTTAAGCAGACATCGTCCTCATCAATAAATCATCAGCCAAAAAAAATTTTTGGTGACTGCTTTGTGTGACTGGAAAATTGATTTAACAAGTATTTCGATCAATCAATAAACCAAGATTTTTGCATAATAATTTAAAAACTGTTATTTGCTACAGAAATAGAATATTATTGTTTTATGTTTATAATTAAGTAATTAAGCACATACAGAACAACGTTTATTTGTTTAACAATTGCCGTTACATTTAAACAATTATCAGTTTTGAATTATACATCATCTGCATCAATAAATCGTTTCAGTCAATTGAAAACGAAAGAAATATTTTTTCGCCCCATAACATCAATGGCTTGAAAATTGATTCAATATTTTTTTTTATTTTTTTCTCTTGGTGACTATCTGTTTGTCGATCCCACTTGCTAAGAACGTAACTAGTCATCAATAAATCAATAAATTCTAGATATATTATCAATCTCCACATTAATAGAGAAAAAACTTTACTGAAATGTTACTCGATCTTTAATGAGTTATAAATTCGGAAATACTACTTACTACGAAAGGTTTCATCAATAAAACATCATGAATTAAGAAATAAAGAGTTTCATCAACAAATCAAGATGACGTCATTACAAGCTCCTTCAAAATTGAAATAATTCTCAGTTTATAAATTTAGAAATACCGCTAGCTAAAAAAGGATTAATTAATAAATCACCGTGAATTATATGTCCTTTAAAATTTTTAAATTTGTGTCATAATAAATTCACAATTGACATAAAACTAAAATGAATATCATCTTAGGCAGACATCGTCCTCATCAATAAATCATCAGCCAAAAAAATTTTTTGGTCACTGCTTAGTGTGACTGGAAAATTGATTTAACAAGTATTTCAATCAATCAATAAACCAAGGTTTTCACATAATAATTTTAAAAAACTTATTTGCTATATAAATAGAATATTATTGTTTTATGTTTATAATTAAGTAATTAAGCACATACAGAAAAACGTTTAATGGTTTAACAATTGCCAATACATTTAAACAATTATCAGTTTTGAAATATACATCATCTGAATCAATAAATCGTTCAAGTCAATTGAAAATAAAAGAAATATTTTCTTGCCCCATAATATCAGTGGCTTAAAAATGGATTTATTGACTTAATCTTTTTCTCTTGGTAGCTATCTGTTTGTCGATCCCACTTGCTAAGAACGTAACTAGTCATCAATAAATTAAGAAATTCTAGATATATTATCAATGTTCAAATAAATAGAGAAAACAGGTTTACTGAAATGTTACTCAATCTTTAATCGTTTATATATTTGGAAATACTACTTATTAGGAAAGTTTCATAAAAAAAACGTCATGAAAAAAGAAATAAAGAGTTTCATCAAGAAATCAAGATGACGTCATTACAAGCTCCTTCAAAATTTAAATAATTCTCAGTTTATAAATTTAGAAATACCACTAGCTAAGAAAAGACTTATTAGTAAATCACGGTGAATAAAATGTCACTTAAAATTTTAAATTTTGTGACACACAATTGACATAAAACTTAAATGAATGTCACAATAGACAGACATCGTCCTCATCAATAAATAATCAGTAAAACATTTTTTGACCACTGCTTTGTGTGACTGGGAAATTGATGTAACAAGTATTTCAATCAATCAATGAACCAAGTTTTTCGCATAATAATTTAAAAACGCTTATTTGTTATAGAAATAGAAAATTATTGTTTTATATTTAAAATTATGTAATTAAGCACATACAGAAGAACGTTTAATGGTTTAACAATTGCCGTTACATTTAAACAATTATCAGTTTTGAATTATACATCATCTGCATCAATAAATCGTTCAAGTTAATTGAAAACGAAAGGAATATTTTTTCGCCCCATAATATCAATGGCTTGAAAATTGAATTATTGACTTAATTTTTTTTTTCTTGGTAACTATCTGTTTGTCGATCCCACTTGCTAAGAAGGTAACTAGTCATCAATAAATTAGATATATTTTCAATCTCCCAATTAATACAGAAAAAAGTTTACTGACATGTTACTCGATTTTAATGAGTTATAAATTTGGAAATACTACTTGCTAAGAAAGGTTTCATCAATAAAACATCATGAAAAAATATATAAAGAGTTTCATCAACAAATCAAGATGACGTCATTACAAGCTCCTTCAAAATTGAAATAATTCTAAGTTTATAAATTTAGAAATACCACTAGCTAAGAAAGGACTTATTAATAAATCACGATGAATAAAATGTCATTAAAAATTTTTAATTTTGTGTTATCATATATTCACAATTGACATAAAACTTAAATTAATGTCACCTTAGGCAGACATCGTCCTCATCAATAAATCATCAGTCAAAAATTGTTTGTCCACTGCTTTGTGTGACTGCAAAATTGATTTAACAAGTATTTCGATCAATCAATAAACCAAGGTTTTCGCATAATAATTTAAAAACGCTTATTTGCTATAGAAATAGATAATTGTTGTTTTATGTTTATAAATAAGTAATTAAGCACATACAGAAGAACGTTTAATGGTTTAACAATTGCCGTTACATTTAAACAATTTTCAGTTTTGAATTGAAAAAGAGAGAAATACTTTTGAAAAATACCGCTAGCTAAAAAATGAATAAAATGTCTTTTAAAGTTTTTATATTTGTGTTATAATAAATTCACAATTGACATAAAACTTAAATGAATATCATCTTAGGCAGACATCGTCCTCATCAATAAATCATCAGCCAAAAAAAATTTTTGGTCACTGCTTTGTGTGACTGGAAAATTGATTTAACAAGTATTTCAATCATCAATAAACCAAGGTTTTCGCATAATAATTTAAAAACACTTATTTGCTATAGAAATAGAAATGTATTGTTTTATGTTAATAATTAAGTAATTAAGCACATACAGAAGAACGTTTAATTGGCTTGATGGATCAAATTTGGTGTGACAATTGCCGTTATATTTAAACAATTGTCAGTTTTGAATTATACATCAATAAATCGCAATCGCATCTGCATCAAAAGTCAATTGAAAACCAAAAAAAAAAAAAACAAAAACGTTTTTTCACCCCAATGACTTGAAAATGAATTTACGGTAATAAGACCTATTGTAGCTTAGGACCAAAATTAAAGGTGATGAATGTGTACTGATCAATAAATTAAAAACATCGAAATGCTCGGTTTTCGAAGTAGATTAACTCATTAAAGAAATACATTATAATATGTTGAATATTTCAGTACTTATGTAATATCAATTTGCAGATCGCATTTGCTAAGAACGCACCTAATCATCAATAAATCAAAAAACAAATTATAAATATGTTCTAATATGTTCTAACACCTCTCGTTTATCAATAGAAAAGTGACTCAATATTTTAATAATAAGTATCACTATAAAATACTACTCTCTAAAAGATAGCTTTATCAATAAATCAAGATATTGCCATGGACATGAATATAGATCCAGTCATTAAAGAAATACAGTATCAAGTTTAAAGTGTAAATAAATACAGAATACAGTTTAATGACTTGAGTAATTGACGTATTATTTGAAGGGTTATTAGGTCCAAGATTAACACAAATGAAGAGTTTCATCAACAAATCAATCAAAATAAAAAAGAATTGTTCTAAAAATATCTTCTTTGTTCGAACACATTTTTCATTACGAGCACCGTAATATTTGTTAATTGATGGTCATCTTGAATATTTACTTGTAAAGAGAAAACATTCACAATATTTTATTTAGTTGACTGATAATTCGGAGAATTATTTTTCTAAAATTTTTACTTACTTCTGAGAGTTATTAGTTACGTCTGAGAATTATTACTTCTAAAAAGTTCAATTTACAGAGAGAATTAAAGATTTTTCATCAGTAAATCAAAGTTTCCACAATAATGTTTTATTTATGTATATTAGTTATAGAAATATAGTGGTGTAGTTTGGCTTTTTTATATTCTTTGGGTTTAGTTTAACTCGAAACTTAACCCACAATATTTTAAATTTAAAGTTAATTTAAAATTAAACCAATTCGGATTTAACTCTGATTCGGAACTAACCTGATTCGGAAATTGAATTCCCCTAACTACGGTCTTTACTTGAACAAATTTTGCCGTGTAAGCACGCAACATTTGTTCATTAATAACCATTTTGAGTTTTACATGTTAATATGCATATCCTTTTTACACACATTTTATATAGTAAAGTGAATATTTAGTAGGCTCATGTAGTGCTTCTAGTAATTTCTGTTTAGAGCAAGAATTTAAAGTGTACACATCAATAAATCAAGATTTTCTCGTAATTATATACAGATCCTGATTGATTATGCATTATAAAAGTACGGGGTGTTCATTATAAAACTTCATCTAGTTGGCTGTGAAATGTCAAAAGAAAAGGATGGAGAAACAAAAGTCCATTTATTTTGATTATGTCATCCTTTTCTGTCAAAATTTCATAGCCTGCTAGATGAAGTTTTATAATGAACACCCCGTATAGTGTTTTTACACTCACGACGGAAGTTACATGTAACTAACCTGAACACATGCTCTGCTTGCAAACATTTGCCCCGTAAACACACCAAAATTTGTCCACCCACATATACAAAATGGACGAGAGAAATAGAAATAGATTTTTTGAAAAAAGGGCCTTAAGAGTATAGAGAAATTTAGTCAGTTAAGTCAATCCTGAAAAGAGGAGAGAGACGGTTCCAGAATAATGAAGATAAATGGCAGCCTGGTGGTCTGAATGACGTTGCAGTAAGTGAAGGTTCTGATGCAGGAGATGAGAATTTCTGTGCAGACGCCACGGGTGCGATCCGAAAATAACTGTTTATAATTTAGTTGAATGTAGAGCAAAGAAAGAAAAAAGCATACATTGTGGAAAGCGTAAATAAAGTATTGCTACACTTCATATGACAGAAGCTTTTTCATTTTTCTGTAACCAGGGAAGTTTACACATCTAGATTTTTACTTAACTGATGTTTTGTGGGCCCAATTTGGCCCACGAAACATCAGGAGCTTTCATCTTGAGGCTGCGGCTGATTGTTTATGAAAAGCTTTGAATTCGCTGTTAACTATATTAACTTTTCTTTAACATATATTTCTTATCCCAAAAGGGGGTAGTTTAACTGAGGCACTGGCTTGCTCAGGTGCAAACTTTTAGCAATCCTTATAAACGACAGAATTCTTGGGGGAGCTGAACAAAAAGCACTATTTCGTGACGCTCAGTACGGCTTTAGGAAGGGCAGGTCGACCATGGGAGCATTGAAAAATGTTTTCAACATAACTGACGAAATCAGGGAAAAGGTAGTTAAGAACAGGGAATTTTACGTGATGGTGCTCATTCATATAGAAAACGCCTTTAGTAAAGCCCGGCCAATTAGGACCTGATCATACAAGCGATTAAAAACGGCGGAATAAGCGAGTATCTGATTAGCATGATTAAATTATATTTGTCAGAATATTCAATAATACCAACTGACGGTCAGACATTCTCGCCACATTCTTCACCACAAGGCTCCATGCTAGGCCCTACTCTATGGTACTTATTCTAGGATCAGGTACTCTAGTTGGACAGGGAGAGAGGTGTCAATTTTATTGTCTACTCTGACTACCTGGTTGTTATAGTGAAAGCAAAAACGGCAGATGAGCTGGAAGACAAGACAACATACGCGACTCATACAATCCTTCAAAATACTTTTGTCAATTCATGTTTACGTTCTTTCTGGTGACACAGACTGCCATCTGAATTTAGGGCCGTATTTTCTTTTCCTTGTTGAAAGTTCTTCGGTTAGTCTTGGAAAAGTTAAAACTAGATTTTGGAAACTGCAGTGTTAAGAACGTTATGTCAGATTGGGTCAAAAGCTGGTGACTAGGAGGTAAAACCAATCCTGATGGAGAAGGAGAAGAGCAGAAAAGACGGAGCTCCAGAAAACGATATCAATTAAATTGTTAAGCAAAGCACAATAATCATGGTAAAATTCGTTACGCTTTCCGATTAAGAAAAAGAAGTATTATAAAATGCAAAGATGGAAGAGAAGAGGCTTTACCCCGAGCAACACCTAAACGTGTTCCTTAGTCGAAATTGACCAGTATTGATCTAGGCTTCACTCAGGCCTGGACCAATACTGGTATTGCTCAAATCAACAGAAAAAATTACAATAAAAATGTGCGAACCTTGTTGCTGATAATAATCTCTACTCGATAATAAGGAAGAAAGATAACTGACACCATAAGAAGAAGTAAGCGCTAAACAGGATATTGGTGCGTAGGTTATGTATGAAACAGCCTTATCAAACTCAAAGGACAACACCAAGTACTATAACCTCATTAAAAATAACATAAACTCAAAAACTTCAGTTCGACATCAAGTTCCTCATCGACAACTGATAACTAATTTCAACAACACCCACCGCTGATTCAACTTAATAATCTTACTCTTTACCAAACTCTAAACGCAGGATTTCCTTCTCCTACCAAAAATTCTCGGTTATTAACCGCCAGTCGTTAAGATGAATCACTAAACCCTATATTTGTTTTTAAACAGTTATTAGCCGGCCTGAACTAACGTGTGGGAATCACTAATGATGTCGTGACTGTCTTCACTGGTACAAAGCATTTTACATGCAGAAGTTTGTTTTAATTTCTTCTTCCTTTGGCCTGTGTGGGTTACAACTATTGACTTTCCACGGGTAGCTTCGTGTAGGTTTTTACAGTTTTCTTACTTTATCTTCTCTTCATTAGCATTTTGTTTTCTTAATTATAGATGAACTAATTTATTGACTATTGTTGTTCTTCAAGTTCAACCGAGTTTTCCAACATCTTTGTCTTGACAGTTGTAGGATCTGAAAAAAACACAATATCTATTAATACTTGTTTTCCTGTGTCATGTATTCATGGAATTTACAGTGTAACCAGGCGGAGGTACTAGTATGATAATTTTTAAATGGTAACAAAACGGCACGTAAATGCATTTCGCTTTCAAATGGTGTGCTTTTCGAATTTACGGTCGACTCTAAGGAAAAGGTAAAAAGGGGACACCTGCGAGCACCTGCTCTCTATACATAATCTTTTTTCGTTTCAGACCTTCTTCATTACGCCGCCGAGTAGCGTATAAAATTCAAGCTCACGTTTTAAATTGGTGCTGCTTCAGTTTTGCCTTATTTCGAACGTGACATGAGTAACTGTTGTTTACTTATCGTCTTCTTCAAACTGCTACCAATTTTGCTTTTCCCAGCCTAGATAGATAAGAACTTTTGTTGGTTCTTCTGATTTTTGTTTTTTTTATTTCAGTTGCACAATGAAGGGCTGCCATCAGTAAAGATGACTGTGGAATTTAAAACTGACGCGACACGAGCGCCCTCTGCCATGATGTCGATCGCCACGCCCTTGAGGGACAGTCAGTCGTACGTGACGACCAAAGGGCTGACGAACCACCCGGGACAGAATAACTGCTTTCTTAATAGCTCGATTCAGGTAAGTTGAATAGTCTTTGTTTAGCTGCTTTCAATCGAGCGGAATCTTATTGTTTTGAATAAAAATAATTATTTATTTTTGATTTTTATCAGGATGATAGCGCATGTCACAACACTAGCACATCGTATCACGACAAGTACGTGAAGGTATTTGTTCCTGCTACTTTTTACAAAATTTAGGAGAATTTTTTAGACAGACCAACTACCAGAAAAAAAAAAGTCGATGATGATAAAATGGTAATAGCTATTGGTGATGGTATTGAGCTAGAAGATAATGCGCTTGCAGTTCCTGAAGCAATCCATCATATGTATCGAGCACATCTATAGGCCATTAGTTCCACTTGCTGTTAATAAAAAAGAATTTTTGCACCAAAGAGAAAACATAATTATCTAAACTTCAATCTTCAAAATTAGTAAAGGCAACCCCAAACAGCTCTACATATTGCATTTTCTGGTGATGTTTTCAATATATGATTCTTCAAAAGAACGAAACGATTTTCGAGAATAGATATTTTCCAGCTAGATCTTCCAAAACAAATGTTAACGACGCGTGCCTTTCGTTCGGCTTGCCTACAGATAATATTTTATTCAAACGCCTAAACGTTTGGTTGCTCGACCTTTTCTAGTGGTTTCTGATAAAACCACATAATTTGCGATATAAAAAACGAAAAAATTCATATTCTTCCAATATTCAAAAACTGCCTCAACTTAATAGTAAATATAAATGCAAATAGTGGAAGTTCAAAGAGTACTACATACTGCATTTTCAGAGTTTGTCTCGGGATTCTTCAAAAAAAAGACAGACTTCAACGTCTTCAAAAAAAAACCGTGTTTTTTTGTTCGCAACCCTTCTTCAAAGAGTTCTGTTTATTGATTTTCAAGGCTTGTCTGCTAAATCTGAATATTCAAAATATAGAACACAATTTTAGCACTAAATATCTTCCAGATAAATCCTCAAAAGCACAGTATTATATTTTTTCTTTGTTAGGATTTACTGAAAGCAATGCAAAAAATATTTATTAATACAAAAAATTATAAAATATTCTAATGCAAAAAAAGCTGTTTAATTAAGGCCCCAAAGTGACTTGCTTCCCACCTCTTTCTATTCGTCTCTGTTAAAAATCCATTTGCGACTTCTGAAGAAATAGAAGAAACATTATTTGCGATCTTCAAAAATAACGCCATTTCGTAAGAATGATACAGGTGGTTGAAGTGGCTCCAAAAAGTACTTCATATTGTGTTTTCAAGTTTTACCTTCTATATCTGATTCTAAAAAGAAAACAAATTTTAGAAATAAATATATTCTGGTTTTGCAGAGTTTTATTCTATTTCTTTATTTAGTTTTACCAAGAGAATGTTTTAATGCAAAAAAAATGTTAAAGGTCCCAAACAATCTTACCACCTTTTTTCGATTGGCCTCTGTTGAAGATCCATTTTCTCTCCGAAGAAATAAAAGAAGCATTTTTTCGATTCTTCAAAAATTTCAGCGCGAATAATGCAGATGGTTGAAATGGCTCCAAAAATGCTTCATATTGTGTTTTCAGATTCTATATTTGTTTCTTCAAAAGGAACACCAGGTATTTAGCAAAAAATGTCTTTCATCAATGCAAAAGCACAGTTTTATTTTATTTCTTCCTTCAGCTTTACCGAAAGAACGTTTTAATCCAAAAAAATTGTTGAAGTTCCCAAAGCGACTATATTCCATCCTTTTCCTATTCGTCTCAGTTAAAGACCCATTTGTAATTTAAAAAAAAAAAACTCTTTTTTCCGATCCGAGTATGGAGGTAGTTTACATAGCTCCATAGAGTAATTTAAATTACACAGTTCTAAGTTTTGCCTTCTGTAACTGATCGTTCAAAAGGAAGAACAGATTGTCAGCAATACAAATTTTCCAGCTAGATCTTCAAAAACACAGTTTTACCTTTTTTGTTTGTTAAGTTTTACCGAGAGACTGTTTTAATGCAAAAAAAAACTGTTCACGGTCCCAAAGTGACTTTCTTTCCACCACTTTCCTATTCGTCTCTGTTAAAGATCCATTTGCGACTTCTGAAGAAATAGAAGAAATATTATTTCCTGTCTTCAAATATAAAACCATATATCAGTAAGAATGATACAGATGGTTGAAGTGGCTCCAAAAGGTACTTCATATTGTGTTGTCAAGTTTCACCGTTCTATATATGATTATAAAAAGAGAGAACAAATTTTAGAAATAAATATATTCTGGATAGATTTTCAAACGCACAGTTTTATTATATTTATTTATTTAGTTTTACCAAGAGAATGTTTTAATGCAAAAAAAAATGTTAAAGGTCCCAAAGTGACAGTCTTACCATTTTTTTTCTATTCGTCTCTGTTGAAGATCCATTTGCGATTTATCTATGTAGTATAGCAGTTTTATTTTATTTCTTGCTTTAGCTTTACCGAAAGACCGTTTTATTGCAAAAAAATTATTAAAGGTCCCAAAGTGACTGTCTTCTATCCTTCTTTATTCGTCTCAGTTAAAGACCCATTTGTGATTTTTTTAAAAATAAAAAAAAAATTCTTTCTTTCAATCCTCAAAAACAACGCCATTTCTGTAAGGAGTATGGAGGTAGCTTAGATAGCTCCATAGGGTACTTTAAATTACACGGTTCCATGTTTTGCCTTCTGTAACTGATCCTTCAAAAGGAAGAACAGATTGTTAGCAATAAAAAATTTCAAGCTAGATCTTCAAAAGCACAGTTTTACCTTTTTTGTTTAAGTTAAAGTGAGTCTTCACACTTTTTCCTAATCGTCTCTGTTAAAGATCCGTTTGCGATTTCTGAAGAAATAGAAGAAATATTATTTCCGATCTTCAAATATAACACCATATACCTATCAGTAAGAATGATACTGATGGCAAGTGGCTCCAAAAAGTAATTCATATGGTGTTTTCAAGTTTTACCGTTCTATATCTGATTCTAATAATAGAGAACAAACTTTAGAATTAAATATATTCTGGATAGATTTTCAAATGCACAATTTTATTCAATTTTTTTATTTAATTTTACCAATAGAATGTTTTAATGCAAAAAAAAAGTTAAAGGTCCCGAAGTTACCACCTTTTTCTCCCCGTCTCTGTTGAAGATCCATTTGCGATTTATTTCCGAAGAAATTGAAGAAGCATTTTTTCCAATCTTAAAAAATTTCAGTGCGAATAATGCAGATGGTTGAAATGGCTCCAAAAGTACTTCATATTTTGTTTTCAGATTTCAGCTTCTATAGTTGTTTCTTCAAAAGGAAGAACAGGTATTTAGCAAAAAATTTCTTTCATCTAGATCTGCAAAAGCACAGCTTTATTTTATTTCTTCCTTTAGCTTTACCGAAAGACCGTATTATTGCAAGAGAATTGTTGAGGGCCCCAAAGTGACTGTCTTTCATCCTTCTCCTATTCGTCTCAGTTAAAACCCATTTGTGATTTTTTAAAAAATTAAAAAAAAACTGCTTTTCGATCCTCAAAAACAACGCCATTTCTATAAGGAGTATAGAGGTAGTTAAGTAGCTCCATAGGGTACTTTAAATTACACAGTTACAAGCTTTGCCTTCTGTAACTGATCCTTCAAAAGGAAGAACACATTGTTAGCAATAAAAAATTTCCAGCTAGATCTTCAAAAGCACAGTTTTACCTTTTTTGTTTGTTAAGTTTTACCGAGAGACTGTTTTAATGCAAAAAAACTGTTCAAGGTCCCAAAGTGACTGTCTTCACACTTTTTTCCTACTCGTCTCTGTTAAAGATCCATTTGCGATTTCTGAAGAAATAGTATAAACATTATTGCCCATTTTAAATATATCAAAATAACACAATTTCCGTAAGAATAATGCAGGTTCAAATGACTACAAAGAAAAACTTCATATTGTGTTTTTAGGTATCTCCGAGGGTTTCTCCTTCTATATTTCAATCTTCAAAACGAAGAACAGATTTTAGCAGTAAATATTTTCTGCTAAAAGATTTTCAAGTGCTCAGTTTTATCTTATATCTTTGTTTAGTTTTACCGAGAGAATATTTTAATCCAAAGTGTATTCGCCTATGTTAATTGGCTATTGGCGCTATTGGCATTTTCTGAGGAAGTAGAAGAAGGGAAAGAAACATAAATTATTTCCTTCCGATTTTCTAAAATTACCTTCCTGTTTCTATTCGCTTCTCTTAAGATTGATTGAAAATTTCTGAAGAAATTAAAGAAACGTAGTTTTATTCCAAATCTTCAAATTATGCTATTTCAGTAAGAAAAATGTTGGTAATGGAAATAACTACAAAGAGTATTGGCTTATTAGGTTTTCAAGATCGACCTTCTATGTCTGATTCTTCAAAAGTGAGAACAGACTTTTAAAAATCAATTAACTTTTCTTCGAACTTCTTTCTTCATTTCTTCGAATCATATCTTGACCATCAAATATGTATTTTCTCTTTGTGTTCGTTTAGCTGTACAGTGAGTATATTTGTATGTCAAAAATTTTGAAGTACCCACTAAACATAATATCGCACTAGTTTTTTTTTCTATTAGTTTTTGATTCTTTAAAAATAGTACCAATTCAATAATAAAATGGTAAGCAGAGCAAACAACTCTAAAAATACTAAAAATTGCATTTTCAGGTGCTGTGTTCTGTGTCTGATTCTTTAAAAGAAAGAACAGTTTTTTTAGCAACAAATATCTTCCAGCTAAACCTCCAAAAGCAAGTGTTCACGTTGTTTCTTGGTTCAGATTTTCAAATGGTATTTTTTAAGGCCAAAAAGTCTCATTCCCGAAATTCTGCCGCACGGCATTTCCTCTATTCTGCTCAGGTAGGACCATTTGCGATTTTTGAAGAAATGGAAAAAAAACATGATTTTCTGACAGTACATGTAACTTCAAAAATTACTAGCTACAAATTGTATTTTCATCTTCTATACCTGATCCTTTAAAAGAAAAAAAAAACCAGATTTTTAGCATCTTCCAGCTAGATCTTCAAAAGCAAATGTTTACTTTGTTTCCGTTTCCAAAGCTATTTTTATAGGCAAAAAAAAAATAAAATTCCGCATTTTCTCTAATCATGCTCCTGCTACTTCCTTGATAAACGGCAAACAATTTGACATCGGTGTGGACTGTTTGTATGAAATCTGCTCTACATAAAGTGATTGGCTACTGATTTCTCCTTTTTTTTCCAGATCCTGCTAGAACATTTAACCTGCAACACTTTTTCACATAGACTAATAGGTTTACTTCCAAAACGTAATATTCTAAAAAGTCTGCTATTTTAAGTGGTTGCTAAAAATAACGTAAATTAAGTTTTTACCACAAAAAGAGTCTAAATTTAGCCAGCCCCAAGTTCAATAAATGATAAATACTTTTCAGAAACAGAAACACTATAAAGAGCGAGCAAATGTGCGTATATGCTCCAGTAAATTTGGGCGATGACGTGCTCCATATGAAATTTTAATTTTGTTCTGTAATAAATCAGAGCACTTTTCTAAGAGAGTGATCATAGTTATTGGAAATAACACGCAATAGAGTTAGAAAATCCATTAGTATTTATGTATTGGACATTTGTTTTTTTGGAATTAGGTTGCCTAACTTTTTATGCACCTACTCCAAGTTGAACTACAACATATATTTTCAATGTCCAGAGTATTGCAATTTGCGTTTTTTTTTGTACAAGCTACCTATATATTTTTAATTATTTCTCCTAAATGAAATCTGCAACAAAGCATGTAGGAAGAGTTTTAGAGGCCTCCCAAGAAGTCGTAATAATAACGAAACGAGCTTCGACAGTACCTAATAATTATTGTTACGCGCACATAACATGAGCGTGTGCCTAAGAAGTTCTAAAGCGGCTCCCTAATCACAAACTATAAGCGTCCCGAACGGAAAAGATGAAAATTGTTTTCTTTATCCGACTTCCTAATGACCATAATTGCCCTTTAGGAATCCGGATAAGTACTACACCTAAGTTTTTTAAGAAAAACGTGTCCCATTACAACTATTACCAGTGATACCACGATAATAATTGCTGCCTCCACAGAAATAAGAAAATTGGTCAGTGTTATGTTAGTTTTTTTTTTGTATGATTGGATTAAAAACACTAAGGGTCTAACTTTCATCAACAAACTCTAGGTAATGTTAATCATAATTTTGTACAAAAAAAAAACTTTTATTCATAAAAGGTTTCAACTCACAAAACGGAGTCTCAACAAGCCATGATTCTAATAATTTCTTGTACAATGTAAACCACTGACTTCCCACAGGTCAAAAGTGAAACAATGAAAGGAAATGCGCCATCTGTTTTTATTTTCGGTACACTGAAGACATTACACACATCTTGGGAAACGGAAACAATGACTCATGCAGTTAACTTTATTGATAAAGCAAATTAGCCGACGATTTTAGGTATTCGAAAGATTTTACAATAGGACTTCGATTGACGTTCTAAAAGACCTAAAATGAAGGGTTAACGTGCTTTTAATTTAAAATGAATGAGTGACAAAAGCCCCATCACAGTTTGGGTTAATACTCCAGTGCACCATATACTCTTTTTTTTTTTAGTTACCTACAATAAGTATTATTCGAGTTGTGTGTGTGATATCGTATACTCAATCTAACGAAAAAAAGGAGCTTGATAAGTTCCCACTGCAAATTGATTTAATTAAAGAGATTATTCAATGAAATTGTGCTGGTGTGTGATTTAAAGCGTCCGTGGGAAAGCTCTTGTTTTCTCAGTCATTAAATTATTCAGGCTAGACTATTAATGAGTGTAGTAAAATACAATACCAACCATGCTGATAATTACCAGTCTTGTGCCGTACAGCGATTCCCTAGGCGTCAGGTGTATGAATGATTAAGGGGCTAAGAAAGCTAAACGCAAGATTTTTTTAATGTCTATTACCGCACTAGAGCGCTAACAACTAACTAATTCAGTAATATATTTTTTCTACAAACGTCAAATAATGACGCATTTTACGCTTTCATTAGACAAACGAAAACCTAACCATTTTTGAGGATCAGAATGTGAGTTTACTTTTCCGCGCGTTGCCCAGGACAGCAAGCGAAAAAGATTTTATCGCTTGCTGTCAATAGCAACTACCACCACTCAACCAAATATTTAAAACGTCATTGTCACTTTGATTTAAATTTTCAGATTGTGTCTTCATTCAAATTTCAGATTATTTGGAATTTATTGTTTGTAGAAAAAACGTTGTATGCATTACGAGCACAAAGTAACTTTTTTGCTCTCGAGTGATTGCCGCTCTCCGCTTCGCGTCTAGCGGCAAACTTCACTCTCCGAGCAAAAAAGTTGTACTTTTCGCTCTTAATACATAAATAACTATTTTCTACAAACGTCAAATAATGACGCATTTTACGCTTTCATTAGACAAACGAAAACCTAACCATTTTTGAGGATCAGAATGTGAGTTTACTTTTCTGCGCGTTGCCCAGGACAGCAAGCGATAAAATCTTTTTCGCTTGCTGTCAATAGCAACTACCACCACTCAACCAATTATTTAAAACGTCATTGTCACTTTGATTGAAATTTTCAGATTGTGTCTTCATTCAAATTTCAGATTATTTGGAATTTATTGTTTGTAGAAAAAACGTTGTATGCATTACGAGCACAAAGTAACTTTTTTGCTCTCGAGTGATTGCCGCTCTCCGCTTCGCGTCGAGCGGCAAACTTCACTCTCCGAGCAAAAAAGTTGTACTTTTCGCTCTTAATACATAAATAACTATTAATGCTGCAAAAAAAATTCAATTCTTATCTCTAATTTTAAAGTGCTGTAGTTTTATTATTAACTCCCTTCAAGTTCTATTCTATTTCTAATCTTACTTTTTTTTCTTACTCTCATTTTGTCAACTGCCTCAATTGAGGCTAAAATTTGAAGAACACTCTTCTCTCTTCCATTCGTTATATACATTAAATGGTCCTGAGGATTTAGCTGAAGATTGAGCTGAGTTCAAAAAACTGTCATAATAAGGTTTAAATATCAGATGTCATTGAAATCTCACAGAAAGTTACTCACTCCCCTCAGTCTTCATTCTATTTTTCTTAAGCATCTCAACTGAAGCTAGAGTTTAAAAAAAATCTTTGTTTTATTGTTTTATCTCTTCCATTTTTGGTATACAATTCCTTGGTTCTGAGGATTCGGCTGAATATTGAGCTGAATTAAAGAAAGTATCCTCGTAATTAAGTTTTGAGTCATTAAAATATCAAAATCTTGAAGCATGAATATATTTATTACATAAAATGGTTTTGAAGATTTATATGAAGGGAAGAAAGATGTTCTTTGATCCGTTTTGTCGGGTCTTAGATGCCATTAGATTTGTTCTAATTTGTGAGTTAAGTGCTCGTTTCTTGTCTTTCATTCAATCATTATTTACAATGATAGTTTTGAGAATTCACCTGAAGTAACATAGAAAATAAAGAAAGTTACTCACTCCCCTCAGTTTTCATTGTATTTTTTTAATCTTCTCAACTGAAGCGACAGTTTAAAGAACCTCTTTGTTCCATTGTTATTTCTTACATTTTTTGTACACACTTCTTTGGTTGTGAGGGTTCGGCTGAATATTGAGATGAATTAAAGAAAGTATCCTCGTAATTAAGGTTTGAATCTCAGATGTCACTAGAATATCAAAATCTTGAAGCTGAATATTATGTTTATTGTATAAAATGGTTTTGAAGATTTATATGAAGGGATTAAAGATGTTCGTTGATCCGTTTTGTCGGGTCTTAGATGCCATTAGATTTGTTCTAATTTGTAAGTTAAGTGCTCGCTTCTTGTCTTTCATTCAATAATTTTGTATATTGATAGTTTTGAGAATTCAGCTGAAGTAAGATAGAAAATAAAGAAAGTTACTCACTCCCCTCAGCCTTCATTCTATTTTTTTAATCATCTCAACTAAAGCTAGAGTTTAAAGAAAATCTTTGTTCCATTGTTATCTTTTCCACTTTTTGTATACAATTCTTTGGTTCTGAGGATTCGGCTGAATATTGAGCTGATTTAAAGAAAGTATGCTCGTAATTAAGTTTTGAGCCCCAGATGTCATTAAAATATCAAAATCTTGAAGCATGAATTTGTTTATTACATAAAATGGTTTTGAAGATTTATATGAAGGGAATAAAGATGTTCGTTGATCCGTTTTGTCGGGTCTTAGATGCCATTAGATTTGTTCTAATTTGTAAGTTAAGTGCTGGTTTCTTGTCTTTCTTTCAATCATTATGTACATTGATAGTTTTTATCTCAGCAGTATTATATTAGCAGAACTCAGCTAAAGTAACATAGAGAATAAAGAAAGTTACTCACTCCCCTCAGTCTTCATTCTCTTTTTTAATCATCTCAACTGAAGCTACCGTTTAAAGTACATCTTTGTTCCATTGTTATCTCTTCCATTTTTTGTATGCCCTTCTTTTGGTTCTGAGCATTCGGCTAAAGATGGAGCTGAATTAAAGAAAGTATCCTCGTAATTAAGGTTTGAGTCTCAGATGTCATTAGAATATTAAAGTCTTGAAGCCGAATATTATGTTTATTGCATAAAATAGTTTTGAAGATTTATATGAAGGGAATAAAGATGTTCTTTGATCCGTTTTGTCGGGTCTTAGATGCCATTAGATTTGCTCTAATTTGTAAGTTAAGTGCTCGTTTCTTGTCTTTTATTCAATCATTGTGTACATTGATAGTTTGAGAATTCAGCTCAAGTAACATAGAAAATAAAGAAATTTACTCACTCCCCTTAGTCTTCATTCTATTTTTTTAATCTTCTCAATTGAAGCTGCAGTTTAAAGAACATCTTTGTTCCATTTTTATCTCTTACATTTTTTGTACACACTTCTTTGGTTGTGAGGGTTCGGTTAAAGATTGACATGAATTAAAGAAAGTATCCTCGTAATTAAGGTTTTAGTCTCAGATGTCATTAAAATATCAAAATCTTGAAGCTGAATATTATGTTTATTGCATAAAATGGTTTTGAAGATTTATATGAAGGGAATAAAGATGTTCGTTGATCCGTTTTGTCGGGTCTTAGATGACATTAGATTTGTTCTAATTTGTAAGTTAAGTGCTGGTTTCTTGTCTTTCTTTCAATAATTGTGTACATAGATAGTTTTGAGAATTCAGCTGAAGTAACATAGAAAATAAAGAAAGTTACTCACTCCCCTCAGTCTTCATTCTATTTTTTAATCATCTCTACTGAAGCTAGAGTTTAAAGAAAATCTTTGTTCCATTGTTATCTCTTCCATTTTTTTTATACAATTCATTGGTTCTGAGGATTCGGCTGAATATTGAGCTGAATTAAAGAAAGTATCCTCGTAATTAAGTTTTGAGCCCCAGATGTCATTAAAATATCAAAATCTTGAAGCATGAATATGTTTATTACATAAAATGGTTTTGAAAATTTATATGAAGGGAAGAAAGATGTTCTTGGATGGGTTTTGTCGGGTCGTTTCTTGGCTTTCATTCAATCATTGTGTACATTGATAGTTTTGAGAATTCAGCTGAAGTAACATAGAAAATAAAGAAAGTTACTCCACTCCTCCTCTCAGTCTTCATTCTACTTTTTTAATCATCACAACTGAAGCTACAGTTGAAAGAAAATCTCTGTTCCATTGTTATCTCTTCCATTTTTTTGTATACAATTCTTTGGTTCTGAGGATTCGGCTGAAGATTCAGCTGAATTGAAGAAAGTGTCCTCGTAATTGAGGCTTGAGTCTCAGATGTCATTGAAGTTTCATAATCTTGAAGTATGAATATGTTTATTACATAAAATAGATGAATTGATATGACGAACTATGAATGAACATCATTGATATGAAGAAGGGAAGAAAGATTTTTTTGATCACTTTTATTGGGTCTTGATGTCACTATAACCTCTTTTCGCCCGTTTCTTGTTCATTCATTCATTGTGTACATTAATAGTTTTGAGAATTCTGAGAAACAACAATTATCCAATTGTTGCTAACTAACTGCGAGAAAGCAAACTGAATCTTTATGACGTTTTTGAGCTTCTCTTCTCTCAGCATTTCCTATTTTTTTCTGTTTTTTTAGTTTTGTTCTTGTTTTTCTCTGTTTTGTGTTATTGTTTCTATCTCTGTGTGGTTGTTTCTATCACTTCGTTCTTATAGCTCACTTATACTCGTTTAAAATCACACTGACTGTCTGCAACGGCGACGCCTTTTTTTACCTTAAACCTGTATAAGCTAGAAAATTCTTCAAAATTACTCGAACAATAAGTAAAAAAAGCCCGTTAACATGTAAATAACACCAAACATAGCGTAAACAAGGTAATAATTCATTTAATTGAATTTAATTAATGTTATTATTTTTATTAATTTTATTAAATTTATTAATTTATTTAATTAATTTTATCTTAAATCATGTTGTTGTTAAGTGTGGTCATTTTGAGGCAGAAGCGGAGGAAGACGTAAGGAAGGGGAAAGGAACGAAAAGGAAGAGAAGAGAACTTGTTGTGTTAAGCACTTGCAATTTTTTATGGTTTAGCTATACTTATGTGTGTATATTTATCTTTTAGGAGGACGTCAAGAAAGGTCAAAACGTTGGCAATTTCGGGTTTCATCATAGGTCAAGAAAGTATCACACACTTCATTTACTTACGCCGTGTCTCAGGTTATTCTTAGAGCAGTTGCACTTATCTCAATCAATAAAATTTCTGAAGAAATGATGCCCCGCGAGATAGATTTCTGAAAAAAAGGTACGAAAGATACCAAATTGCGTATACTTGTCTCAAGAAGTGGATGGGAGTTAAAAGAAAAACGTTTTTGTCGGAGGTCCAAATGATGACAACTAAAAACGTAGTGATATTAGACCAATGATTGATTTATTGACGATGGCCTGTTCCTTTACACCTGAACAAATCAATAACGTAAAGATACAGTAATTGTAGAGGTAGAGGAGGCAGGCTCCATGAAGAGTCAAAACTCCAGTTCATTAGTATGAGAAGTAAGACCAATCTGCATTAGATAATAGTGAGCCTAACAATGACGAGACAGTATAAGGAGAAACTTCCTCCTCCTTGTCCAGCAAGAACCGAACTGAACTGTGATGTGAGTAAAACTGACCTTAATTCTTAGTTTATTCTAGTTCATCAAACGCCTCAATCCTAGGTGACCCAGCGAGTAACTGTACGCAAAATAATGGTAAATATGAGTAATCTGAATTAAGAATAGAAAATCCGGGGGGCCAAGTTTGAGGAAGCAGGAAAAGAAGAAACACGGAAAAAAGGCTGAAAGATGACATGAGTAAAACTAACCTAATTTTTTACCCATCATATAAGAATACCCTTGAAAACTGTATCAGAACAGGATATACGGATTTTTAAAGCAGTGGTACTTGGTGTAAAAATTCACCTGTAGGTGTCAAAACCTTCATCAATACATTTGCAATGTGATGGTTTGTAAGCGGGTGTATTGTGAGTGAGGACTTATACCACATCACTATATGTCTGTTGGTTAACACTTAACTAAGTACTCTTAGTTGTTGCAAATCAACTATCTACCAAAATGGACATTAAAAGTAATCACTAATGAGCCTGCCAGGATGATAAAACTAAATTTAATTCTAATAACAGAAATCTGCAAAATTTAGTCATTTAAAGTGTTTTCAGATCATAAAATAAAAAGTTATTCGTATGTGAAAGTCACAATACTAGAAACTTCTTTGTCAATTTAAAATAACGGTTTGCAAGTCTTAGATAAAAATCTAAAAAAAAAAAGTTAAACCTTTAAAGTTTTAACTTAAAAAGAGGATATACTCAGTTGTGTCAGATAATTATGTTATAAGAGTTCCTAATTGTTTTCTAGTAAAAAGTTTGTCAATTTACGGCCTTTGATTCTCTTATCTAAGATTTGTGTAATAAGCAGCAAGAAGCTACGCTACCGGAAAAACCATCATCACATTCTTCTCTCACATGTCATACGTAATCGTCAAATTATTGACCATTAAACTTTTTTTTGTACTGAGAAGGAATTATGTAATATTTACACCGATTATCTAGATTATCATTCCCCTCGCGTGCTATCTGCGATTTTTTGCTCATCGTCCTCGCCTATGATGATAATCTTGGCTTCCTGGAATGTCAAACTGGTTTACTTGATGTTACAACTTCTTCAAACACCGATTTTTATTTTTTTATAATTGACAATAAACGGCACTCGTAGAGCAAACAAGAAGACAACTTTAACTTCTCAGGAGTTTCTCTGCAATGGGAACTAGGCTTGTTCTCTTATAATATCAAAGAACAGATATTGATTTCAGCCAATACAAGGAATATCGATGTTTAGGTAATTTAATATGCATGAATTTTCGTTTAACGGTTATAATGGGAATTTCCCATGCACTGTTTGTTCGTGCTTTACAATTAATCATTTGTGATAAAAATGGGTAGTTTGTTATCTCGAGGTGTGTGTTCAATATTACCTTTTTTCAGTTTTTCCTTGTTGCAAGTCTACCAAATTCCAAGAAATAAATATCGAAACGTTTGTTTATACTTCCTTTTAAGGTGACTGACATTAAATTTCCTTGTTTAAACGACAAACACAAACTATTTGCTCAACACTCAACACGTAATGTGTTCATGTCGGTATTATCATACTCATACTTACAACACTTTAAGACATTATTGTGGACTTCCTGCTAATTACTATTCCAAACGCCGTGAATGAAAATTTGTCCGTTATTTGTAACAACTATTAATAATATAATAAATGATGTTTTGTCTATATGAATGAGTAAAGGATACATTAAGTTTGCCCTCCTTTCCTGTCAAGGCAGTGGTTGTTAAGCCAATTAGCAAACAATTACTCGCTTTCTTTCTTAAGATACAATTACTAGAAATTCATTTTTCATTCCTTGTTAGTGGAATGCCATCCAATGACCATGGGGAATTTTGCTTTATTTCTACTATCATCGAGCGCTAACCATAAAACCTTAACTGCATAGAAATTGAGAGGATAGCTCGGAACCGGTTCTAAAACACCTGCCAATAAGACGCATCTTAAAACCTAATCAGAGATTAGCAATCGATGAAATGACGGAACAAAGAGAATGGTTTACTGCCTGCAGATTAATTTATAGGGTTTTGTGTAAACTATGTATATATTCGAATTACAAAATATCGTACAAGATCAATTTTTGGAGAGACTTTAGCTTGATTGATCGGTTGGTTTTACCACAAAGTTTTTATTCGATTATCATTAAAAGAGAATCTCGTGCTCTAGTGGGCAGTAGCTCATATACGGGATATGTTAGAGCTTTATTACAAATTTGATAGGAACATTTTGGGAGCAAGCCAATTTTATTTTGATTTGTATTCGAAAAGATAACAGAGCCGATTTAAAAGTTTAGATTAAAGATTCTTTGAGTTTGGTGCTCTCAAGAGCCAAGAACTAGCCAAGTTGCAAAAAAACAAATTGAATTGAAATGTTCAGGCATTTCACAAGGATTTAAACAAAATTGTTTAAAATGTTACTACATACATATTAAGCAAAAAGTGAAAAAAATGGTAGACAAGGACACTATCTTGACTATTTCAACCTATTTCTCCAGTAAGGTTTGCTGAGCTAAATGGCGACGCAACGTTCGTCTTTTGTCAGAGCAATATGGCCGATATGGCCGACCTGCTTATAATTAATAGCAAGATTATAGCAGGCATACGTCATACATCAAAACGACGAGATGTCAATGTGGTATGCAAGGTTGCCAAATGTTTATTATTTTCTGTCACAATGGGATTATTTTGATATTAAGTTTTGTAAAGTCTTGACAAAATAAAGGCAATATTTCTCATGTTGCACAGTCTTAATTTTGCATTTCGGCCTATATTTAGGCCATTTTTATAACTCTAACATTTCATTTACTAGCACCGTTGCCACAGTCGTTGCTTTCTGATTAGGCAGTGCGTACGCTTCGGGCCATTTAGTGAAATAATCCATGGCCAAGATGTATTTGTTGCCTGGCTCCGCCTGAGGAAATGGCCCCGCGACATTAATTGCTTCCCTCTCGAATGGAGCACCTACAGTGTTCTACACCATTCGGCAAGTGATCTTGTTCAAGGTCCTTTTGTGGCACATTTCCTGTAGTACATCCGATTTTCTGCTACCAGGAACAACCAACTGTCTGACTACGGTCTTGCCATCCGGACTCTCCCACGCTCTCTTCAGTAGTCTCTAACTATTTTCTATTCTAAGAGAGTGCCACTGGGCCCATAGAGCCTTCAGGTTTCGACTTTTACCAGCAATATCTTGCCACTCTGGTCTCATGTCGTCAGTCTTTGCCATGAGTATGGGTCCAATAACTGGATCATTCATTTGTTCGTCTCGAAGCGTCTGTGTGGTCCAGCCATCGTTTATTTTTAACGACGTTCTCCTTAGAGAAGAAAGTCCCTCACACTGCTGAGTTCTTTGACAATGCCGACAATCTTCTTTACAGGGCCGTCTAGACAATGCATCGGCATTTCCGTGAGACCTTCCTGGTCGATGTTTAATTTGGATCTTCTGTCCCTTAACGTGTCCGGCCATAGGAGGCTTTTGCCACCCAAATTATTGACTTTAAAGATGGAGAGGGGCCCGGTCAATTGCCCCCTTAGATTGACCGGAATTAGTTTTCCTGGAATCTAGGGCGGTCTTGGTTGCCTCTCGGTCTTCTAAACGACGGCGGCGGACTTCTTGCCCTATTTCGGCAGTTACTCTTGATGTGACCCAGTCTGCTGCAGTTAAAACATTTTATAACCCGATTGACTGTTCATCGAGGAATTCTTCCCAACAGGGCTTACATATATTCACTGTCATATCCTTCACCGCTTTACGTAAATTTCGTATCGTCCTCGTCATCGCAAGTTGCCATTCTTACACGTGAAGAACTAGATGACACTCGTGACGCCTCGAACTCCAGGATAGTGCCTCGCTGATATTCCTGGGCTTTACTAGACGCAAGTGGTATCTCTTGTCACTATCGTGAACTCCCTTAATAAACCTTTCGGGGGCAAATTGCGTTTGAAAACGTTCAGGGGCCGATGGGTACGCCAGGTGAATTAGTTTGTCTATGTGCGTCTCAAATTTTTGTAAGAATTCACCTGACTTTTGCTGTCTCATCCTCAGCTGCGCTTGGAACACGGTTTCTTTGTGCTCATTTCCAAATCGTAGTTGCAGAGAGTGTACCAAAGCTGCATAATTACTTTGATCAGCTGCTGATAGAAATTGGAGTAATTCAGCCTCTTTTCCACGAAGTGCTACCACTAATGATGTAGATTAGCTTTTGCAGCTGCCTCAGATTGGGTTTTATAAATTTCCCAGGCCGTAGTGCCGTCATAATCGGGAGGCTTAATTTTAGCGTTGGCTGTGCTAAAACTCTCTGTAGACAAGTTGTCTTCCTCAAGTTGTTCCCGGAATATCCTTTCTAGAGAATCTTTTGGTGGACAGCTTCGAATCCTTCGTTAACGGATTGCATTATTCTTTCTTCCAACTGTTGCTCCCTAGTTTAGAACCGTTTCTGTTCTTCCTTTTGTTCTAGATAACGTCGCTCCTGTACTTGGTCACGTCTTTCTTTCCTCTTTTTGTTCGTTATAATGTTTTTCCTGCTCCTCTCTTTGTTCGTTATAATGTTTTTCCTGCTCCTCTTTTTGTTGCATAAAATAGTCACTGGCGAAAACACGTAATGTCCGGCAATGAAGCACTCACTTACAGTTCAGCAATATTAGTCCTCAAATTCCCACTGGAATCGCACTTCTGACACCAATTGTTGCGAACTCAGGGTTCAATAATTCCAGTGTAACGATTTATCACGAAAACACTATTTATTTATCCCACAAATACACACATCTACAATTCGACTACTAAATAACTCGTTACTTAACACTTTATAGCCTTCTATTTTCGTTTGGTACTTTAGCTTACTTATAGCTCGATTAAAGAAGACTATTACTAACGGAAGCGCTATTCGCCTTTTATAGAAAATCCTAAAAATATAGAAAAGCCTAGAACATTCTTAGAAGAAAAATAATTGATAAGAGACACATGAAAAAAGGTCGTAAATATCTGCGTTCTAAATAAATAGAGCAATAAATCACTCATGACAGTCCCCATGGTCATAATGCCGCAGCGCCTGGATAGGCCGCGAGCCGCGAAGTTCCAACCTCCAATGTCGTTCCGCCTCCACAGCCGCCGCTCACCGTAACAATATTAATATCCCCAGTTATACAAAATGTTAGATTTTAAGGATGTGTGTTTAAAGCTGATTCCTAAGGGTCCAAGTATCGACCACTGAAGGGGTCTATCTCCATAACTACTGAACTTATGGGCGATGTTGGACAAAAAGAAAAAGAAAAATCCGGTAGACTCACTCCAATCGGTCTAATATTTCTCAAGTTATAGAGGTTTAAAATAGGATATGGCTAAAAAGAAGGAATACTCCCACCTTTGGTCAACTTGAAGAACACTTTGAGGTTTTTTTTATGCTGTTTTTTCATCTGAATGAGACGATTTCAATCCTCTCTGAACATAGCAATACTAATGTGGCTGAAAGTTACATCATAAGTTAGTTTTTCAACGATCTGTTTTCGACGAGGTAATTTCAAAACTACTAAACCGGTGGGCGATATTGGAAAGAGGACAACAAGAAAAAGAAAAAATCCGTTGAATTCACTCACACAATCGTTCAATCACTAAGTTATAGAGGTTTAAATTTGAAAATCGCCAAAAAAATAGAAGAAACCCCCCCCCCCCTTTAGTCAACTTGAAAAAAATTTTGATTTATTTATGCTGTTTTGCATCTGAATGACGCGATTTCAATCCTCTCTGAGCGGAGCAAACCTTCTTTGACTGAAAGTTGTAGAATAAATTAGTTTTTAATGACGTGTGGCTAAACCGAAAGGGTCCAAAAATCGACCATCGAAGGGGTCTATCTTCGTCGCTACTAAACGCACGTTTACGATATTGAAAAGAGGACAAAAGGAAAAAGAGAAAATAGTCGGAGACACTTCAATAGGTCTACTATTTCTCAAGATATGGAGGTTCAAACCCCCCCCCCCCTCGGTCGACTTTTTTATATTTTTATGCTGTTTTTCAACTGAATGATACAATTTCAATCTATAAAGCTATAAACGTAGTAAACCAAATTTCACTGAAAGTTGTGCAATAAGTTTTTAACAATATTTGTCTAAAGTTACTTCCTAAAGGGTTCAAAAATGGACTACCGAAACGTTGGAAAGCTCTGAATCTGTCGGAAATCTACTGAATCTATTGGAAAGCACAACAAGAAAACGAAAAACGATTGGATCCATTCCAATCGGTTTATTTCCTCAAGTTATAGACGTTCAATGTTGGATATCGCAAAAAAAAGAAATACCTCTCCCCTCTCCCACCGTTTTGTCAATTTCAAGAACATTTTGAAAAATTTTGTATGTTTTAGTCCTTACTCGGCGTTGTACTTTAATAATAAAGCAATTGATAAATACTTATTTGGTGTTGCGACCTCAAAATGTTTTCGTAGAAAAGTTATTTAGAACAGGACAAATGCTGACGTTTCGACTTTTCCTGATGTCTTCCTCAATGTCAAAAAACTATCCTATAACACGCAACATTAGCACCTAACAAATTAAAATTTAGAAAAAATATTGAAATGGCTTTAAGTTAGGAAATAACTGGTTTCAACAGTGTAAAAATCATTAAGTTAGCCATCAATTATTAGAAAAAAAAATAAAGAAAAACAATAGATGAAGTGGGACTAAAAGTCGACGAGGAAAAAACGAAATACATGTGTATAAACAGAATGGGACGAAGAGATAGAATAGAGCACTCTTAGTTTTAACTTAACTTAACTCACGTTACTGAAGAAATCAAAGGAACAATTCAATCTGCAAATCGCTGCCTATACGCACTTAACAATCTTATGAAGTCGAAGAACCTGACCAGAACATGAAAAACTAGAATCTATAAAACCATTGTCAGGCCAGTAATAACATAATATGGATGTGTAACATGGACAAGGACCAAATCAAACGAAGAAAAACTCAGACGTTTTGAACGAAAACTTCTCAGGAAAATCTTCGGAGTCCACCACGATCCGACGACAAATCGGTGCTTGATTGAATCGTATTAGAATGAATATTGAAATAAAGGAGCTCTACAACGATATCGATATCGTGCAGAGTCTGGAGGATGAAAGACTTGTAAGATTGGTGTGGGAGGAGGATCCAACAGGAAAAAGACCACTCAAGCGTCCCAGAATGCGTTGGAGAGACAACATCAAATCAGACCTACAGAAAATGAATATCCCTTTCGACCAAAAATTGATGGAAGACCATATCAATTGGAAGAGAGTTGTGCAATCAGCTACAATCAGCTAAGACTCACCCAGGGTTGTAGCGCTAGATGATGATGATGATGATGATTAATTATTAAAAGAAAAGAACGGCGTAATAAAAATAAATTGTACTTTTTGCTGGTTTCTCTCCTCTGGCAACAATTTGAGTCTTAGAGAAGGCATCTTCTAGATGGTACTTTGAAGAAATCTACTGTATCTCTATCGATTTATATGTGCAACAGTTCCAACAGTACACTTTCCAAGTAGCATTGTATAACCAAATAGCATTAATGGCCAAAAGTTCGTCATAAAGTAGTAAAAAAAAGCAAGGATTTGGTTATAATTTGGCCATTTATGTAAAATAAATTTTGGTCAAAAAAATAGACATAAACATTCATCTATTACCAAGTTTGGTCAAAAAGTAGCATATTTCTTAATCGCAATAATTTGACAAAAATTGCATTGAATATTTTTTTTGCCTGGTTAAAATTGCCGAATATTTACTGGATAAAATGTCTACTTTATTGCAGAAAAGTTGTGGCTTTTTTATCCAGGAATACAGCTAAAACTTGTGTTAGCCAAAATGACTACAAAATTTGGAAATAATAGCTAATTTATGTAGCCACGGAATATTGATATAAGATAGCCATAAAGTAGCAATTTTAACTTTACCCAAAGGCCGAAGCTTATTTAAAAACTTATTAACCTTAAACAATTAAAATCGAATTTTACTTCAGGAACTCCTGGAACCGTTATCATTGTTCTGTGACTTCTGTAACTTCCATCAACATGGCTAAGAGGAAGTAGGTACCTATAAATATCTATTCCACTAGAATATTTATTATTTATAATGCAAAGTTTTTGTAAGAAGAAAAACATTCAAAGACGTGGCAGCATGTGACTTTACATTTTACTTCGTTGAGCGCCGTCAGAGGGCGTAAAATAAACGACATGGCCGACATAGTTATTTATTTGGTCACTGATTGGTTTTTATGGCGGAACGATCGCTCCTAGCCTCTTGACGATCGTTGCAGACTCGATAAATATGTAGTAACCGGGCGGCCATTACTTATACACTGTTAAATTTTCTAATTTAGCAGGCATTTGTAAAATAATAAATTATATCCATGCAACTATTGAATTATATTTTTAGCGTGAACATAAAAGCAATTTGATACATTGTGTCGTCAAAACGCGTGTAGTAGAGAAAGTAAAAAATCAGAGAATTTATTTTAAGATCATTTTTTTTTATTATTAGTGTAAATGATAGGTTGCAAAATAATTAAAAATACCTTGGCGCATTGATATGTAGGTATCTACTATCTCTACATTTACAGTAAATTTGCCTTGGCACTAAGATTGTAGTCCATTATTTGCGACAATTTGCTGTAAAATCTGCAATCAAACTATTGAGAATGTATCCACACAACAGTTCGTTTGCTACATATCAAAATGTAGGATCATTTTTAGTAATAAAAGCTATTTTTATCACTCAAATTACTAACTCTATAAAATCTTGCTTTTTTTGCTGAAAACATTTTTGCGTTCTTACTGGCCTAAATATTGGTCAGAGAAGCCGAGTAATGACAAAATAAAAGCTTCCCATTTTCGCCAAGGGGTCGTAATAATTTCGTAATAGGTTTTTGTAATAGGTAATTTGTTTTTTTAACCAAATGGTCGCCGAATTTAGCAAGGATTACAGAACAATCGGCAAATGATGGCTTAGAATGCTACTTGGGTAAAGGTCTTTTCTCAAAAATTGGGTATAGACTGAGCTAGAACGATATATCAATTATTCTATTAGACAGCTTCTTAGCCAAAACTGAATTATTATCAAAACAGTTAATTGCTTTTTGCTGACATTTAAACTTACGTCCGCATCGATGAGAGAGATTTCAAGTTCAGAGCCATTTAGAGAAGTGATGTTTTTGTGAGACCGGTTCTACTACTTAAAAACACTTAATCCCAGAAGTGGTTCTTCATCGGACAACTGGGCAAAGGCGAAAGAGCAACCCAAAGTGGTAAAACAGGTTCTTCTTGGCGCGTGTCTCGTTTTGAGCCGTAAAATCGTAGTAGTACTTTGCGTGGCCTTTTCCCGCCTAGAAGAAATAAGTATAAGCTGCGTTGGTCTGGGTGTTACATATTACAATAAATATTTAATTGAGGCTATAAGTAAGGCAGTAAGAATGTCATGAAATTGGGGAAAGTGACAGCGGAAACGTTAATCCATATATACGGCATCGATTAGCACTATGCCTAAGCTCTTGACTACACATGGAACAGTTATATCTACTTGCGGTGAAACGTACTTAAATACTTCATTAAATTAATCTATTTTCGAAGTGGATGAGTCATGAGAATGTTGTTTAATTTCAGGATAAATCCTATATTTGGAATCTAGTGGTCTTCAAAATCGATTTTGAACGATTTCTGAAGCAAAAATGTCAATCAACTTACTTGATTGAACAAGTAAAAACGCCACTTAATATAAAGCCACTTAAACTATACTTGAAGGGTTGGAGAAATGACCATATGCCAAGTTTTTTCATCTCTATGCGCAAAAAATAATTTTTCTACTCTCCACAAACAGTAAACTCGATTTCTTCCAACATTAATTTTTCAGGATTTCCTGCAAAAATCCATCAGAAGCAAATCAGCATTCATCAAACAACAAAAATGTCCACTGTGTCATAACCATATTACATGATCCATTAGTAGCGTGCAATGCCATAAATAGTGCCAATAACAACCTACAGTGTGTGCTTAGTAAACAACACGAGACCAAACATAGTAAAACTACACAAAGTCGGGTTCTTCTTCTTCTTCTTCTTCGAAGAGTGGTACCTTCCTTCGTTGTTCCACCTCGCTTCCCCGTACCCACGACCAAAATGGCCGCCGAGGCCCCCCAGGCCCCCTCCAAAGCCCGCCGTACACCTGTGTGTTGCGGAGACCGAGAGTTGGCAATCTTCAGGTAAAATAAGGCTATAATAGGTAAGCCGTACGTTGTTGGCGCGGTGGTACCGCCGTATTTGTGACTTTTCCCCAAGGAAAATGTGTGGATTTTGAGTGATTTCGGGGCGGTTGTGACTGTGGGCGCCAGTATGACTAAAAGCAGAAGTCACCGGCCCAGGGCCTTGTTCCAAATTTCCAATGTAAGTACCTATTGCGGTTTCTGGTGATCGGTACCACTGCACGTATAGACTTAAAGCTCGTGTTTGTCAAAGAGAGAGGGCGCCAGTTGTTAGCGTTGTTTAAAGAGTTTAAATGGTGTTTAGTTAGTAAATAGTAAATATCTTGGGGATATTTGAATGCCATGCTAGAGATGGAACATAAAGCTTAAGAATCGCGAGATATCCTTAGTCACATTGTATTAACACACCCCATATAATGCGATAAAGCTCAGACTCAGATCACCTAGTTTACGATTCACCTAAGAATACTGGAAATTATAGCAATTAAAACCTTTTAAACTAGCTCTTCTTCTTTAGACCCTAGAAGTCAGTCTTCGGTTGTAGTCACCGTTTTCTTTATATAAATTCCATTTAGATCGTGTTCAAAGAACTGAATCCCATTAAAAAAAACAGAGATACAATGGCCTAATTGGAGGAAGAACTTTCGGTTTTCTTTATTGGTCACCTCAACAGATGAAAGATCTCTGAAAATCCTCTACTAAATAGAAGAATATTACGCTTATTACTTTGGTGTGGTAGTAATTAAGTTTCTTCTTCTTTAGGCCCATAGAAATCACTCTATAGTCGCAGGCACCATTTTCTTGACATAAATTTTGTTCATGTATCATGTTTAAAGAACTCAACTTCATAAAAAAAGCTACAGTGGGCTAATTGGAAGAAGAACTTTCGGGTTTCTTTATTAGTCATCTCAAGTGATGAAAGATCTCTGAAAATCCCCTAGTAAAACCGAAAAATATGAAGGTTGATTTTTTTGGCTTGGTTTTAATTAAGTGTATCCTTTCTTTAGACCCATAGAAGTCACTCTATGGTCGCAGGCGCCATTTTCTTGGCATATATCTTATTTAGATCATGTTCAAAGAGCTCAATCTCATAAAAAAAGCCACAGTGAGCTAGGCTAATTGGAGGAAAAACTTTCGGTTTTTTTTATTAATCATCTCAAGTGATGACGGATCTCTGAAAATTCCCTACTAAAACCGAAAAATTTAAAGGATTTTTCGTTTGGTTTGTTGGTTTTGTGGTAATTAACTTTCTTCTTCTTTAGTCCCATAAAAGTCACTATGGTTGCAGGTATATTTTCTTGACAAATTCTATTTAGATCGAATTCAAAGAACTCAATCTCATAAAAGAAAACAAAGCCACAATGAGCTAATTGGAGGCAGAATTTTCGATTTTCTTTGTTACTCACCTCAAGCGATGAAAAATCTCTCAAAGGCTGCTAGTAACCGAATAATTTAAAGGTTTATTCGCTTGGCTTGGTGGTAATTAAGGCTCTTCTTCTTCAGATCCATAGAAGTCACTCTATGGCGGCAGGCACTATTTTCTTTACAATTTCCATTTAGATCGTATTCAAAAAATCCAATCTCATAAAAAAAGTCCCAAATAATCATTCACCAACTATAGGTATATTAATTGTCGCGTTTCGCTATTGCTCCGTTGATAAATAAACATCTAATCTCATTTCATAGATATCCCTAGAGATTATCTTCAAGGAAATCACACTGTACATTACATTTGGATATCAAATTAGCTCGCAAATTAGTATCTAGGTACTCAGAACACTGAATAGGGAAAGGCGCTGTTTGAGAATGCGATATGGTCTGCTAATATCAGCAATTTTTAATAGTTTTAAAAGTATAGATATCAACATGGTGCTCCTTGTAGCCTAAATATCGAAGACTTTTTTCTAACTCTTTATTCATTAACAAGTATCCGACATTTTATTTTTGTCTTAAAGACACTCACCAAAGTCTATCCTTCGTCAAATTGTCCATATATTTGTATCTAATATTCTGATTTTATTGGGAAATCAAACACTCTGAGGATGATATATAAACTTTAATTAATAAAGTAGAAAACCTGACTAACTAAATTATGAACACATTCTTGTTATAGATAACTCTTAAATCTTTGACGCGGAAAGTTCATTTTTTAGTACTTACTTTTGGGTGAAGCAATTAATTTTGGTGAAGCAAACTTTAGAGAGTAACATTCTTGTTACTCACTAAAAACTTTCCAGTTCCAAATTCCAGTACTTTTGGAATTTTATGCATTGACATACCTACGTCACATGTCAAAAGTCACGTTAGGCGTTTTCACTTGTACTACCGTTCTAATCTTTACAACATATGAATAATTGTAACAACTGACAGTTAAAAGTCACTGGTTATGAGGTTTCCTCCCTGGGGCATTATTCTATAGGAAAGAGGGAAAGTGAAAGTGAGAATTTTGATAACCTTGATTGGTCAAAAAATTCTGTTGACGAATTCCATTGGCCAGCAATTCTCACTTTCACTTTCACTCTTTCCTATAGAATAATGCCCCAGATGTCGATACTTGTCAGGATATTCAGGTCGTAGCTGATAGTATGGACGAATTCCAAAACTCACAGGTCATTTACCTGGTATATCAGTCACCTGCTTAATCCATTGAATTGCTAGATGGCCATCACATGATCAGCTTAATCACTAGATGACCTGGTGAGTTTTGGAATTCGCCCTATAACTATGATACACCCAATGACTTAGAAGATATGGACGGAGGAAACCGTCCATATCTTCTAAAACTAAAAACTTTTTTGACCAAAAGGTTAGTTCAGTTTATTCGCCAAAAAAGATATTACGTGACGTCACTTCCTGCAATCATTTTTGTGTGTCCCATTGTGATGAAGGAGGGACAAAACTGTAAAAAAACAACGCTCTTTGCAAGCCTCCTACATCATTGGTTCAGCTGCCAATATCATTCCGCAGTATATTTCTTGGATAGGTGGCTTTGAAGGCTGTTACCTAGAAGAATCATCTACTTTGCCTTGAAGGTAAACTTAAACAATAAACAATCTTTGAAAGCGGTTGTAAAAGATGTTAGTTAGGTAGAACTATCTTGGAATTATCCAAAATTCTAGTGTCATGCCTGTTTCTTTTTTTCACATAAACAATCTCTCTACCGCAATGTGCTCTACTCATTTCTAATTGAGACTAGAATTACAACTATAAGTATATGAACGTGAGATAAGAAGCATCTCTCCATAGATCGTCCAAACCCGCTTTACTAAATTTTACTAAATTAACTTTCGTTTCATCAAATCACCGTTCCTTATTGTAAACTTAAACTTCTGATCACAGTACTATGTTACGTCCCGTCGAGCGTGCTTTTCAGTTTTTGATTTCTACCTTTGTATTCAGTAGATTTTAGTAGAATTTCTACTAAATGAAATTTGACAACCTTGAAAGAGTCACTGAATCTTAAAGCTAATTTCTTACTTTGTGGTTTCCATGTAAGAGAGCTCCGGTCAAAAACTTAGTTCAAGTGGTGTGCAGCACTTCAATTCCCGAAACCAATAGTTTACGTAAAAGAAAACCCATAACCTAATAGGGACTTAGACTGCAAACGCACCTTTTTAAAACCGAATAATCCCATCACTTCTTTACACTGTATAAGGAGCCTAGCGTTTGTAGGACTGCACATCAAGAATAAATTTTTCATATACTCATATTAATTCGACTTGCTTATTTAGTTACACACAAATACTACAAGGTGGTAACTATTGCTTCCGAAAAAAGGATGGCTCCACCACTCAGGGCAATCTGTCTCATAAACTTTTTACTGACGAGTCTAGAGAAACCGGTTGAAATTTATCTGAAGCAGAAGCGACCAGTAATGAGATTCCTACACTCAAACCAAAGCCGTCAGCTGGTAAATCAATGTCTCATCTTGTTAGTAAGGTACATGGAAGTGGTTTTCTCGAAGAAGAGATAGGAGTGATATAGGAAGCGTTTGGCAAAATACTTTCTGGAGAAAGTCTGGTGGGAAGTTCCGTGGTGATGCCCTTTACCCATGGTCCATTAGTATCTATGGCGGTTTGCTTGGTATGGTATATAAACAACCCAGTGTGAACGCTCAGGTGATCTGCTGATCAGAGAAGTACGAGCGATACGATTTTGGTGTAAATCAATCATAAAATAATGAAATAAACAAGTGGTTACCTTAATTTTGTACTTTCCTGCAAACTCAGGAAAGCCACGTGTGCTGTGTCCAAGTGTAGGTGGGAATTCAGTAGCCTTTACTCAAAGAATCTCCATTGCAATTTTCCAAACATTTCTAGTGGAAAAAAGTTTTCCAATTTCTCAAAAAGTGCGCCTTAACATTGGTCATAAATTCGAAGTAATATCGCAATGTAATAATGTTTTTTTTTCTGCTGTTGAAAATCGCATATTGCAAACAGAGTGCGGAAAGTGCCCATACAGAAGCGTCACTTTGCACACTCTTCTGATTGTTCTGCACACGTTTTGCAGCTATTTAATAATACGAATGATCATTTATGAAGCAAAATCGCAGTCGTAGAAAAATTATAGTGTACAACACGTACGAAAATCACACTTCACACTCTTGTGACGTTGTATCACTCGCCTACGTCTCGTGTCCAACCGACACACTCGTGTGAAAAGTGCTACTTTCGACACTAGTTGCACAATATACTATTGTAGTTTATTGCACTTGGTGTTAGAAAATGAAAAGCTGCATAGTTACTGGGTCAGGACCATCACTCGGTTCAATTACCTCCATCCATTTTTAACCTGTTGAAGGAGATTATTTGACATTTGAATTATATCATCAATAAATACATGATTTCAACCATAAAAAGAGCGTAGCTGATGCCAAAGACTGGTCCACCGTTTTGCGAAGCAGGTGCTGGCTTGATGGTGTATAATAATGACCCGACTCCTTCCCATTTCCACATCTCCATAAATTAAAATTGCCACGACTCGCTCTTCAATGTCCTGTATAATCAATCCCATATTTAGCTGAGTTATAATTTAATTTACTCATTTTTTGCGAAGCGGACCGAGACTAAACAGCACATGTAACTAACGTGCGACTGTTGCGTAACCAAGCGCTGAAGAAGGGCACCTTGCAGCTGTCCCCAATACCCGACATCTGTGCAACCCCAACCTGTCTAATGCTTCGCGACAAGTGGTTCTACCTGTTTGAATAAAAAATCGTGTATTTATATAAGTACGTGAGTAACGTAGAGGAGTCAAGGTTTGTTAAACCGTACACTTGCCGAAAAAGCTGTTAGAAATGGTTCATGCTTTCTAGACAATCCTTAATGTGGTTAAAGCGTGAACATGGCAAATTAAGCTTGCATTTTTTTTTTCTTTAATAGTACCTAAGTCATTTGAATCTATTCTTTAAATAATTTGTGGCTCGATGGTGTAAGTATGGTAAACCTACGTTTTTTCAGTGGTTTTTGTGCCCCTGAATCAGTGGTGGCAAGAGAATGCTGTTTAACAGGCACTAGATTTCTTATTGTTGCACTAGAAATTTTTTTTCTGGATTCATGCGATAAAAAGTAAAATCGAAATACATCAAATCCCAATTTGGTATTGGTATGAACATTCAATTTTTTGGACCAAATTCCACTCGAAAAGCAGTTATAAAAAAATACCTCCAGAGCACAGAAAACTGCGATGCTGATGATTTTGGAACTAAACATATGACCAATTATTGCACCAATTTTTTTATGGAGATCTAAGCTCAATAGCTTGTCTAATTGTGATTGAAATCAAATATGTAATGGTTCAAGGTTTAAAATGTATTTAACCCTAATAAGTGTTATCTGAGAACATTGGTGCAAACGGCCATTAACCATTGGCATATTAATCTTATTACTTATTTTTCTCACAAAGACATTTTTGTTCCAGGTGCTATGGCATTTGGATGCGTTCAGAAGGAGTTTTCGAGACCTCACCGGACATGCGTGCTTGGCAGAATCCTGTATTTTCTGTGCTTTAAAGGTAAGTCTGCTAACTGAAAGTCTCTATCGGATGCTCAGATGGATTGCGTACTGCCGTGTGCACTGTGACAGAAAAAGAGAGTTGAGAAACGATAATTTCCGACTACTTTTTATTCTAACTTCACAAAGACTCTTGGGAACCCCATACAGATTATAACCAACTCTACTTCCATTTGACCAATTTGAGTTGTAACATGTCATGCTTTGACTTCACTTTTGTTTTCCTTTTGTCTGTAGTTTTAATAATTTTATGCATTTTTTGCTGAACTCGAAAATTTCAAATAATTTCAAAAGGCACTGTTGAGGTCAAAATGGGTCTGTCACAAGTAGTAAAATATTGTTGCACGAAGTATACATCCTTTTCTACCCCTCTCAAAGCTTAAGATCGATATTTGACGTGTATGTTAGTTTTAATTTTCTAAATTAGAAACCTGATTAAGCATAAGCAACAAAATATTGTAATGTATTGTATGTAATTAGAAGTAGGTGACCAAATACACGAAAAAAAGTTGGTTAATTTTGAATAGAATATGTTTCAGTGTTTGCAAGAGTATTGCTGCTACCCCTAGAGAAAAATTTGCAAGCCCTTCTAAAGAGCCTCTTTTTCTCCCAAAGCTTTATTATAGATTTGTTTTGCCCTTAATTTTTTTTGGGAGGCAGCCAACCTATTTGGGAGGCAACCAAAATTCTAAAAACGGTCCTGATGTGCACTTAAAAAACACAATACGAAAACATGAAAAATACCCGAGGCTTCAAATCCAATTAACGGTAACCACGTACGTGATGTAATATGTACTTAATACCCAGCAGTAAATAAATAACAAATTATTAACATTCTTGCTTTGCATTGCGCCGATCTATAATGCATACATAGTTTCTGTAGTGGAATGTTAACGTAAACCTGAAACTGGTAATTCTTAAGATTGACGTTCAGCCTTGACTTAACTAGATGTTATCAATTAACGTTAGTTTTAATTTGTTTGTGCATGGATAATGTTGAGAGCGAGGCAATGATTACTTACTTATTGCATTGCTTAAACTAATGAGAATAAACGCATTGCAGGTGTAAGTAAGTTTTCGTGATAATACATTTACTTGATTCAGAGATTTGAAAAAAAAAACATTTGAGAGAACTACACAAAAATAATTCTGCATCTACTTTTTCCCAAATATGAATAACCTTTCATACATTAATAAACTTGGAGCGGTTTTTTTTTTATTGTGAATTTTAAAACTGAACAGTCTGCGGGTTTCCTGCTACACAATGTAAATGAGGCAACTTTTGTTCAAGAATATGCATCTAAGGGCCATATGCTTGGAAGACATTAGTTAAGTAGCTGCAAATTATGTGTTTTCTAAGATCCTCCGGATATCCTTCCGTAGATACATATCGGAAGTAATATAAAAGAAGCCTAAAAACATCAAATACTTCTTTTTTATCTATTAATCTTGATACATCGAACACAGTCAGGTTTCATAAAAGAGCTTCTTTTTGATGCAAATTATAACCAAACAAAAATTAAAAAGTGAAACGGTTCTACCAATAATAAAAAGTTGCCTCAATTTGAGATGGATAAAAATTGGAAGTGGAAACGAGGTCTGAACCTCGTTTCCACGAGAAGATATCTTGAGAAAGCCATCTTCTCAAGCTTATGACATTCTTCTCTGATTGAAAAAGCCCTGAGGAAGACCTCAATTAAAGGTCGAAACGTTGGCGATTTCTAAAAACTGAAGTAGCGTTAATGTCCTATTGAAACGTTCATACTAGTTATCAAAAGACGCTAAACACAATAAATAAACCTGAACAAGTATTCGTTAGATAATGTTTAACTAACAAAAGATCTTTTTTTTTCTCTTTTGAAGGTGAAAAACTTTAGCCCTATCTTGAGTTCCTTGAAGTAGTACAGTTTAGTCCATCAAGTAGTAATGAAATATCCTTTCTAATGGGAGAACTAGAAATTGAGTTGCAAAATTGTTTTTATTGTCTTTAAAAATCCACTTCATTCTGAAAAAAAAGAAATTAAGTTGATCCGATGAAACCTTAATTAGATATTTCTTCTTATGTATCATCTTACTAATCACTGATCACTCCCTAACAAGATTGGTTTCTTTCAAGATTCAAACGTTTTAATTTCTACAATAATTCACTATAGGAAATGCTTTGTGTTTACTCGAAACCTAGAAATTGAAGAGAACAGATCATAAATAGCAAAATATTTGCTAATTTAATCGTTTTAAGACTCACTTTAGTCCCTTAAAGCCTTAATTATTTTGATCCCCAAAATTGCTTACATTTTCGTTATTTTAAAATCACTCACTCACTAAGATTTGTTACTTTCAAGATATCAAAGTTAATAAACTTTTGTCCTCCAAAGCAAAAAATATATAAATTGTATAATATTTTTATTCCTCCAAAATTCACTTTAGTCCCTTAGGAAACTGAATAGTGAGTCTATCAAACATTTTAATTTCTACAAAAATTCACTTTAGGAAATGCTTTGTGTTCACCCACTTTAGTCCCTTAAAGCCTTAATTATTTTGATACCAAAATTGCTTACATTTTCGTTATTTTAAAATCTCTCATTCACTAAGATTTGTTTCTTTCAAGATATAAAAGTTACTAAACTTTTTTCCTCCAAAGCAAAAAATATAGAACTTGTATAATATTTTAATTCCTCTAAAAGTCACTTTAGTCCCTTAGGAAGCTGAACAGCCTATCAAACATTTTAATTTCTACAAAAATTCACTTTAGGAAATGCTTTGTGTTTACCCGAAACCTATAAATTGAAGAGAACAGATCATAAATAGCACAATATGCACTAATTTAATCCTTTAAAGGCTCACTTTAGTACCTTAAAGCCTTAATTATTTTGATCCCAAAATTGCTTAGATTTTCGATATTTTTAAATCACTCGCTCACTAGGATTTGTTTCTCTCAAGATATCAAAGTTACTAAACTATTTTCCTCCAAAGCAAAAAATATATAAATTGTATAATATTTTTATTCCTCTAAAATTCACTTTAGGCCCTTAGGAAACTGAACAGTGAGCATATCAAACATTTTAATTTCTACAAAAATTCACTTTAGGAAAAGCTTTGTGTTTACCCGAAACCTAGAAATTGAAGAGAACAGATCATAAATAGCAAAATATGCACAAATTTAATCCTTTTAAGACTCACTTTAGTCCCTTAAAGCCTTAATTATTTTGATCCCAAAATTGCTTACATTTTCTTTATTTTAAAATCACTCACTTACTAAGATTGGTTCCTTTCAAGATATTAAAGTTACTAAACTTTTCTCCTCTAAAGCGAAAAATATATGAATTGTATAATATTTTTATTCCTCTAAAATTCACTTTAGGAGGTGCTTTGTGTTTACCCGAAACCTAGAAATTGAAGAGAACAGATCATAAATAGCAAAATATGCACTAATTTAATCCTTTTAAGACTCACTTTAGTCCCTTAAAGCCATTATTTTGATCCTCAAAATTGCTTACATTTTCGTTATTTTAAAATCACTCACTCACTAAGATTGGTTCCTTTCAAGATATCAAAGTTACTACACTTTTCTCCTCTAAAGCGAAAAATATATAAAATGTATAATATTTTTATTCCTCTAAAATTCACTTTAGTCCCTTAGGAAACTGAACAGTGAGCCTATCAAACGTTTTAATTTTTACAAAAATTCACTTTAGGAAATGCTTTGTGTTTATCCGAAACCCAGAAATTGAAGAGAACAGATAATAAATAGCACAATATGCACTAATTTAATCCTTTTAAGACTCACTTTAGTCCCTTAAAGCCTTAATTATTTTGATCCCAAAATTGCCTACATTTTCGTTATTTTAAAACCACTCGCTCACTAAGTTTGTTTCTTTCAAGATATCAAAGTTACTAAATTTTTTTCCTCGCAGGCAAAAAATATAAAAATTGTATAATATTTTAGTTCCTCTAAAAGTCACTTTAGTCCCTTAGGAAGCTGAACAGCCTATTAAACATTTTAATTTCTACAAAAATTCACTTTAGAAGATGCTTTGTTTAGCCGTGTTGCACCCGTAATCTAGAAATTGAAGAGAACAGATCATAAATAGCAAAATATGCACTAATTTCATCTTTTTTAGACTCACTTTAGTCCCTTAAAGCCTTAATTATTTTGATCCCAAAATTGCTTGGATTTTCGTTATTTTAAAATTACTCACTGACTAAGATTTGTTTCTTTCAAGATATCAAAGTTACTAAATTTTTTCCTCCAAAACGAAAAAAATATAAATTGTATAATATTTTTATTCCTCTATAATTCACTTTAGTCCCTTAGGCAACTGAACAGTGAGCCTATCAAACGTTTTAATTTCTACAAAAATTCACTTAGGAAATGCTTTGTGTTTACCCGAAACCTAGAAATTGAAGAGAACAGATCATAAACAGCAAAATATGCACTAATTTGATCCTTTTAAGACTCACTTTAGTCTCTCAAAGCCTTAATTATTTTGATCCCCAAAATTGCTTACATTTTTGTTATTTTAAAATCACTCACTCACTAAGATTTGTTACTTTCAAGATATCAAACTTACTAACCTTTTTTCCTCCAAAGCGAAAAATATATAAATTGTATATTATGCTTGGATTTTCGTTATTTTAAAATTATTCACTCACTAAGATTTGTTTCTTTCAAGATATCAAAGTTACTAAATTTTTTCCTCCAAAGCAAAAAATATATAAATTGTATATTTTAATTCCTCTAAAAGTCACTTTAGTCCCTTAGGAAACTGAACAGTGAGCCTATCAAACATTTTAATTTCTACAAAAATTAACTTTAGGAGGTGCTTTGTGTTTACCCGAAACCTAGAAATTGAAGAGAACAGATCATAAATAGCAAAATACGCACTAATTTAATCTTTTTAAGACTCACTTTAGTCCCTCAAAGCATTAATTATTTTGATCCCCAAAATTGCTTACATTTTCGTTATTTTAAAATTACTCACTCACTAAGATTCGCTTCTTTCATGATATCCAAATTACTAAACGATTTTCCTCCAAAGCAAAAGATATATAAATTGTATAATATTTTAATTCTTCTAAAAATTACTTTAGTCCCTTTGGAAACTGAACAGTGAGCCTACCAAACATTGTAATTTCTACAAAAATTCACTTTAGGAGATACTTTGTGTTTACCCGAAACCTAGAAATTGAAGAGAACAGATCATAAATAGCAAAATATGCACTAATTTAATCCTTTTAAGACTCACTTTAGTTCCTTATAGCCTTAATTATTTTGATCTCAAAATTGCTTACATTTTCGTTATTTTAAGATCACTCGCTCACTAAGATTTGTTTCTTTCAAGATATTAAAGTTACTAAACTTTTTTCCTACAAAGCAAAAAATATATAAATTGTATAATATTTTAATTTCTCTAAAAGTCACTTTAGTCCCTTAGGAAACTGAACAGTGAGCCTATCAAACATTTTAATTTCTACAAAAATTCACTTTAGGAGGTGCTTTGTGTTTACCCGAAACCTAGAAATTGAAGAGAACAGATCATAAATAGCCAAATATGCACTCATTTAATCCTTTTAAGACTCACTTTAGTCCCTTAAAGCCTTAATTATTTTGATCCCATAATTGCTTACATTTTCGTTATTTTAAAATCACTCACTCACTAAGATTGGTTCCTTTCAAGATATCAAAGTTACTAAACTTTTTTCCTCCAAAGCAAAAAATATATAAATTGTATAATATTTTTATTCCTCTAAAATTCACTTTAGTCCCTTAGGAAACTGAACAGTAAGCCTATCAAACGTTTTAATTTCTACAAAAATTCACTTTAGGAAATGCTTTGTGTTTACCCGAAACCTAGAAATTGAAGAGAACAGATCACAAATAGCAAAATATGCACTAATTGAATCCTTTTAAGACTCACTTTAGTCCCTTAAAGCCTTAATTATTTTGATCCCATAATTGCTTACATTTTCGTTATTTTAAAATCACTCACTCACTAAGATTGGTTCCTTTCAAGATATCAAAGTTATTAAACTTTTTTCCTCCAAAGCGAAAAATATATAAATTGTATAATATTTTTATTCCTCTAAAATTCACTTTAGTCCCTTAGGAAACTAGACAGTGGGCCTATCAAGCATTTTAATTTGTACAAAAATTCACTTTAGGAGATGCTTTGTGTTTACCCGAAACTTAGAAATTGAAGAGAATAGATCATAGATAGGAAAATATGCACTAATTTAATTCTTTTAAGACTCTTAATTGCTTACATTTTCGTTATTTTAATCCCCTCAAAATTCTCTTCAGTCCCTTTCGCAGACACGGTTAACATGAATAGCCTTAGTTACCTTTAATGTTTTTTGTTAAGTTAAGTTAAGTTGTTTTTAATGTTAAATGTTTTTCGATTGCAAATGCAAAAAATGTAAAAACTAAAAAGTTAAATATTTTAACTCTTTAAACTTAGTCCCTTAGGAAACAGAACAGTTTTTAAAAAACTTTTAACTTAAACCCTTTAAGAAATAAGTTAACTAATGTGAACGTTCGGAAAGCAGGTGAAGGAATAACCTCCTTTGATAACTAGTATGAACGTTTGAATACCAGGTGTAGGAGAATAAAGCTACGTCACTTTTTAGAAATCGCCAACGTTTCGACCTTTAATTGAGGTCTTCCTCAGGGCTTTTTCAATCAGAGAAGCCTGTCATGAAAATCGAAGCTAAAATTAAAATAAAGTACCATATCGGTACTTGTACATCTACGGGCATATATTGCACTTTCGGACAAAAGGCCACAGGACAAGACGACGTGAGAAGGACTCAACAGTTTTTGAGTCCTACTCAAGCTCCTGACAGACCTCTCTGATTGAAAAAGCCCTGAGGAAGACCTCAATTAAAAGTCGAAACGTTGGCGATTTCTAAAAATGAAGTACCTTTATTGCCCTACACCTGCTATTCAAACGTTCATACTAGTTATCAAAGGACACTAAGCACAAAAAAATACTTGAAGTAGTACAGTTTAGTTCATTAAGTAGTAATGAAATAGCCTTTCTAATTGAAGACCTACTAGAAGTTGAGTTGCAAAATTCTTTTTTTATTGCGTTTAAAGATTCACTTCACTCTGAAGAACGAGAAATGGAGTTGATTTGAAGAATTAGATTTCTTCTAATGTATCATCTTACTAATCACTAAAATTGGTTTCTTTCAAGATATCAAAGTTACTAAACTTTTTTCCTCCAAAGCAGAAAATATATAAATTGTATAATATTTTAATTCCTCTAAAATTCACTTTAGGCCCTTAGGAAACTGAACTGTGAGCCGATCAAACATTTTAATTCCTACAAAAAATTACTTTAAACCTAGAAAACCTAGAAATTGAAGAGAACAATTCATAAATAGCAAATTATGCACTAACTAAATGCTTTTAAAACTCACTTCTCCCTTAAAGCCTTAATAATTTTAATCACTAAAAGATTTGTTTTCCTTTTCCTTAAAAGACTTAACATGAACAGACATAAATATTTTTTTATAACCAAAAAAGCGCATTGTGCATTAATATAATTGTTTAATTATTTCAAATCCTTTCGAATCACTTAGTCCCTGATTAAGAAACAGGACAGTTTAGCATATTAAACCGTAATGAAATAGCTTTCTTAATAAAAAAAAACTAAAAACTGAACTGAAACAGCTGTGTATGTAACCAATTGTACCAACACCAGAGTATTAAATGGAGTGAAAAACTCTTGTTTATAGTTGAAACTCTGTGTTTGGAAAAAAAATTAAAAAAGCTTTTCAGATGTCATGTTTACAATTTAATGCCAGGAACTAAAAAACTCAAAATTCGATGCTCAAAGTGATAAGCTTATCGTGGTTGGCTTCCGTGATAACGGTTAGAGACTGGAATAATGCAAACACAAGAAAATATATCATTGGTCGAACTAAAGGTACATCCATTTTTAATCAATTCGTCAACATTTTGAGCGTCTAGCAGTTTCTAAAAGTTGAAAAGCTTAACCAAAGAATGACAAGTTATACCGTGTGTTACAAGAAAGAATTGAGTATTAAGGGTAGATATGTACTGTCAGGTGAGGATCTTGAATAATGTATATTAAGTATATTAAGCTTTTTTTGACACACTGTGTATCTTAAAATGGTGATTCGTTGTTAATGAACTACAAATCGATTAGGAACTTGAAGAGCGTTTTTTCCACGACAGTACAAAGAAGTTCGCTTTATACTAGGAAACGACTAAAGGTCCACCTCATGACTGCGACAAGACATTATTCGATTCTACAAAGGTCTTGGGTCAACACACAACTCTCTTTTTAGCTTCAAGGCACTGTCTGCCTACTTCAAATCTGCCAACATATGAAAGGTAGTCCCGTTAAGACCATTTTTTTCAATATATGACAATCTAAAAGCAAATATTTTTTCTAGCAAACAAAGGGACAAGTCGCGAGTCCTTTGTTCTTCATGTATAACACCCCAGCAAGCAACCACAAAGTTCAAGTCACATAGAGTTATTACACAAGCCTTTCCGCTTCTACGAGCCCAGACCAAGGAGAAAACGATAAATATCAAAGCCAATAATAAAAACTTAAATAAAAAAATTTGATATGATACAAGCCCATATTATAGCAGTACAATAGGTACCGCGGCGCGTGGCGCCCTCACCAACTTACCGAGCGTTCTCCGAACCCAAGCTGAGGTCACCACATCGGGTTCTTTTTCTGCGCCTCGGGCCCAACGCGGCCGGTTGACCTCGTTTGGTATTGGCTGAGAGTGTTACTTAAGATTCGGTGTGCCGTTGGTCTCCTTCTTTCCTGTTGTTGGGTTCGTTAGTTCTATAGAGTTGATTGACGGTGTTGTCGAATTTCCAAAATTTTGGCAAATAACTTTATCAAATTTATTTGAGAAAATTGTCTGAAGATTAAGTGCACAGGGTGATTAGTTTTAAAAAACTTAACTAAACTTAAAAAAAAATTCTTACTGAAAAAAGTATTACTGAAAAGTACTGCAGAAACAATAAAACCGATTTTGATGTAGCTTGAGCTTCCGATATTTTCTATGAGGGCACTTTCAACTCCAGGTCTTTGCAATTTTTTGTAAACCTTTTAGACTGGTCGCTCACTCGTCTTTCGTTTAGACTGTGCAACGAAGATTGATTTCACAAAAATTAAAAACTAATGTGTGATACACCATTAGAACGTCATTTTTTCTTTTAGACAGTAACATGACAATCCAGTATGACTATCGGTTACTCAACTACAACTTTTACCATTTGGCTGGTTGAGTCTAATAGTGAACATTGTAATAACCACCATACTGTATATTAAGATAGTACCTACTACATTTGAATTTGGTAATCCCAACTAACTAAGATCGAAATTTCCTGCAAATTTCAACTTGACTTATTGCTTGATTTCTAATGGCTTTAGGCTATTAATACGTGTGGCAACACTGGTCCAAAATTGTGGTGTCGACCAACTATTTAGTGAACGCAAACAATGCAAGTCGCGCTACTCATTAGTTCCATTCTTTTAAAGGTCTCTCTGAATTGTTAATAACCATTAAAGCCGAATAGAAGTTTTCCATGCTCTTATGCTAATGCCGATATTAAATTAAGCACTTTTAAATGCACGGTTCCCCCTAATATCCCCCCAGAAACGTTTTCTCATTATTTTCGCGTTTAGGTTTTTTTGGCTCGATAGTGGGCATATTAACGTAATTTGTACTAATTAGCCGAGTGCGTGTGTTTTATGCGATTATCGCTTTCACGGTACGACCAAATTGGATTTCGGCATTAAGTAAGATAATCGGCGCCTGACTGGCTTTAATTTTGAAAATCTTCAAAACCTACACTTCTTTAGAAGCAGCCTATTAATAATAATTAGTCTTATGCAAATTGAGTCGTTTATGAGTGTCTTACGCTTAGCCCACACCTAACAAAATATAGCTGCAAGAATTAGTACACAGCAGGGAGGGAAATGGAAGACAAAGAACCAATCATTTATTAACAAAAATAAATATTTTCAAAGAAAAAGTGAACTTCGAGGACATTTTAGGGCAATAAAGATATCAGAAATCTGTTTTAGTTTTTCGTTTTCGAGTCATTTTTGAAAATGAATGCGAAACGAAAAATGAAAACCAGAAGAAAATGATGTATCGATTATATCAACTAGGTTTAAACTTACTTTGTAATCCTAAGTTTCCATATATATTCTCGCAAATGCAAACCAGAGTAAATACTAAAAAAGAATGTACTTGAAAACAATGTCTAAAACAAAACATACTCTTACGCCCGACCGTTGGTCCACAGAGATTCGGGCCGAAGCGGCAACGCCGAGCGCCGACCGCGACTCCGGGAACCCATCTAGACTAAACGCGAACCGGGAGCAGTCGCCTCCGTTCTCGAAAGTACGAGAGTGTGTTCAGGCCGGGTATATAAAGCATCAAGCCGCGCGAGATGCGATTGAATAGATAGTGCAGTGTAGTAAATAAACGAAATAAGCGGACAAGCGAACAGTGCGAATTGTTAGTAGAGAGTAATTGTGTTTTAATCGTGTTGTAATAGTTAAAAGTAAACAAAAGTATGTAGTTAATTGACGATAACTTATTGGAACCGGTATCCCGTAACAACTGGTGTCAGAAGTAGGATAATCTCCGTCAAACTTGCGACTGTACGGACAAAGGAGTCGTCGCGCGCGTGGAATTTTGCGTGGTAAGGACAGTGCAAGAACTTTGGTGTTTTCTACATGCCATATACTCGACCTACGACAAAAATCATGGATGAACAACTGGCAGCGCTCATGGAAATGCTGAAGAAGGACAAAGAGGAACAAAGGAATTTTCTGGAAGACCAAGGAAAACAAAGGCAACTTGAGATAAAAGAACAAAGAAAAACTCAAGCTGCTCTCTTTCAAGCATGAACGGATGATCGTCGCGAGTTGCAAGAACTTGCGTCAACCAAAATGACTGAAGTCAAACAAGACGTAGATCAAGTCAAACAAGACGTGGATCAAGTCGAACAAGACGTGGATCAAGCCAAACGTGAAGTAGAGATGAACGGTGGCGGATCGGGAAACTCGCCGCAGTTGGCCAACTTCAACCGCTGAGCGACTAAACATTACTAGGCCTCCAGTTTTCGACGGCACTACTTCTTGGAGCATTTATAAAGACCAATTTGAGGCGGCAGCAGTTAAAAATGGATGGACAGATTCGGACAAGGCTACCGAACTTTTAGTACCTTTGAGAGGAAAGGCTGCAGACATCATGCCTACATTGTGGACCATTGAAAAGTGTAATTACAACGCAATTGCCGCGGCGCCGGCGTTAGAGCGGAGGTTTGGTAATGCTCATCTTATTCTACCAGACAGAACTACGGATGAGGCAGCAGAAGCCAGGCAAAAGGCCACCTACAGGAATTTGGAGCGGACATTGAGCGTTTGACAAGATTAGCGTATCGTTCGGCTCCCTCTAATTTCCTTGACCAGCTATCAGTCCAGCAGTTTATCGAACTCCGAGAGTGAAATGAAATGCCATTTGAGGTTGACTCATCCTTCCAGTGCAAATGAGGCATTAATTCGGGCATTGGAGTTTGAGGCATCGAGAATAAACACGGGCCACAGAGTTAGAATAGTTGACGTACAGGAAGAGCCGCAGCCAAACTCAATCTTAAAGCAATTGTTGATCTTAAAGCCGCGTGAATGCAGGAAGCAAATGACTTCATATTTCGATCAATCAAAGAGCAGGGCACAAGACACTGGTTGCAGAAAAAATATGGATCGAAATGTCGACCTACAGAAAACCGGATCCTGTTTCAACTCTCGGCAGAATGAGCCATTTTAAAAGAGTTTGTCGACACATTGCCAACGAGTAGAACAACGAGAAGGACCAAGCATTCTTAGGAGGATAACCAGGATTGACGTCGACGAACATTGGACCACTGAACAAATGAAAGTCGAACAAACAACCGATAATGCTGTGGGGTCAATGGAAGTTGGAAAATCAAAGACCTGATTGGAAGGACATAGCAGATAAGAGCCCGGAAGTAAAAGCTATGTGGGCTCAATGGGATTCCCTGGCGATTCAGAATAGTTTACTGAAGAGGACTTGGGAAAGCCTCGACAGGAAAAGTGCCACGCTCCAGCTTGTCGTGCCAGAAAGTAGACGGAGAGATGTTTTGCGAGAAATACACAGCTGCTGGATAGAATTTGAGAAAGGTACTACTGGGTGAATTGCCGAGATGACGTCGAAGATTGGTGCAGAAATTGTGATACCTGCTGCTCCGTAAAAGGACCCCGAAAAAGACTAGGGGACAAATGAAGCAATACAAGTTGGAGCCCCATTTGAAAAAATTGCGATCGACGTGGCAGGTCCTTTTCCAGAAATGGGCGATGGCAACAAATACATCTTAGTTGCCATGGATTATTTCAGTAAATGGTCTGAAGCTTATGCACTACCGAATCAGGAAACTAACACCGTGGCAAGGGTATTGGTTAACGAATTTTTCAGCTGATTCGGCGTACCATTAGAGCTTCATTCGGACCAGGAACGGAATTTTGAATCGCAACTTTTCAAGAAAATTATGGAACTTCTGGGAATCCGCAAAACAACTTCAACTTCCGGTAGATTTGGTGTACGGATCACCTAAAGAACCGGTACAAGATGTCCAGAACTATGCTGATGAACATCGAGAAAGATGAAAGGAAATCCATCGAAACGTGAAGACAATGATAAAGATTTCCAGCGATCAGATGAAATCCAAATATGACCTAAGGGCGAATTGTGCAGGATTTAAAGCAGAAGATTTGGTGTGGCTGTATAAAAGGAAGAAAGGAAAGTCCCCTAAGTTGTCTCCAAGTTGGGAGGGTCCATATACAGTCATCAAACGGATCAACGACGTTTTATACAGGACCCAACGTACCCCTAGAGCAAAGATGAAAGCGGTTCATCTTGAACGGTTAAAGACTTACAGTCGTGGAGATTTCTCTCATCGGGGCGATCAGAACTAAAAGGGGGGCAATGTTACGCCCGACCGTCGGTACACAGAGATTTGGGCCGAAGCGGCAACGCCGAGCGCCGATCGCGACCCCAGGAACCCATCCAGACTAAACGAGAACCGGAAAAGAGTCGCCTCCGTTCTCGAAAGTACAAGAGTGTGTTCAGGCCGGGTATATAGACCAGCGAGCAGCGCGAGATGGAATCGAATAGATAGCGCAGTGTAGTAAATGAGCGAAATAATATGCGAAATAATAAAAAAACAGTACGAATTGTTAGTAGAGAGTAATTGTGTTTTAATCGTGTTGTAATAGTTAAAAGTAAATAAAAGTGTGTAGTTAATTGACGATAAATTGACCTGAATTAATCTGTTTCCCGCATTCACATCCAAACATTATCCTGAAACTTTCTGAAGCACGCAAAATAAAATAAAAGGGACAATAAAAACGATAAAAAAAAGTTACTTTTATTACTTTTCTAATTATCTTGGAAATAAAGCAAGATGTGGCAACACTAAGAAATAGCCAAAATGTTTTCTGGACAGAGTACAAGCAATAGGATATATAGAAAAAATATGAAGAATGCAACGAAAGACTCAAAAAAGTGGTTTTTGAGACTTTTCAAATTTTTTGGAAACTAGGCTGTAGGAGCAATAGATCAAGGTAGATATAAAAAAAAATTAGAAAGAAAATTTAAGAAAAAATTATGCAGAAAAATAAATTACTGTCTATTATTTTAACTGTCTCGAAATAAAGCAACACTTTGTTGCTGTAGTCTCAAATGTCGCTAACTTTTTGCAAGAAAAGGACAAAATATAGTTCATGGCAGAGAAAATCCGTTTAGCATAAAAAAGAATTTTAATATATTTAACTTTCAAATTAAGCAGGATTTGGTAACATTGTGAAAATAACCTGAAACGTTCTGAAGCAAAGTGCGAAAAATACAAATCGAAACAGACATTTTTTTTTTGTCTGTTGCAAAAATGAACCAATGAGATAAGAAAAATTGTGTGAGGTAGTCAAAAGTTTGCTTGATACTTTTCTAAGTATCTCAGAAATAGTGCAAGGTATGGCAACGGCGACGAATGCCTAAAATATTTTATTTCCGAGTTTTTGAGTTCAGAGAGTGACAACAGTAGGATAAGTGTATATTAATGAAGGTGTAAATGAATAAAGAACTGAAAAGAAAATCGATTTTTTTTGTCAAACAAAATTTTTCCCTTAATTATCTCAAAAATCAGCAAGTTGGCAACACAGGTAAACAACTCAAATGTCTTGAAAACTAAACCGAATCAAAGGGACCTAGGTAGAAACGAAAAAAGGGAGAAAAAATGGGACAGAAAAATGAATTATTGTTATACACCAAAAAAGTTGTTTTGGCATTGTTGTAAGCACGTCAGAAATAGTAACAGTAAACAATATTTCTAAAGAGTCTAAAAAGCCTTAAAATAGCCTGAAATTGTATTAAAAATTAATGAATCAGAAAAAAAATCATCATCTTCGAAATCGCGGAAGATTTAACAATACCGATAAATAGCTAAAATGTGCATTTTTTAACACAGTAAAGAGAATTTATTGAGGTTGATAAGAAAAATAAAGATAATAATAAAATGAATACGCGAGAAAAAAATCGATTGTTGTCACCAAAAAAGATGTTTTGAGACAATTCTTACCACCTGGGACGTATAACAATGTTTGACAACGCTGCTACAGAAAATAAAATTCGCTGAAACTATTTGAAACAGAGTCACAAAATACACATCGTGATAGATATAAAAAGAAATGTGCGAAAATGAATAGGTGATAAAGAATAACCGATTGTTGTCACCAAATAAAGCCTTGGACATGAAGCAACGTTTGGCAAGGCTGCTGCAGAGAGCGAAATGCCCTGAACCTATCTGAAACAAAGTGACAAAGATACATATCGTGATAGGTAGAAAAGAGAAGTAAAAGTGCAAAAAGAGAAAGAAAAAATGACCATAACAACTGGGAAGTTACCAAAAAAATAGATAAATAGCTAAAATATGCTGATTTTTTTAATATACTAAAGGGAATAAATCTAGATAGATAAGCAGTAAAGACAGTCAAGTAAGTCAGTAAAGACGTGAAGCAACATTTGACAACGTTGACACGGGAAGTAAAATGCCCTGAAACTATATGAATCAGAGTGAAATAAAAATACCTACATATCGTGGTAGATACAATGATTCAACAGAGAAACTGCAGTTCAAAAATGAATAAATTAGGAAGAAAATAGGTTGTTGTCAAAAAAAGTGATTTTGACATTTTTCTAAGCAATTCGGAAATAACGCAAAATTTGGCAATATCGCAAAAATATACTGATTGTTTTAACACAATGAAAAGATTAGATCGAGGTAGATACAAAAAATAAAGTTAATAAAAAAATTACTAAAATAGAAAATAGTGTGGTATCGCGAGATGGGGACAAAATAACAACTTTCTTCTAGGGGCCCAAGTTCACGCAGTATAAAACAAAACAAACATTACACATTAAGAAACAACACACTTGAAGGGCAGTGTAGCCAGCAGAAAGCGGACCGCAAGGCGATCTCGAGCCATATGGCCGTCTTCCTGCTGGCTACACTGCCCTTCAAGTGTGTTGTTACTTAAAGTGTGATATTTGTTTTATACTGCGTGAACTTGGACCCAGGATAGAAGGATAATGAAGACGGCAAAGATCTGCTTATGCATCGACATAACTTCGAGTTTTCATTAACAGCCTTGATAAAGGTATGGCCAAAATATATGGTCAAAATGTGGGCGATTTGATAACACACTGAAGTTGTTATTTTTGCCTCATCCCGCGATACCACACTATCTTCTTTGATACTGAGACACTAAACACTTGGAAGAAAAGTAGAAAATAAGCGATTATCGACATAAAAAAAACTTGATTTTGAGACTATTTTGACCCCAGAATATCGGAAACTACTTGACAACACTGTCAAAATATCTAAAATTTCTCAAAACTTTCAGAGGAACCAGTTAAATATAAGTAAAACATGTGATGAAAGGAGATAGGTATTAAAAAAAAATTAAGATTTTAAAGGTAACGAGATGACAAAAATAAGCGAATGAGGTATAGAAGTAAAAATTAACAAATAAGAACCATCGATTGTTGTCACCAAAAAACATAATTATTGTATCACTAATGTGATGCCAGATGTGCCAACACCAAGGAATGGATAAATTTATTGAAACTGTTTGTAAACATAGTAGGAGCAATAGAGCGAGGTAGATACTAAAAAAATGAGTAAAAAATATAAGGAGAAATTAAGAAAAATCAATTATTGTTAACAAAAAAGTGACTCAAATTGTCAAAAAATGTATTTTTGGCATAGAAAATGTTTCTAATTTTCTCGGAAAATCAGGACTTAGCAACAGTTTCAAAAAACTGAAAACGTAACGTATCATAACCAAGTCTGGTTGTACGATATAAAGCAACTCTCCAACTAAGAAGTAAATGAACAGTAATAGATTAATAGAAATAGTTCCTGGACGCATTGGGTTCTTCTTGATCTCAGCTTCTTCTTCGGAGGTTGCTGATCATCATGGCTATTCTAACTTTAGAGGCAGCTGTCCGAAATAGTTCGACATATGAAAGGTCAAACCAGTCTCGCAGGTTACGTAGCCAGGAAATTCTATGTCAACCGACGCTTCTGCGTCCCACGATCTTCCCCTGCATGATAAGCTGCAGAATTTCATATTTTGAATTACGCATAACATGCCCAAGACACTCTAGTTTTCTTCTCTTAATTGTGAAAAGAGTTTCCATTTCCTTATCCATTCTTTCCAGAACTTGCTCATTCCTAATGTAGTCCATCCAGTAGATCTTTAAGATTCGGCGGTACACCCATCACTCAAACGATTTCAGTCTCTTCGATGTTTCCTTGTTTAGTGTCCATCCTTCAAGACCATCTAATAACACTGGAAAGACGTAACACCGCTCCATTCTCACTCTCAAAGTCAAAGATAGATCTCGGGCTGTCAGCAGTTTTCTCAGTTTCATAAATATTGTCCTCGCTTGCTCAATTCTTGACAAGATTTCTTGTTTGTGTGCAACATTTTCATTTATGATAGTTCCTAGGTATTTGACGTGATGGACTTACTCAAACATCTTATTGCGTATAGTCAGCTGACCACTGATGTTCCGTTTGGATTGAGTTCTAAACCTTGATAATTTCCTTCTTGGCGAATTTGCCATTAATGCCCTCAGAGCCGAAAACGGCTCGTCAAAAAGATCATAACAAAAACAGTTGCATAAAAATGCGTCTTTTTCTTCTATAGATACCGGCATACATTTTACTTCGCCTCTGTCATGAACAAGCCTTCAAAAGAACGTTTCTAAAGAAATCACGCAGGCTTCTTTAGAAACGTTTTTATTTCAAGATTCTCCAACTTCATAGCTGACCCATAAGACCCCAAATTCACCCAAAAAAATGGTGTCTCTTTCGTTGCCCCAATAGTTTTAATCCATTAAATTAAAATCCTTTGCGTTTTTTTAGCAGCGTTTCTTGCTAATGTCAATTTTTGGCGTTCCTTAATGATACGTTGTTGCACCGAACCAACCAAATCTTTCTTCTGGCCAATTTCTGAAGGTTTGCAAAAACCGAATTATCGCAAACTCAGCGTGAATCCCGCGATCGACCTTTTGCTGCCTTTTTAATTAAATACCTGTAGACAGGTAGATGTTCACCGCAGAGGAAGATGCCGTGATTTTACGCGACCATCCTGCTAAATAAAAAAAGATTCTGAAAAAAAACACAACACACAAGTGAAAGGTACAACGCGCAGGGTTGGTGGTCCAATCTCCAGTTAAATATTAAATGAGGGTTATTTTAAACGCAGCAGATATATCAACAATAGAACACAGTTTTGACTACACTTCATATTACCTGAAGTACATATTAGATATCAAATAAATAAAGAGGGTGTGAAATACGGTCAAAAGCCTTCGCGTAATCTATGATTCCTTAAAGACACACTTTTAAACTGATTACCGCATGTGTCCCTTACACCCTGCCCCTAGGTGAACTCATCACCACATTTTATCAGAGACATTGAGCAGGTCATGAGTCGTATATTTTAAATTTATCTCAAAATGCAGTTTTCTGTACAAGACACTTTATATGTCCACGTAGAACCATAAACAATCAATGACATCACATCATATGAACCGCTTAAACATAAAAAAAATCAAACGACACCCTCAATAAAAACCAGAACAAGGTTATCGTTCACTGAATGAATCTGTCGGCGTTCATAAACATTAAAATGAATAAGGATGCATCCCACTTAATTTCCAAAATGAGTTGGTTTTTATTGCATATGTATGTTTGTCCATTCATTGGGATCGATTGAAATAAAATTTCAAATAACTGTGGGCGAGGGCTGTTAATTTCACTACTATAGTTTCTTAAGGTTCTGTTTGAAAAGGTGTTTCGAAATGAAACATCTGTTTTAAATAGTGGATTGTAAATCGTCCGGCTTTTAAAAACATCATGACTAAAGGTAAAGTTTTAGGAAACGGCTGAAAACCTGTCTAATTGTTGGCACAGGTAAGGGTGGTTTTGACACGGTTGCCACAATCTTCAAACAAAAAAAGACCTTGAATATAAGTCAAGTTTATAATCCTTAGTTTAATAGTGCAATAAAACAAAATTTGGCATTTTAATAACCTACGATTCAAGTCGAATGCTCATTTGCTTCTTTTGTCTCGTTACGGCCTCTTGGGAGGCTGGCAACGCCGCAGTGGTCCTCTAGAAGCCTATTATTCGAACTGTCTATGTATAAACTACCTGTATACCTTGATGCCGATACGACCAAGCGAGCAAGCGGGTTTACCTAGAATCTTTTTGCTCTCCACTCACCTACTACAATCTACGCTGTACACGGTTGTCTTTCTCCGTTTCTACGGGTTCTTTATCTTCTTTCTTCTTGCCAGCTCAGTCTTCGTACCGTAGCGGATGGAATGTGTTGTTAACCCGCCTGTTATGAAACGGAGCGGTCGTTTTTTTGTTTTCCCGCTTGATTGTTCTTTGTTTCGGAATTGGGAAATATGATAAATAAGTTTCGATACAGAAAGCCTCCCCAGGCACAAATCAAAACCGAAAACTGTGGTGGTGACGTCGGTAGTGTTGTTGGCGCCAAAGAAAAAAGTACCGATAGAAGTGCGCTAGATGGAATAGATGATGCGGTGTTCTCCAATGCTTTGGACAGTGAGACTAAGAGAAAAATTCAGGTATAAAACAGCTCACTAAATCACGAGATCAATTTGAATCTAATGAGACGCTTGGCATTGAAAAAATGACGTTCTATATGTTTAGCTCTTTACATGATTATGCAATATCATATCTCAAGACTCGGGAGTGCTATAGCCTTCACATTCTGTTACATATCTACAATGCAAATTTTTAACTGCGATTAGAAAAAAATGCCATATGGCCACTAAACAAGTTTTTAACAATTTTTCAATTGTAGACCCTGTAAGCAAATTGCTGTCATTCCTAGTGTTGTACTATTTATATTTAGGTAGGAATTGCACCTTAAGCCTTCTTGGTAAAAAGCTTGTTTGACTAAGATTATCTGTTTATATTCCGGTTTTGATTACTTATACCAATATTGTCTCAGTTGCCTATTGCCAATGACAGTTTCTCGGGTACATTGTCTGAAGATTTATGATGACAATAATGTGAATTTGAGACTCATAATTTAAAATATGTCAAAAGTTTTAAAATGTAACTTGGGCCTAGTATGGTGGTAACTGGTAAGACAGTTTAATTCATTAATATTGGTTGGACTAGTAAAGCAGGCCGTCAACAAAAAAATCACTCGACGCTGAACTTTCTTAGGCCTAAAACGTTTCTACATGCTATCTTAAGAACTAAATCGAACTCAACAACTTCATTATTACAATAAACCGCGTTTTTGAAAAGACTTTCGGTACTATAGACCCAGAGAAGAGGCCACAGATATGCTAATGTGGAAGAGATATAATGTTTTGGATAAAACTAACTAAGAAAGGAAAGAAACTACAAGAGTATTAGTAGAAAACTAAAAGAATATTCACAATATGCATTCAGACATCGTAGTTACAATATTTAAATTAACATGTCGTCCCATCCTGATGCATTTCGTTATTTCATCTCCCTTATAGTTTGTTCAAACTCAATTAAACTGACCGGAGTCTGTTCACTAACAGGAATTCAATTTCAATATCGAGCTCAATTTCAGGACAACAAAATCTACCTCACATTCTACGTTGCAACAAAAAAAGCAAAAATGTCGCTTTTCTCCACACTAAAAATGTCGCAAAATGTATAATTTCAGCAGTCCCGAGACATAGGCTCGGGATCATCAACTATCATTAAATATTCGATTAAATATGAGAGCACTGTGAGAAGTCTGTTTGTGTGAACAGAAGACTCGTTCCTGTGACTCAGAAACTACAAATCTCTACAAGGAGCCGGATAAGAAGGTGATCGATCCGGTAATCAAACGAGCTGAAGGATCAAAGTACTGAGTGCGATACCGATGATAGTAACAGGAGTTCGATAAAGGAGGAGGACTTGGCCAAGAAAACAAACAAAGTTTCATGAGATGCTTGATGAAAGTGGGACCCTAGAGGTATCTAAAGGGGGCGACCACCAGTTTGAGAGTATATTGAAGTTATCTTATGTATACGATTTGGAGATGCCTCGGCCGTTGCCCACCAATTCCCTTCCTACTTTAACTTTGGATGATCTACATTTGGATAATAAATTTTTGTGTTTTATTGAGAATTTGTAATGAAAATTCATATCAGAAGTCAAAATAGAAGATTTGTCTTTGTCTTAAAGTTACTTCAAAACTCCGTCAGAGCCACCAGGACTAAAACACGTGTTACGCCACTCTTTTTAGAAGAAAAAATGCCAACGTTTCTACTATATATGTAATCATCTTCAGGGGGAATTGTCTCATAAACAGGAAAATTCATTCTCGCGCTGGACGAGGTAAAACTCTCCGTAGACACGTTGTAGGCCTCAATTTGCTGTTCTTGCAATTTCCTTTCCAATGTTTGTTTTTTCTTTCCGAATTTGTTCTGCATGACGTCTCTCCTGTTTTTGATGGCGTCGAATTTTTTTCAGCATCTGTTTTTGATAGCGTCAAAAACTTCGACGTCATCAAGAACAGGATATTAGTCTAGTAGTACCGTCATAATCAGTAGTGTTAATTTTGGCGATGGACGTGCCAAAACTCCCCGTCGACATGTCGTCCTCAATTTGTTATTCTTGCAATTTCCATTTCAGTTCGAGAACTTTTTGGTTGACAGCATCCACTATTTCCATTATTCGATTTTCCAATTGTTGCTCTCTAGCAGCGAGGTGGCCCACTAATTCTTGACGTCTCTCCTGTTCTTCTTTTTGCAGTTTTTGTTTTTTCGTGCCCTTGAAAACCTCTTTCCTGTTCTTGATGACGTCTAACCTATTCTTGATGGCTTCAAAGTTTTTTTTTTCAGAATTTATAATAAAGAAATTTGTATCTTAGTCAAGATAGAAGATTTCTGTTTGACTTAATGTTAATTCAAAACTCAGCCGAAAGCAGCAGGATTAAGACACGTTACCCCTATTTTTTTGTGAAGAAAAGTGCCGACGTTTCTAATATTTATTTAGTCGCCTTCAAGGAATATACAGTAGATAGAAGACACCTGTTTATTTTCGATAGGTTGAATTCTTTAGACTCGGAAAAGAAAAAGTGACAAACATGCCCTCATTTGTCTATAACAACCATCACATGCAGAAGACCAATACAATTTTTCACAGAATAGAGCCTCAGTTTAGAGGATCCGAATGAATTAAGGCATGCAACGATATTAACAGTACAGAATAAACAGGGAAGAACCAGAAACTTTACAGATTTGGTCGACAAGGATACAAAAATCCAGAAAGGAGGGCAAAATGCAAGCCTCTTGATAAGGCATTTCAAAACAGCTTTCCAATAAAATAAAGATTCTCACTATGACAATGAAAAACACGAAGAGGTAAACACATCGTATGATGAACTACAAACACAAGAAGTTGTTAAGGATGGCCCAAACATATGCTATGTTCTTTAGTGCTTTAGTATAGCTTAGTGAGTTTCCCGGTTTTCAAATATAGTCAATCAAAAGTCATCGAAAACATTTTCGAAAACATTTTAAAAGTTTTACCTACAAACCCATACACCTTCGAAACTCTAATAAAGATCTTGTTAGGTAAGATCGATTTCAAATAGATAAGGCTACGGAATTACTGTTGGATCAGTCCATCACTGTGAATACGTCATTTTTACACTTGCACAACGAACACCTTGCATAGGTTCTATAAGACTTTGAATAAGTACTTTGAAATTAAAAATACCGGTATATTAGTCCGGAATTTTCAACCTTGGTCTGGTACGAAAATTCAACACCGTAGCGAATTTGAAGAAGTTAAGTCCTGGGGTCGCTAACATCGATCTAGCGTATCGGACAGATGATTAAGCAGAAATTTACGGCACAATTTCTTTTTGTCTCGTCCATTTAAATTTTATTACTACACAAGGCAAAAGCGAAACCTCGAGAATTCCACGTTTTTATTGTAATTAAATCGATATTGATTCATATATACCAATTATTATTGCGTAAGGGTTTTAAAGTTATCTTTAATCACACAAAGTCATCAAGTTCTATTAGTCTTCTATTACTTCATTGCTTTCCGTCAAATATATATAGCCAACTTGATAACTTCTTCTAATAAATAGTAGTAACTAACATTTTATTACTTATATACAATTTACGACATTTTAATCCAATTTGATACGTCTTTTAATAGCATTGTGCTTTACCATAAACAATCCTCAAAGAGCGGGCAGTATTCTTATGAAGTTAGAGGTGTACTAAACAATCATGAAACAGACCAAATTACATTTTGTTTGTAAATTAAATATTTAGTCATATATATAAGTACAAAATACTTCAAAGAACTCGTCGGAATTCGAAATTATCTCATAGAGTGATGAGAGAGTGTCAGTGGGTAACGGTTCAGCTCAGCAACGCTATTTAAATTACTTTTGTTCTTCAAGGGCGATAATCTTCGGAGAGGTAATATGAGAACACATGTATGAGCTAATAATTACCTCTTCACATCCTGCAACTAACGGAATTTGCGATTGTCAGTTTCAATCAACTTTTGTTCTCTTTTATTGCGATAAATTTGCATCACATCAGCAAATTGACGGTGTTGTTTATTTTCTGTTGGCGTTTTGTAACTATTGCAGACACCGACGACGGAACAAACTGCATTAATTCAATATTTGCCCGTTCTTTTTTCTTTAAAAATAATTATTATTGTTGGGCAAGTTTTTAGTACTTTTAAGATGGTCAGTGATAAAATCAAGGTGATGCAGACCTGTGACGCATTCTTTCTCAATGGGTTTTCAAGAGTTGTACCGATGAGTAATCCATGGGCATTCCTTAAATGTCTTCCCCGAATCGATTCAGCGTCTTTGATTTATTAAGCCGAGTACCGCCTTAATATTAATTCGTAGAAAATTTCCTTAACAAAACAGTCTTTTTCGATTATGAAATACTGACCTGAATGTAACATTTTTGTTTCAGGAGCTATTCTCCGAGCTTCAACACAGCCGCGCCAAAGCACTACCTCCTGACTCCTTAAGAAAAGCTCTGGCAGACTCCTTCCTGGACCAGCAACGGTTCCAGATCGGCTTTATGGACGATGCAGGTATGACTGCGTCGGCAATAACCTAAAATCAATAAGGTTTATTGTGGAAAACTTCTTTTTAGCGGAATGTTTCGAAAACATGCTGCTTCGCATCCATGAGCATATTGCACACAGAGAGCCGGAAGACGCCTGTTCGGCGCCCCATTGTATATCTCATCAAAAATTTGCCATGACCTTAGTGGAGCAGGCAGTTTGCGGAAATTGTGGTGCCACTACTGAACCCATGAGTTTTACCCAGGTAAAAATGCCCATTAGAGGGTTTTTAAACGTGTTGTGCGGTGCCTTGAATAACTACAATTATTAATATTGAAAGCGTGTTTTGTAATCAATAAGCATGCACCTCAGAATGTATGCTTATGGTAATATCTCGAGGAGAGGCTCATTATTATTTCACAGGCATTGAATGCATAGTGTTTAGATTACCAACTGTACATACGTAACAATTATTGCTGTTGCTACCGCTAAAATAATACTAATTTTTTAAAACCTTTATTATAGATGGTTCAATATGTTTCGACTTCATCTTTGGTGCACCAGTTCCGCCTTACTGTAGACCAAACGGGACGGCCGGATCCTTTCGGGAGGCTTCTACAAAAAGCGGGCAATATGGGAGATGCACGTCCATGTCCGGTAAGATTTTGATTGCTCGTCACCATTTGGCTCAGGAAATTCCAAAGTTGTATTTATCCTAATAAATTATGTTTCACTTCAAAATCTTATTCGTAAAGATGTAAATCAGGATCAAAATTAAGTCAGTGAGGTGCCACTCCAAGACAACAAGAGAATATTACAGATCAAAACTTCTTGGAAATATTCATTTGAGTTACAAGTTACAAATTATTATCCAAATAACTTAGCTAAAAGGTTCTTTTCGAATTTTACTGATCGAGACTAACAATCGAGATTTGCAGATCGGATCGGAGATAGGACATTTCATACCAACCCGAGACATACCAATGACGTTTCATACCAAGGAGCTATAAGACCAGGAGCATATCATACAAGGGATGTTTTATAACATGGATATTGCATACCAAAGAAAATTTAAAGTAATGTTAAAGTTCTCTTATCGCAAACAGCAATATGCAAAAAAAAATTCCGGCAGGTCAGTAAGCAATATTGCCAAGAGTTGATGTTATTACAGACCTGTGACAAATTTCGTTTATTGAAAGAGCCCTGAAGAAGACATCAAAAAAGGTCAAAACGTTGGCAATTTCACAAACGTGAAATGTTTTGTATGTCCTACATCCGCTATTCACCTCTTTCAACTCGGTAAAAGGACGCAAAACATATATCGGGTGTCCAGCAGATCCCTGGACATAGGAGATTAACATGTGAAATCGGTTTTTATTTTTTTGCGCCTGTACGGTTGATTTGATTGAAAAACTTTTAAGAGTAAGGTTGTAGAGCTTATGGTCAGCTATCATTCTGTAATTTTTTCAATACCTCAGTTTTGGCTGTTTTTTTTTTTTGGAAAAACGCCTCGAAAAGTGCAAGAACTTGAATTTGACACGTCACCCCCGCCATGCACGTACAGTGTCGCCAAGATAATAATTTCTTATGTCAGAGTCACAGCCGATTTTCCTTTTTTATTTATTTTGAGGGACTATTATGTAGTAATTAACGTGATTATGCAGTGAAAATATGTTGGCGACACTGCACATGCATGGCGGGGGTGACGCGCCAAATTCAAATTTTTGGACATTTTGAGGCGTTTTTCTAAAAAAACGGCCCCAACTGGGGTATTGAAAAGATTACAGGATGATACGCTCTACAACTTTAATCTTAAAAGTTTTTCAATCAATTCAACCGTACAGGCGCAAAAAAATTAAAACCGATTTCTATGTTAATCTCCTATGTCCAAGGTTGTGCTGGACACCCGGTATGATGTAACGTAATAGAGGTTAAAGTATCTAAACTAAACTTAAATTAACCTGAGCAGCGGCGTACGTGTTAAGTGACTCGATCATTAGCACGCTTTCCAAAAACGCGTTTCTAACTTTTGACGGAGAAAAAATAAGGTAATAAACGTCATTGTTGTAATTAGCGTCCTTAAGTTGTAAGTTGTTGGTGAAGTTAGCGGGATTAGGACAAATAATGCACCTTTTCTTTATTCGAAAATGGCCGACGTTTCGACTATTTATTTAGTCTTCATCAGGGCTATTCTCACTTAGAGAGGGTAGTCAGTTAAAATTCGATTCAAGATAGTTACTCTGCCCAAGGTACAAAAGTTGTGAATAATAATAATAAACGTAATAAACGTCCTGGTATAAAATGATCTTGGTATGAAACTTCCCTGATATGAAACCAGGGTCGTAGTTTCAAACCTTTTTGGTATGAAACGTCGCGGTATAAAATGCAATGACGATAACTTCGGCGTCTGTAAGATGTTTTGCCATGGTTATCTAGGATTAGAATATTAGTTAAAGATTAGAATATTTTATTCTTTTCGCAATTTAGGAGGCTACAAAGCTGCAAATTTTTTCCTTTCGATTAGACGTCCTCGATACCCAGGTGAATGTTTTGTCCAGATTGAACGCATAGTTACCGCGTCAAGTAACATCGAAAAGATGGATAGATTTCCCCAAAGTTTTGGAAACTTGTATATTTTTCATCTCGGACTTACGTACATCATTGAAAAAGCCTCGATGAGGGCCAGAAACTGATAAAAAAAAATATGTGGGAGGCCCTCCCCCCACCCCTGGGCCACCACGGGGGTTGGAAAATATTATTCTCGGATTCAGCAAAGGTCAAAACCTTTGATATGTGACACACTTTGGCTCCTTTGTCTAAAATTGTAGATTTTGCGTCCCCACCCAACTCCTAATTAAAGTAAGACAATATATATATATTTTTAAGTTGACCAATGAGCCTAGCCCTATCCAATGATACTACCTGCATGGATGTACCTTAATTAGGGGGCCCAAAACGGGACAAAATTTCGATAAAAATTATATATTATATAAGCGGGGGTCCTACAGCTTCTGCCGCATCCCGCATTTCGATCTCCATCCTATTCGGTTTCTCCATTCAGCCTCATTTATGGTTCTATCCTTCATGGCGTCCTCTATCCCTTTCATCCACGTTTACGCCGGCCTTCCTCTCAGTCTCCTAGTAGCTGGGACATAATTCAGGGCTTGTTGTGGCCATCTGCTATCATCCATTCTTCTGACCATATTATTGTCTCGTTTCAATCCTTTCAGCGGTTGTGTGGACTCTATTTGTGCGTCTCCTAATGTCTTCATTTCGTATCCTTTCCACCCTGGACACTCTGCATGTTCTCCTTAGGAAATCCACTTCTACACCTTCTATCCTCTTTCTAGTCCTTGCCGACATCTGCCAGCACTCGGCTCCATATGTCAGTATTTGTTCTACTATTGTCTTATAGATTGTAGTTTTCGTTTTTAGTGAGCGCTGATTAGACCAAAGTAGTGAATTGAGTATGCGTACGCATTTCTGTCCTTGTACTCTGTGTGTTATATCTTTGGTTGATGTTCCTTCCTCCGATATTATGCATCCTAAGTATTTGTATTCTCTGCCTCTCCTTATGTCTCTGAGTTGCAGGGTCGGGTCCTCTTGCTCTTGTCCTATGCTCATATACTCAGTTTTTGCATGTTCCTGTTCATTCCACACTTTTCGTACTCTTCCCCTACCTTCCTTAGCATGTAATCCACATCTTCTCCACTGTTGGCAATGATGACTTGGTCATCGGCAAAGAAGAGACTTGTTAAACACTTGTCACCTATTTGGAACCCCATTCCTGCACATTTCTTCATCCAGGTCTCCAGGGCTTCTTGTATATACATCTTGAACAGTTGGTGATTAAGACAGCATCCCTGTTTAAAACCCTTCGTAACTTTAAGTGGCTCGGACATCTTCTTGCCAATTTTTACCACGCTCTCTGAGTTCCCATATATATTCCAAATTGCACTTATTTACTCCTCTCTGAGGCCAATCTTTGTCAATGATTTAAAAACCTCTATCCAGAGCACCGTATCGTAAGCTTTTTCAAGATCTATGAATACGATGTGAGTAGATAGATTACGAGCTCTCCGTTTTTCTATTATCTGTTGTAGAGTGAAGATATTATCTAAGCACGATCTTTCTGCTCTAAAACCACTTTGGTCCTCTATCTCTTCCCACTCCAATTCTATCCTCTGCTTTATTATGCTACCATACAACCTTCCCATTGTCACACTTGTTCCTCTGTAGTTTCCACAATCTTTTTTATCACATGTCTTATATATTAGACTGATATATGACGTATTCCAGTCCTGTAGAATGTTTTCTCCCCTAATCAGATATTCGTTAAAGAGGTTTGTTAGATTTTCTCATAAAATCTCTGGTCCATGTTTTATTAGTTCAATGGGAATGTTTCCTGGTCCTGTTACGTTTTTCATAAATTTCAACGCTCTTTTAACCTCCCCTAGGCTTATCTCTTCTACTCCTATACCTTCAGCTGTCTTTATTACTGTTTGTTGTTTAAATTGTGTTCTATCTTCGGTTAATAATTGTCTATGTTCGGTTAATAATGTCCTTTCCCACATCTTCGTTTTTCTCCTTTCTCACCTCTTTTTTAACTTCTCTGTTGATTCGTGCATATGTCTTCCTATCTTCCGCATCACCGGTGAGTAGCCACTTTCCGTAGACCCTCTTTTTTTCCTCTATTTTTTCCTTTATCCCTCCTGACCACCACCTTTCCGGCATTTGGCTTTGCCTCGTTTCCTGGGTTCCCAGCGCTGACTGCTTGATGTATGCATTCCTTAATTATTTGGTATTTTGCTTCTGAACTAGCAACTTCCCTAGTTCTTTCCAATTTCGCAGCAAGCCTTAATTTATACAAGAATTGTGTAGACTCTTGTTTCAAACTGTCTAAGTTGAATCTTTCTGTTTCCACCTCTCGATACGAGTTATTGTTAGTTTAGTGTGCTGTCTTCCGTCTTACTATTCAGTTTTCTATAGTTAACTATTATTTTTGCCATCACTAGATGGTGGTCCGATCCACATTCAGCTCCAAAAAAAAATAACAAAATAGAAAAGGGGAACACCCTAGGTGGGTAGCACATTGCGTAAACCGAAAAAAAGTAGTTACCAAGTCGATAATTGGTGAGACCCACTAGTGAGCGAATCCCACAATTTTATGAATTCTACGACAGATTCTTAGTGGTACCAACCAAATTACCAATCTCAAACAGTTTAAGCACTTTTAGCCAAATTATACTAGACCAACCCCGCGAATGTAGTGCCTATCTACAAGTTTTTATAATCAAATTTTTTTTGCAGGCTACCTGCGGCTCGGTGACTCAGATGTGTCGCATCCTAATGAACCGACCAGAGATCGTCTCAATCGGCCTTGTCTGGAACTCAGAGAAGCCCAGTATAGAGCACATCATCGAAGTATTCTCGTGCATCGAAACCACTTTAAGCCTCAACCAAGTGTTCAACACCGTTACCGACTCCAGATGGGCGGAAACCACCACGCACAACTTAGTCGGTATGGTCACCTACTACGGAAAGCACTACTCGACTTTTTTCTTTCACACGAAGCTGATGGAGTGGATATTCTTGGATGATGCCACGGTCCGCGATGTGGGTCCCCGATGGGAGCAGGTGGTCGACAAGTGCAAGAAAGGCAAGTTTCAGCCTCTCCTGTTGCTATATGCCACACCGAATGGGACTCCGGTTAATTTGGAGTATGCTCCAAAGTTGAATACGCCTTTTCAAACTAAGAACCATAATACTCAGCAACTGTTAAGGCGCTCAGTAACACCCAGCCCAGAAAAACCTAACATCGGAAATACCCGAAGGGCAATTACTCCGAATCCTGAAAACTCACCGCTGAACCACAAGCCTCCTCTTCCTAAACCATATAACGACTATCAAAACTTGTCAGTGATTCAAAAGAATATCAATGGTTTGATGGAACTTCCTACAGATCAACTTGATGGTCGGTTTAAAACTAAACAGCATGAGGTTTTCAGTTTAAAAAGGAAGTCTCTGGACAATGGAAAGCCTCAGATTAACATCCACCGCACGTTAAGCAATGGCTCGTCTTCAGGTGTGGAATCAGGCACAAGCATCCCAGATCATATGAACGTTCCCAGAAGAAGAGACAGCGGAAATTGGAGCGGAGACAGAAACAGCGCTTCATCAGCTTCTTCAACCACCATGGAGAATCCCTATCTGTACTTAGTAGGAAAAGTGCCACCAGGAAGCCCTACCAAACTTCCCTACGACGCGGGTTATGATTCGCACTCCCTTTCATCAAACGACAGCTCTAATAATATGACAACACTCCAGCACTTGATGAAAACGGGGCATTTGGCTCAAATTCCAGAAGACTATACCAATATACACTCAGCGTTGGCTCAGCAAAACTCTCTAAGCTGCGATGTGCTTTGTAACGAGGCTGATGAACTTTTGATCAAATCTCGCCAGTTGGAAGATGCCCACGACTTGGTTTTGGCCCTGGCTTTATGTAATGCCGCAGCTACAAAGGCCCGAGCCGCCATGAACGCTCCGTATAATAATCCTCAAACTCTCACTTTGGCTAGAATGAAACACAATACATGCATAATGCGAGCGAGAAGTTTGCACCGAAGAATGACCCAGCAGAACCAGCCCCAGAACAAAGAGGGTCCTTTGGAGATCAGACATACTCGTGAAGGAAGTAGCGGAAGTGGAAGGCATTCCCGACAAAACTCTAGGGAGAAAGGGCACCACTCCAGACAGAGCAGTAGGGAGCTGTTGGTGCAACAAGAGAAGGAGAAAGCTAAACCGATAAAAAGCATTGAGATTTACGCCACCCTTCCGAAGAAAAAGGACGCCTTGAAGGCAAGACTCAACGCCATCAGTATCGACGATGAAGAGTACCTGCTTTACGCCAAACCTCCTGAACGAGAGTCCAGGTCTATATTCTCAAGATCTAAAAACAAAGATAAAGATTTGAAAGTTAAAGAAAAAAGATCCAGAAGCGAGGATCGCAACAAAGTTACTAATTTCTCAGTTGCGCCCGAGATCACAGTCGTAAAGGAGGCTTCTAAAAAGGGCAAGCAGAGCAAAGATAAAGAGGAAAAGGATGATAAAAAAGATAAAGACGGGAAAAATAAGAAGCAACATAAAATCAGAAGAAAGCTGCTGATGGGGGGTTTGATAAGGCGCAAAAATCGGAGTATGCCCGACTTAACGGACTCCAATGCTGAGGACCATAGAAAGTCTCCGCAGTGCATTGATGATTCGCATCTTTCACTTCCAGAAGCAAGCCCTGCCATGACGGGCTACCTCTCAGAAGGCCACTTGGAGTTTACCGGAACCTCGGCTAACCCTAATCTGGAAAGGAGCAAACTGATGAGAAAAAGTTTCCATGGCAGTGCCGGCAAAATTCTTACAGCTGCAAAAGTGCCTCCTCCACCCCCATTAAGAACTACTTCCCAACTAAGTCGGTCTAAATCCAACGTGTCCGACACGTCTGCAAGTAGTGAACACTATAACGGATATGGAGACACAAGTATTTACCACAACTTATCCGCCTTCAATCAGCCCAGTGAGGAACAATCGTCCATGTCCTTGCCTTACTATGGAAACTGCAACAGTTCGTATGATGACGAGTCTTTTGAGAAGCCCTCTTCACATACTGTAGTTACACGAGCAGACGTCCATCAAGAAAAATCTTCCATTGCAGACGATGGAATTGATGAAGTTGATTGTTTTCCTTCACGCTCAGCTCCCATGATGCTCGACCTGCCCCCATATCCCAGCCCAGCCGGATCAGCCATCCACTCAAGGCAAGCTAGTGAAGAATTTCCTCCACCACCTCCTCCACTGGACTTATCAGCGCTAGACGAGTATCTGCCTAAAGCCGATTCTGAGCCTAACAGCCTATTAGCTCAGTTACAAGACAAAAGAAAGCAGATTTTCATGCAAATGCCAGAAGCGAGGCCACAGCCCAGTACAATTCGGTCGAGCGGGGATACCTGGCTCAAAGAACTGCAAGCGAAACAGGCCGCTCTAAAGAACAAGAAAAGCGAAGTCTCAAAAGACGTAGGAGTAGACGAAGTGAATACTCAGCGATACTTGCCAGGTGAAACGATGGGGTCCGTTAAGTCTGTGAAAGATTTAGCGTCAAAGTTCGAAGCCAATCGGACCAACGGCAATCAATCAAAAACCAAAAGCGAGTTGATGTCCACCATCGCTCCGGAGCAGATCGCCGAAGAAATCCGTGAGGTCGAAATGATAACATCAGCAGTAAATAAGGTATTCGGTGGTCCTCAAGACAGGATTGAAGAAAACAACCAGAAAGCCCGCTCTCAAAAAAAGAAAAGCGTATCATTTTGCGATCAAGTTATATTGGTTGCCACGGCTGAAGAACAAGAGGAGGAGACGTACATCCCTAATCCAATCCTGGAGCGAGTGTTACGATCTGCAGTCAATAATCCCGAGGCAAATACTGTTAAACAGGAGATAAGAAATTTGCGAGAAACTATGAATCAACAATGCCCTCCTGCAGAGCCGAAACCAGTAGCGGAGGTACCACAAATACGACCAAACGATATGGTTGTGGAGCAGCCTTTGTATGTTAGAAGAAACTCTATTGAACACATGCTAAACCACGAACCTCCTAGGTCTACGGCATATGCTCTACCTAGTTATTCGCCTTCTCCCGTTCAACCTAGCTATTCGCCCGCTCTTCAACAGCCGCAGCAATATTATGGCATGAAACCGGATGAGCATCAGTATTACGGGTACCAAAAGGCGCAACAGGCTCAACAGTTCTATAACCGAGATCAGTTTACTTACCAGCAGCCTCAAAACTATGCTCTAAACTCTGTTCACCAAATGCCTCCAAGGCAATCCCCTTACCAACCCGTGCCTTATAACTCTGCCATGCATCCCAATTACTATGGGCATGTTCGACAGCAAAATCCCCAGAATACTTATGGGTATCCTACACCATCGCCAAGCTATAACCAGCCTAATATGAGACATTCTGCGTCTTCTCCAGGTTACCTGGCGTCCACCCTCACGCCGTCTCCAGTGCCATCTGTAAGCTCTTGCAACAATTATTGTCCCGAAGCCTACAGAAACGGAAATCAATCCCCCTTCCAAAGAATGCCTCCTGAACTACAACATTTTAATCATCAACAGGAATATCAGAGGCATCAAGGAAGTCATGAAGTTTATCAGAGGGTGCCTCCTCCTCATTCGGAAGAGCCAATTTATCCCCAGAGTAAACAATTGAGTCCGTACCAACAAGTGCCTTCGCCTAAAAATTTTTCAAAGAAAACTGTTAGTTTTCAACCAGGTACCAAGGGGTGTGAATCGCCGACTCCCAAAGCAGTAATCACTCCCATCGTGGTGAATAACGCCAACAACAGCATACCTACAGACAAAACGAAATGTAACTTGTGTAGGAAAAAGAACGTTGTGGCTCTGAATGTGTATTGCAAGGACTGTGAGTTCTATATGTCCCGGTTTAACCCGAAGAGTTGACGCTGATAGAGTTCATTTCTCTGATTCTCGAAGAGAAATGAAAGTCACGTCAAAGTACAAGTGCAAGTTGTTTGGTAATTGTGATATTTTTTTGTAGGATGTTTAGGATAGAAGTTTGGGTCCCAGATTGTTTATTTGTTGGTGCTGTAAATTTGCTCAATTATTGTAAATTTACTGTTTTTATCGCAAAAACGCTGTTATGTTAGTTTAGATTTAAATGAGAGATCTCGTATATATTTCTTTTAGATTAAGCAATAAGCGTCTTTTTTTATATATAAATTGTATATGTTTTTATATGCATAGATATTGTAAAATGCTTAATTCGAAATAAAGAATTTTAATCAAAAGAAATTGTTATTTGTTTATTGTTAGTGCACTAGTGTTGGAATGGTTTTGAAGACAGAAGCACATAAAATAAGGCTTAGTATAATCCATTCAGTTATTTCTGTCGTCAAGTAGGCGCTGAAAATCTGACATATTTCACCCGGTATATCATGAATGACAGTGACAGTGATTAATAATCAGTTTGAGATTAAGGTTTCCTGTTTTGCTCACATAGTTGCCAGATGGCTTCATTAGTTCAAACTCTTAATATATTGATGTGAAGAATAATAATGATCACTAACCTAAAATCTAGAACAAAATGGACCGGGGCTCTGCGTTAGCAAAAATATTATATTTTATTAATGCATTTAAAAATGTATCTTTTACAACGATAATAGTTGAGGTTATAGTAGATTATGTCACTAGGAGTAAAAGTGGGTTTTTTTGTGCTGAGCCCAGAGATTGACGGCCGAAGCGAAGCTGAGGCCTGCAACTGGGCGAAGCACAAAAAGACCTTTTACTCCGCGTAACATATACTATTTTTTTTTCAAGCATGCAGGAAAGTCTATTTCAGAGTGATTCAGTGTTGCAATTTTCTTTCATCCTCTTTAAGCGGGTCTAGGTACTTACCCAATTAGTGGTGTATATAAACAGAATGTGTTAGAACGGTGGTGTTCAATGTTCAATGGTTTCAATGGTATTAAATCATAACCAATGGTTTAGATGGTTGAGGTAAATTATGGTAAACTAAAAATTTATAGCATTATTATTAATACTAAATTAATCAAAATGACATTGACAGATAAATATGATGACAACTAACGACATTTAACAGAATTCGAGAACCTATGCGATTTCGACTAAAAACGGTTTCGGGTGGTGCTCTCGAGCGCTCTGAGAGTATTCCTATCCTTTGTTTTTTCAACAAGAATGTAAAGATGGCAATAAGATGGTTTATATATGCGCCACCATGACAATAGCGGTGACATTTGACTTTACTTTTACTGCCTAGGACTTTTTTCCTACTTTTTTTGGTCTCAGGATTAGAAAGCCCACTTTAGGTGTGCGTATGGAGAGAACAAATGACGTACTTTTAGTCCGTTTGATAAAAAATAAGTTTATAGTGCAAATGTGGTTGTGATGATATGTATAAGAAGTTTGCTTTTTGGACTAAAATAAAGGCGGAATACAGTTATGGAAGAACAGGAAAAATGATATGTCTCTGTCAGCGGTAATGGAAAGAAAGCAGAGTTAATGCTTACCCCAAACATAATGGAAACTTTAGCCAAGATCATACTGGGCGATTCTTCGGGGAGGTCTCTTCTAAATTGTTATCTTAAGTTAAAATTTAAATCTTAAGTGTCCAAAAACTCAGCAACAGCGAAATTTTAATGACGCATTTTGACAAATTGGTCTTGGCGACAAGTAAACAAACAATCGCTGTTGATGTTATACTGCTGAAATTCCATGGCATGACTGAATGGATAATACATGATAACTGCTCAACTTAAAGTTCGGCACAAGCAATTTTTTCGTGTCATTTTCAATCAGCTGTAACTTTTGATCCAATTAATTCTTTTAAATATAATTTGCACGGTCAGAAACCTCATTTTCTCTAGATTAAGAAAGCGGATAATTTTTAAAAAAAAAACCGACACTATCTTTATTATATATGGTGTGAAACAAACTGATACAAAAATTGCAAAATTTTAATGTTCTGCCATTTCGCAATAAGCTCCTTTTTCTTTATCGTTTTCAGGTAAGGAGTAAGCCAACATCCATATTTCGGGACCTTTTCGCCAGATTTTTTATTAACACACTCCGAATTTTTATACAGAGCGAAACGTAAAATGTGTACAATGTTTGAAAACCTGACAAAGAATCTTAATGTGTTTTCCTTCATTTGTTGCCATATTGTGTGCGGATTGTTACCCATTCAAAAAATTTAAAAATAAGTGACGTTTTTTCTAGTAAACTAGCATTCAGAAAATATGATACCATTATTGTTAATGCTCGTGACTTATAATAGCAATATTAAATAAAATGAACTTTCTAGAGGCAAAGAGAAATTGAGTGTTGCCGTCGCAGATAGCCAACATCAATATCTCTAGACGTTTTTGTAATTTTTTGTTTTTAAGGCATCAGATCTTATACAGAGGGAATCAAAATATTCTTGAAAATTTCGTTAGGATTTTTTTTAAATCGTCGTAATTCGCGGACAAGTTGACGGATTATTATTTATAGTCCTTGGATCGATAGCATTATCTACAATTTGTTTCTCACCAAGGGAGTTTTTTAAAAGTGATTATTGAATTGCAGGTACGGACTTGACAAAATAAGTATATGGAGTGAGTCATAATGGGTGGTCGAAAAAGACAACTCATATTCTTCGGTCGATTCTAAGGGGGGTCTGTCATATAATTTTTTTACCTATCGAGCTTCGTTATGTTTTCATTATTCCGAAAGCGTCAGAGGTATTTTATTAGTAAATTTTGTAAATTTTAACTGCTACAAAAGGCGCACATTTTGCAATAAAAAATTATTTTTTATTTCGCCACTGGCTCGCTTACCAGCACGTCGATTTACATTATTTGAAAAAAGAAGCACGTCACTGATTTTTCGAAAAATGAAACTTAGTTTTTTAATACTCATTCTACTATAAGGGAAAGAGCCCTCTTCGGGTTTTTTATAAATAAATAAAAACCATTGTAATGCCTACAAGCCGACAAAAATCACATTTTGATGAAAAATCTAAAATATTCGATTAATTATAGCTTGAATTATGTTGCAAACCAATAGTATTTAATGGACATTTAAAAACTAAATTTAAGTTTTCAACAAAACCAGAGACGTTTAATTTTTTTTTAAATAATAAGGTATGTCGACGTGCTGTTAAGCGCGCCACTGGCGGAAATAAAAATATTTTTTTATTGTAAAATGTGCGCCTTTCGTAGCAGTCAAAACGTACAAAATTTCAATAAAATATCTCTTACACTTTCGGAATAATCAATACATGAATTTTGAAATTATAATTTCAACACCCTGTAACTTCTTAACGAAGCTCGATAGGTAAAAAAATTATACGACAGACCCCTCTTAAAATCGACCAAAGAATATGAGATTTCATTTTCGACCACCCATTATGACTCGCCCCGTATACTTATTTGTCAAGTCCGTACCTGTAATTCGGTAACCACTTTTGGAAAATTCTCTTGTTGAGAAATAATCTACAGATGATGCTGTCGATCCAAAGAATAATAACAATAATCCGTCAACTTGTACGCGAATTACAACGAAATTTTCAAGAATATTTTGATTCCCTCTGTATGTTGTTTTATGTAATGCCTTAAAAACAAAAAATGACAAAAACGTCTAGAGATATTGATGTTGGCTGTCTGCGACGGCAACACTCAATTTCTTTTTGCCTCTAGAAAGTATATTTTATTTAATATTGCTATTATAAATAACGAGCATTAACAATAATGGTATCATATTTTTGGAATGCTAGTTTACTAGAAAAAAACGTCACTTATTTTAAAATTTTTTGAATGGGTAACAATCCGCACACAATATGTCAACAAATGAAGGAAAACACATTAAGATTCTTTGCCAGGTTTTCAAACTACGACGTTTTACAAATATCAGTAACAAGACTTTTGCACATTTTACGTTTCGCTCTGTGTAAAAATTCAGAGTACTTTAATAAAAAATCAGGCGAAAAGGTCCCGAGATATGGATGTTGGCTTACTCCTTACACGAAAACGATAAAGAAAAAAAAGTTGGTCGCGAAATGGCAAAGCATCAAAATTTTGCAATTTTTGCACCACTTTGTTTCACACCCTATATAACAAAGATAATGTCGTTTTTTTTTCAAGATTATCCGCTTCTTCATTCTACAGAAAATGAGGTTTCAGACTGTGTAAATTGTATTTACAACAATTCATTGCTTAAAAAGTTACAGCTGATTGAAAATAACACGAAAAATAGCTTGTGCCGAACTTTAAGTTGAGCAGTTTAGTTATTTTTATAACAATAATTTAGGAGTGGAATCTTTTGTGTAGGAACACCATCAGTACCAAAACATGAACTCCTATAAATTCAAAAAATAGATTTTATATTGTATGGTTACAAGTTTCAAGGTTACAAATGTTACAAGATATTTATATGATAATGATAGGAGGTGCTCTGCGATTAGTAGGTATGTATGTGATTTGAGTTTTCTAGTGGATAGGAAAACCTAAATAAGACTATGCTCCGGATCCAATAAACACTGCACCAACTATACATTAGTAGACGTTTTCTTGCAGACACGTAGAGACTAGATTTTTACCAAAAACTTCAGGAGGCATTCATAAATACAGACATACAAAACACTTAATCAAGTATTGAGACAAATTTAATAGCTTTAGCAGATATCATCTAAGAAATTGTCTGACCAGGTCACCAGATGATGGTGCTACCCACAGCTGCTAGTCCATAGGTCCAGTTGCTTTGATTACGTCATCCTTTTCTATAAAAAAATTGTTTAGCCAAAGATGGGATCTACGGTCTATGTGCAAATATTTAAATGTTGTTGAGGTCAGAAACTACTGTTTCAAGTATTGAAATATTCAACAATAAACAAGATAAACGATCATCAATCATAAACGTTATAAATGTCTATAAATTGGTCACCATTAAATTAATTATGCTTTTAAATTCGTCTCAGAACTATGAATGAAAACACGGTAATTAAATAAATATGGAGCCATGTTTGGCGAATGATTAAACTTGAGTGAAATTAAATTTAAAGGAAATAAAAAATGACACAATCAGTTTAAAACGATAGAAAATTTTTTACCTTGCTTCATACCTGGGAAGTTGAGTAGTAAAAGTCAACAGCTCAATTAGAGAAGGATGAAAGTGCAACCACTTTTATTCATAAATGTTTTCTCTAAATCTATAGCCAAGTTGATGACTTGATAATTTATATAAGTACCATATTTAGCAGAATGATTTTGCTGTTTTTGTTAGAAATGAGACGATTTCAATCCTCTACGAACGTAACAAACCGATGGTAGTGAAACTAGTCCCTTAAATAAGTTTTTTTTAACGTCAAAAAAGCAGATATTAAAAGTGCCTAAATATCGACCATAGAGAGGGTCTATCTCCAATTGAACCAATGGGACTGTGGTTAGTAAGGGATAATAGTCGAGAACAAGAACAGTAAAAAACCGTTGGATTTTTATTCAATTCCCAAGTTATCGACAGTCAAAGTTGAAAATTGAGCAAAAAGAGGTAATACACCCCGCTTTGATCTTTTTTTAAAAAAACTTTGCATAATTTTCTCCTCAATCTTGACCCAAGACATCTAGGTTCCACTAAGGGTGACTTTGACAACTATCAGTAAAACTACAGTTTGAAGTTAAAACACCAGTAATGACGTAGATTGCATTGTTACCTGACAGATAAACAATGCAATCTACGTCATATCTGGTGTTTTAACTTCAAACTGAAGTTTTATTGATAGTTGTAAAACCGCCCTAAGAGTGGATGTGTATTTTTAGGGCCACGGAAAGGTTTAAATTAGCAGCATCAGCACAAAATTGTTGTAAAGTTCTTTCAGACCTTAGACTTTAGACTTAAAGAGACGAAAATTGTATTGGACGTAGTGCTTGATCCTTTATAGGGAAGTTTTTGATGACGCTTTAAGTGAACATAGGTAAGTCCAAAGATGTTTACAAATCAATTTCATTAAGCAATTTTAAACAAATTGAAACTTCGAAATCGGTTTTCCAATTATTGAAAAATACCTAAAAATAATTAACCCAATCACCGACCAAAGCATAGTTCTTCATAAAAAAATGCACATTCATTAATTATAAGTAGGCAGTTCCCATTCTGGGTATTGAACTAACTCGGTAGAATACCTAGTAGGTACTTATTTAGAAATAACCAGAGATTTTCTATTAGTAGACACCAACAATACATAGCAGAACAGACCATGTTTCTAAAATATTCAACTTACCTTTTTTCTACCCATCTCTTTCTGCATTACGACTTCTGATAAGGTTATCTATCTTGGCGCATCTTTTCCTTCCATGAGAAAAAAGATTCAAGCCCGGACGTACGCTTTACGTAATGTTTTCTTATAACATCGTTGACTGGACCAGTCTCGAAAAAAAAAGATAAAATAACGAAGTTCTTGAAGACAAAAGAGATAACTATCATAAACGATGTACTTCGTTGATACTTTGATAAAAAGTAGTATTGCCATGTTAGTGTCTACTTGTCTACTGACAGAAGGTCTCTGGAAATAACTGTCAAATTTAATCGGCTAAGATTACATCTCTTAACAGTATTAAATTATGAAAAAAATCTAACTACTCTATTTAATATGCATCATACCGAATGTTTCAAATTACGACAATTCCGATGTAAACGCACCTGTTTAATTAAATGGTTAATAAAATAATAACACAATTAAATAAATATTATAATGCTGACAACACTTTTGCGAATCCCCACTTTTCGCAATGTCCTTCTGCGGTCACTCATATTATTAAACTTATAATATACATGTAAGTATATACACCAAACTAGTTCTGCTGACGAGATACGTTTTTGATGGTGCCTTCGCAGGTAAAGGCCACCAACTGCTTAAGAGAGCAACCGAAATATGATGGCTCTAAGAAGGCAGAAATTAACACTGCTATATTTTGTTTACGTGGTTTTTGGTTTTAACTTGTGCGAAAGTGTTACCAATAAGAACAAAACTAGTGAAGTGGTCCAGGAGGTAAAAAAGAATTTAACCGAAAGTGAAAGTAATGGAAAATTTGAGACGCGGATGCTGGGGACCAAGAGTAATCTACCCAAAAAAAATAATGGTAGGCTGACTGACAAGTGATTACCTAATTTACCCAATTAATTTTTTTAGGCCTGTCCGATGCATTGTTTAGCAAATTTATTGAAAAGACAAGTAGTCACAAAACGAAACCTCTAAGAAAAGAATTAAATCATCAGAACTTGCAGAAAATATTAGGGATAGTAGATGATATCGAGAATGATACGTGCAGGGAGGATTGCCTTAAAGTGGTTCAAGGATTACTGAATTATGAAGAATGGGCTTTACAAAGTAATTTTTTTTAAATAAATTAATGTGCATTCCTAATACGTATATTTTAAAGTGGAATTTTTTAAAATATTCTATTAGGAATTTTATGAGAAAGAGGTACCTATACTCGAGTAACCTTGCTGAAGCACAAATTGCGCATATTTGCAGTGTTTGACGCTAGTCCAAAATTCCCAACTGGCCTTCTTTATGGGAACATGTACGCTTTAGGGAATTTTGATGAATGCACCTCCATCCGGCAGACCATAGAACCAAGCCGGACAATAGAGGGCCAATACTGTCTTACAAATATGAGATTTAAACTTAGAGAAACCAACGAAACTTTTGATGAAGCGTTCATTGACGACAAAAATGTACATAATTCTTAAATCTCAGTCCAACCTGAGTAAGATAGAAAAATAATTTCAGAACTTTAGAGGCAACTACAACTCTACGGTGATCCACTGGGCTATGTGCCTTCCTTCGACTTGCTCCTCTGCAGATGGGGAGCTATTTATGAGTAAAATATTTGAAATGTTTATCGAATTCAGACAACTTAACGTGAGTATCGGAGAACTGGATTGCTACCATGAAAGCAACAAGCATACAATCTCCACAGGACAAATTATTTATGGGTACTAACCATACATTAAAAAATATAATCAGTGGACAAAAATCCAATAAACTTTAGGGCGCTAGTAATTCTGGTTGCAGCTATTATCCTCCTGGCAACATGGCTGCATTATTGGTACATAAGAAGAACTAAAAATCTGCTCGCACACAATCTGTATAGCGTTGACCACATGAGGCAGAAGAACTCCCCCTTAAAAGAGACAATTCTGGCCTTCTCCTTAATACAAAACGTGTCCAACTTGCTGCAAACCAAACCTAATGAGTATAATTTGGAATGTATATGCGGCATCAAGTTCCTGTCGATGATGTTCATCCTTGCAGGACACTCTTTAATATTCATTTTCGGTAGTCCTATCTCGAACGTGAATTTTGCTAATGAAGTAACTACTCTTCGAATGTGTTAATTATTGTTATTAGATGAAGTTTTCAGATGTCTGAAAGTGTAGAGAACACCATATTTTTAAACAGCCCTTTATTAGTAGATAGCTTTCTTTTGGTCAGTGGATTGCTGATGGCTCGGTTATTACTTCCGCAATTAGACAAGAGACGTGGAAAGATTAACGTGCTAATGCTTTATCTTATACGTTACATCAGGTATTCAAAGCGCTATACAGCGGACCGTTTTTCGAGTTTAACCATGGGCATCTCGGTTATTTGAAGAGATAGGGCGAGATACAAAAAATTTCTCATTGCACAAATTTCGAAAATTCTAATTGGTTTTGGAAATAGTCGTAAAAAATCGAAATTTTTGAACATTAATTTTTCTAGTCTTAATTTTAAGAGTTTAATTTTTCAGTCACTTTTGCACAATGCGTCCATACACTTTATTTTTGAAAACTGCGATTTTTTTGGAATACTTCCGAAACCACTACGGAATTTTCGAAATCTGAAAGTCATTTTTATGGACATCTAATTGCGCAACTTCGCCTTAATTTAACTTTCCTCGTATGTCTGCAAATAACCGAAATCCTCAATCAGACTCGAAAAACCCCTGTAGAAGCAAGACAGATGTAAATTAATTTTTTTTTCCACAGACTTACTCCTTCTTATTTGGTAATAATTGGGCTAAACCTGACTTGGTTGCCGTATCTTGGGAAAGGGCCTCTATGGAGAAAAATCACGGAAACTGAACAGCTGAGATGCTCAAAATCGTGGTGGACAAATTTACTCTACATCAATAACTATGTACAAACAGAAAATTTGGTTTGTTCATACCTGACATCGTAAGGCACACTTTTTGATATAAAATTTTTGTTTTAGTGTATGTTCCAAGCATGGTACCTGGCCGCGGACTTCCATCTCTTTATCATTGCCCCTATTTTCCTCTTTTTACTGTGGAAATGGCCCAAATGGGGCTTGTTTTTACTTACAGTTGTCGGTGTTTCCAGCGCAATTTTACCTGGATATCTTACTTACGCAAATAGCTACGACCCAACTTTATTAGCATTTCCACCGTGAGTGCCTGGAAGAATATTTTAACTATGACCTTCAAATGGCTATTTCAGGGAAATTGAAGACTTAGCAACTAACTACTATTTTACCAATGCTTACATAAAAACCCACATGAGGGCCAACTCTTATTTCATCGGTTTACTATGTGGATACCTCATTCACTGGATGCAAAAGGAATGGTACGAAGCTAAACATGTTACTATCTACATTATCGCAGTTTATTAGCGTCTTTTTTCAGCATAAAAATTTCAGATTGGATTTTGTGGATAGGCTGGGTATTGGCAGCATTTTTTTCTATAACCAGTATGTGTTCGGTCTTCTGGTTTCTGAGACCGACTTACATTCCTAACGACCTAGTATCTTCAGTTTACGCGGCGATACACAGGTTAGGATGGGCCCTTTCGATAGGGTGGTTCATTATTGTGTGTGTTACGGAAAATGCAAGTAAGTAGTCTTTTTTTATTAAACAATATAACTTGATTCTATAGTCCTTTTAAGACCATACTGCTCACTTTTCTTAAAATTAAAATTCGATTCAACTTTTACCTATATAGACACTTTCGTTTAACACCGGTTCTAGTTCCGGTTGGTTCTGGTGAACATAAACATTTCCAACCAATCATATTTGTTGAAATTTTCTGACCGAAGTACAAAAGGTACAAAATCAATAAGTGAAAAGCAGAAACGTAGCAACCGGCGTTTACGTGTCGTGACAGTTTGGCAGTTTTTCGTGCACCAAGCTAAAGATGGATGGATTGACTGAGAGAGAGTTGCAAACAATCAAATAAAGAAGCTGCAAACCATCACCTCGATTTCAAACTGAACAACTTTGATATTATGATTGTAACAGCGTATTTAGACGACACAAACACTTTTTCTTACGAGGTAATACATTACACATACACAATTCTTACGAGGTAATAAAAATCTTGAAAAAAACCACCCGATCTGTTGAGTAGGGGTGACTGTTGTACCTTGGAACAATTTTCAAATTATTTCGATTTTCATTGTAAATACATTTGTTATTGTAGAGTATTTTTTTTTAATTAGTTTGATAATATGTTACACTATCCTGTAACTTAAGAAATGTCATAATTTAATTTAATAAAATTCCCAGTTTCAGTGTTTCATGGTACAAAGGTTATTGTATCTAGAAACGCATGATCTTGTACTATGAAACACTCTAGTCCAGAGTGTAAATTAGACAAAGAACACGTCTGTTACCGTTTATTAAAAAAAAATACGAAAGCCTGTTATTTAACTTAATATTGTAATCTTTAAAGTCAACTTGAAACCATAGCTGCCCGATTAGTCTATCAGAACCGCTTACTGGAACCGGTTGGGGTAGTTTCGTAACCAAATCGTTACAATTGACATCATATATTTGTTCAGATTCCTTGATAAATTTTTTGCTAGATCCAAGTCGTTTAAAAAATTGAATTTTAAACTCGGTGTCAACTGTATCCTTGGAAATAATTTTTCCAATGTAGTGCTCTGTCAGTCCCTTTTTCTTCGGAAACTGGACAAGCACATAATCACCTATGCCGTAAGAGGTCGAAAAAAGTTTTCCTCTTCTTCAAAGTTGGCAATTTCTTCTGTCAGTGCATCGGAATCACATAACTTTCTTGATTGCTTTTTGTTTCGCTTTTCCTTTTGCCTTGGCAGTCTTAGTTTGTTTCCGATTCTTAATTTCTTCCATTTCTGGCGTATCGGTTACAATACGTGTGTCTCCTGTTTTCCTACCTTTCCTCAATTTTTTTCTAGGAGCAGCCTTTGGATATAGACAAAAAAATTCTGGGAAAATAAAATTCGAAGAACTAATTGGAGGTGTTCTTTCTCTGACGGAAGGTCCTGCGATTGCTTCAGATGAATCCAGGACATTACAATTGTTAATTGGGGGAATGTCAGATTCGTTAGGACGGTCTGTTACATATGATACCATAAAGTCTTGTTCGGTAAAAACCCCTCGATCGAAGGGATAAATTCCAGGCTTCTTGAATCCATTAACAATATTAGCAGTAGAAAATGCTCGAGGAAAGGCTTGTCCCAAAGCTTCAGCAATGCAATAAATAGTAAATGTTTAGCCAGGATTGTTTCTCAACCATGCATCAATAGACTGACTGTAGAATGTTTGCAAAGGTCCATAAACAGAAAGGTCCAATGGTTGTAACCGATGACATGTGTGTGGGGGAAATGTTAACATAACAATACCTTCTTTGCATGCATATTCAAGAGCTTCAACAGACAAGTGAGTTTCATGGTTGTCCATAAGTAGTAACACACGCTCGTCTCTTGTGGGCTTCACGAGTGCAGCAAAGTGTTTTAAAAATATCAGAAAAAGATTTTCATTGCTCCATCTAGATGGATTTGCACCTCCTATAGTACCAGGGGGAGCACCAAAAATCATAAAATCCTTGAAATTAACTCTCGGAAATATTAACATTGGAGGAATATGATTTCCTATAGCATTTACAGCCGCTATAAGAGTCACCAACTGTCCTCGTTCGGCGGACGTTACACTTCCAACCTGTTTTTCACCTTTAGGGGCTACAATTTTAGTCGGCTTTTGAACAGTTGTTAATGCCGTTTCATCCACATTCCATATTCTTTCTGGTGGTATTGGCCCAAACCTGTTATGGACATAGTAAAGGTTTTGAAAAAAATTCTTAACATTGGCTTCATTAAAACTTGTTGATCTTGATAGACTGGTCGCTTCTGGTTTCCTTAAAGAAAGCATATTGTGGTGGCATTTCATGAAACAACGCATCCGCACTCTTATTTTCGTCCCATTTAAGAGGCGCGTATTTATTATTTGCCTTTGCAAACTTGTAGGCAAGCTCACGAACACACTTTTTGCTGAGACCATATTGCATTCTAGCAATATTTTTTATATAATTTACCAAGCAAGTTTCTTCTTCGTCGGTAAATATCTTCTTAACGTCGAGTTTCAATATATGTAAAGATTTATCTTCCCGAACGCTAAACTGTTTTAAATGCCTGGAAAGGGTTGCAAGTGAAACTTTATGTATTTTGCACGTTTCTCTCAATGATACTCCATTAGCCGCAGTAACAGCTTCGATAGCTTGTTTAAGTGAAGCAGCACCAACTGCCGGCATCTTATTTGCAACTTTACTCCTAGGCATTTTAAATCTCTAAAACAATAGTAAATTATAGTATTTTTTTATTGAAATTTTAAATAATGCTTGTATTTTAAGGCCTCTTGTACCTTGAAACTTGTTTCATGGTACATGATGTAGTTTTGTTTCAAGGTACAATAGGGTACATTTCGGTAAACAATTGTTATTTTGCCAACGCCATTTAACAAAAATAAACAACCTATTGTATAAAAATACTTACCACAATATATCCTTCAAGTATGTGCAAACCAACTTTTACAGCACTGTAAATAAACAAATTTCAGAGGCAAAACGTAAAGCAGTATTTTTTTTTACTTTTCACGAAAAAAAAATATTTTGTGTCATATCGACAAGGTTCTTATTGAAAATAGCCTCCCTTCAAACTATGCACAATGTTGCCCACAAGTTGTGATCAATATTTAAAGATTGCCAGCAACGCATTAAGTCTTATGAATTTTGTTCCAAGGTACACTGTACTCAAGGAACAGCATTCTCCCCTACTTCTGCCCCTGCCGCATTCGACCACCAAGGAGGAACCAGTGCGTGACGGGCAGCGGCGGTACCACTGTACCAGGCGCATGCCCACTAAAAACATCCTCGACTCTAGGAGAGTCGCCTTGGGAGCGGCGGCAGCACTCGTCAGAGTATTCATCACAGCTCCAGGGGGGCGTCTTGTATTTATGACATTTTCTCACGTAGATTTTTACAGGTTTCTCAAATGATAAGCACTTCTTACTTTAGCTGAGATGTCTTTGTAAGTTAGAACGCATATTTGCTTCTCTTTCTTTAGCTTCTTTGGTCTTCATGATCCAAATGATCTTGTTTGCTGCCTGCCAGGTTTCTCTGTTTTCTAGCATTCCGTTAACGGGATTTTCCGGGGATAGCTTTTCAATCAGTCCTGACAGTCTCTCTCTTTGAACTGCAAAGCGCGGGCAGTGGAAGAAGCACTGTTCTGCCGTATCCACGTCCCCAGAGTAGTCGCAGATATTTGTGGTTTTCTTTATGCCGTGGGTGTATGCCCTAAAGCTGCCGTGACCAATTAAATATTGGGTCAGATAATAGTTAGAGGTTCTGTGTTTACATTCTACCCTCTTTCGTCCACTGTCCGTTGTCGGTAGCCTACTGTCTGGGCGTCCCATATTGTTTGCCATTTTTCTAAAGTGCGTTTTCTAGTCTCTGCTTTTATGGCCTCTGAGATAACTTGCCTCCCGTACAACTCAGTTCTTTCCTTTATCAATAGATTTATGGGCGAAGTTCCCGCTATGACCTGAGTCGCTACTGTACATACTGTGCGATAAGCACCAATCACTCTCACCAGGGCCTTCTTTTGAGACGACACAAACCTAGCAAAAGTATTTTGGGAGGCCATACTCGGTCGCATTTGTTTTGTATAATTTGTATTTTACCTTCAATAAGAACCAGCCAGATACGAGAGCTGAATTCAAAGCACATCGTGAAGCACGTCACCGTCGCTTTCGAATATATAAGGAAGTCGTTATTGAAGTTTGGAATGGGATTCAGAAAAACCGGGTAAGTGGCTCCACCCTCCATCATCAAACTAATTGGAAACGCCATAGCAGACACTCAAATCGGGAATTAAACTCACCGCCGGCACAATCAGATCTGGAAAAGTCACCATCGCTCCGGAGCAGATCGCCAAAAAAATTAGTGAGGTCGAAATAATAACATCGGCAGTAAATAAGGTATTTGGTGGCCCTCAAAACAGAATTGAAGAAAACCACAAGGCGTGCTCTCAAAAAAAGAAAGCGTATCATTTTGCTGCAATCAAGTTTTATTGATATATGGCTGAAGGATAAATGGAAGAGACATACATCCCTAATCCAATTTCGGAACGAGCATTAAGATCCGCGATCAATAATCACGAGGCAAATATTGTTCAACAGGAGATAAAAAAATTTACGACAAACCATGAGTCAACAGTGTCCTCCTGCAGAGCCCAAACCGGTAGCTGAGGCATCACAAATACGTCCAAACTCGGCAAGGTTGTATAGCAGCCTTTGTATGTTCGAAGAAACTCTATTGAACACATGCTAAACCACGAACGCCCCAAGTCTACCGGATAAGCTTGACCAAGTTATTCATCCTCTCTTGTTCTTCAGCAGCCGCAGCAATATTAAGGTATGAAAATGGATGAGCACCATCAGTATTATGCCTACGAAAAGGCGCACCAGGTTCATCAGATTTATAGCCCAGAGCAGTTTATTTACCAGCAGCCTCAAACCTATACTATATATATAACTATATAACTATATAACTCTGCTCACCATATGTCTCCAAAGCAATTCCGTTACCAGCCTATGCCTTATAACTCCGTCATGCATCCCGATTACTATGGGCATGTTAAATCCCCCGAATAATTATGGGTACCCTCGACCATCACCAAGCTATAACCAGCCTAATATGAGACATTCTGTATTTTCCCCATGTTACCTGGAGTCTTTTGTTGTCCATTTTTCAAAGAAAACTGTCAGTTTTTAACTAGCTACCAAGAGTTGTAAATTACCGACCGTCAAAGCAGTAATAACCCCCCATAGTGGTAAACAACGCCAACAACAGCGTACCTACAGTCAAACCGCAAGCAGAGTGTTTAAACGACACAATCCCTGCAATGGTTTTTCCCATCCAGCCGCACACGCAAGGACATCAACTACCGACATTAAAACCGAAAGACAGGAAAAAGAAGAACATCTTTTCTACCAGCTTTGGTGATGGAGGCAGTAAACTATTTATTGGGTTTTTGGGCAGTTGCTGGAAATTACTTCTACGTTTATTTCACTGAAGAAACCTTTCTTTGCATACTACCATTAAGAACCATTAACTACGTCATTAAGGTCATTAGTCACTAAGGTTATTAACTATTATATACTGAAACTAAGCGATAATAAAGGGTGTTCAAACAAAAAAAATCCTCGTATCAAGCCATGGAATTAAAACTCTTGTCTGAGATAAGTTCATAAAAAAATGAAAATCGGAACACTTTATGACATTTTCGAATTTCAATTTTCTTTATGAAGTCATCGTAGATCTACTGTTCTAATTCCATGGCCTACTTGAGGTTTTTTTAATGAATGCATGATATAATCGCAAATTTCAACACATTTCAGACCCAGTGAACAAACTTCTATCGTGGAAGTTCTTCATGCCTCTCAGCCGACTAACTTACAGTGCTTACCTTGTAAACGGGGTGGTTTTGATTTGCTACAAGGGCCTAACCCGAGAAGCCATTTCCTGGACTAAATTTGGCTTGGTAAGATGTAAAATTTTGCGCAACCAGTCTTCACCAGGTATTCAAATTTTAAGGCGAGCGTGATTCTTGGACATTTGGTGATAACTTTTTCGATTGCCTTTGTTCTATGCGTCTGTTTTGAATCGCCCATTCACGGACTGAACAAGATTCTAATGGGGAAAAAAGGTGATTATTAGAAAAGCATAAGCTTATGAACATTTTTAATTTCTCTTTGGATCTACTTGGTTTATAACAATTGTTTTTATTTATTTTTAGATGCATCCGATAAGACGAGCATACAGCCTCCACCCATTTTTAGGATATTTAAGCATCAAGAATGTAAATAGGCAATAAAAATAAACATCTGCTTTGGGCATAAAAATCAATAATTTTCCTAGAGAAATGGTATCTTTTTAAAACTAAAAATATATAAACATATAAACATTTAATAGAAATTAGAATCCACCCGTGACTTCAATAGAAGCGCCGTTAAGGTAGGAACTTTTGTTTGATGCTAGGAAAGTAATTACTTCAGCTATTTCTGAAAAAAAAATACCTTTAAGAGTGACCACTAATATTAGACTAGAACTATTGACACTCCAAAGTTACCAACTAGATTTAAAATTTAATATAAAGTGCTTTCCCGGCTTTGAAGCCGTGGTCCAATGGAATTTCTTCCTGACGTTGACTGATTCCTTGGTATTTATTCCCCCGCCGTCGCGCTGCAGAGAAGGGACTGGGATGGGGGTAGAGGTGGCGCGGGGTTTCGGCGCACTTGAAGTATGTCGTAGAACTCGCTTCCAGTCTGCATTTAAAAACTTGTAAATTCCTTTTTCCTGTTGAAATTTTTGTGGTGTTTAAAGATCTCATTGGCCCCTCTCGTTAGTCTCGGATAGAAACGCTGCGATTGATATAAGATATACTTCTTCTTCTTCTTCTTCGTCTTATTGTGCCCTGTCAGGTCCCCCTGACGTTGGCAATCACGATGGCGAGCTGATCCCTGTCTTCAGCCACTCTAAACAATTGTTTGACGCTATGTATGCCTGTCCATTCCCGGATGTTCTTTAACCAGGAGATTTGTTTTCTTCCTTCGTCCTTCATTATAAGCTGTAGGATTCGGTAGCGATTTCCTCTGAGAACATTGCCGAGGTATGCCAGTTTTCGGCATTTAACTTTTAAGATATCCATCTCGTTGAAAAGGACGTCGTGACCTTCGGAGAGAGCGTGCTCTGCTACTTGACTGTGTAGTTTGATGACTTTTGTGTTTGTCCCAGCCTGCAACTCCTCTTGTGTTCCGTAATTCTCGTGTTGACACTGCGTTTTGTAGTGCCAATGTATACCGAGCCACAGCTGCATGGAACTCGGTAAACTCCGGGTGCCGATAAGGGATCTGTGCGGTCTTTAGCCGATCTCAAGCTCTGTTATTGATCTCAAGCCGTATTGTTTGAGTGGGTCTAGAAACAGTTTTAACACTGTGCTTTTCCAGTAGCCTGCGGATCCTGTCCGTTAGTTTATGGATATATGGTAGACTAGTCCATCCGCGTTTTTCTTCCTCCGCGCTCCACATTCCTCAGACGAACGGCCCTATCGACCTCGTGCTTGCTGTAACCATTCCAACCAAAGGCTCCTTCTAGATGCTTCATTTCCGGTTCCAAATCAGCCGGCTCACAAAATCTCTTGGCTCTCACGGAAAGAGTATTTATGACTCCCCTTTTCTGTCGGGGATGATGATTTAATCCGTTATTGAAATATCGGTTCGTGTGGGTTGGTTTTCTATAAACGGTGAGCGCAAGCTTCCCATTCGGCCTCCTTGATACTAAGACATGCTCCAAAATTCCTTTTCTATCTCCATCGTAAATTGAATTTTAGAGTTTATCGAGTAGACGTGTAAGAGGAAGTTTTGAAGTTCGCCCACGCCATCGCTCCAAATAACAAAGGTGTCGTCCACGTATCGGAACCAGCAATTTGGCCTCTTGTTTGCGGTTGCCAACGTCTTGGCATCGAAAATGTCCATAAAATAGTTGGCTATTACTGGACTAATGGGGGGGGGCTGCCCATAGCTACACCATCAGTTTGTTCATAGAAATCCTCCTTCCATTGAAAATATGTAGTCGTTAGGCAGGGTTTTTTCCCGCCACTTGTTTATATGTAACATTTTTGAGATTACACGTTTTCTATAATTCATCTCTACGTCCAAGATTGTAGGGTTGGTAAAGTCAAAATGATGTCCAGTTTCAAAGTGATGAGTAGCTAAAGCGGTATTTTTTTTCTTGTTAATGTTTGTAATGTTAGTCATATTTATGTTGTTTCAATCTTGTCACCAATTTGTTCTTTGTTTGTCCAATATACCGGGCATCGCAGTTGGAATAAGGTATAGAATAAACCAATGAGGATCTGTCAAGTGTGGGTGTTTTATCTTTAAGATTTGAATACAAGCCATTAACAGTCTTTTTTGCATATGTAACAATTTCAGTGTTGTTACGACTCAAGATCTTACCCAAATTAGCACTCAATCCCTATACCAATGGTATTTTAAAGTATTCGACGTCCGGCTGATTTGTCTGGAGATCAGTTGTTATTTTCTCAGTCGATTGCAGTAGTGCACTGACAATATTAGGTGGAAAACTACTAATAGATGCTAAGTGCCGTATCTTTAAGAAGTTTTTTTCCCACAGGGATTCATGACTTAGTCGCATAACTCTGGTTTTTAGGGATTTGATAAGTGCTACCTTCTGTGAAAGAGGCTGAGCAGATTTAAAATTTATTAACTGGCCTGAACTGGTGGGTTTCTGGTACCAATCGGTAATTACGGACGTTCCATGCCTAATAAATAGAGTCGAGAAAAGGGGAGCGGTTATTCTTCTCTACTTCTATGGTGAATTGTAGATGTGGGTTGAAAGCATTGAAGTCTCTTATGACTAGGTCTTCAGAACCGTGAGGGATAGAAGTAATTATGTCGTCAATATATAGGCATAGATGTGTAGTAGTTAGGGGACAACACTGTTTAGCAGTTCATGCATACACAAACTGGCCAAAACAAGCGACAAAAAAGTCCCCATCGCGCTTCCAAATATTTGTGCGTAACAACACTGATTATATACGAAATAGCTATGATCCAATATAAATAAAGCTATCTCCAAAAAATTATGTTTATTTATTTTAGAATGGGGCGTTATATTTGCCCAGTGCTTGTCTATAGTATTAAGAATTAGTTCCTTGGGTATTTTAGTCAACAACGAAATGACAACCAATGACACCACTTGGTATCCAGGAGCAACAATCATGCTCTTCATCTCCTCAACAAACTCAAAGGAGTTTTTTATAGAGAAGGTAAACTGTGTACTTAAATTGGAGAGAATGTTGTCAATAAATTTAGAGAGCTTATACAGTGGTGATGAGATGCAAGACAACAGGCCTGAGAGGAACACCATCTTTGTGGGTCTTAGGTAAGCCATAGATTTTGGGGGGCAATGAGTTTTTCGTTGTAAGAAATTTTAGGCTACTTTCATTGATGAGATTTTCCGCAAAAAGATTCTTAACTATTTATTCGCTCTGTTTTCCAGGATAGTTGTGGGGTTTTTCTTTAACAATTTTTAAGTGTTTTTATATTGAACAAGGGCGTTTATTTTTCCATTATATTCATGTTTACTCATCAACACAGTTAGTTTCCCTTATCCGACCTAACAACCAGAATGTCTTGGTTATTCTTCAGAAAATGTCTAGTATTATTTTACGCTATAGTGTATGTATCATTTTTTCGCTTTAATTGTATACTATTCACGAAGTTAGTTACGACATTGGTACACCTAGCTATTGTCATGTTTTTGCTCTGCTCATCATGCGTGTTCTCTATTATGTACTCCCGGTATTTTATAATGTGCTGTTTGTATTGTGCTAATTATTTTACTAATTTTATCTCATTGTTAAGGTGTGGCGTTACCTGTAATGTTTATTAATTTATATTTTAATGTACCAACGTGTTTAGACTTGAGGTGAGGTATATTTGATGATTTCTGTTTCTCCTTCTCACGGTTTAATTAATGCCTTTATAGCCCTGAAGAAGTGTGAGTTTATTAGACGAAACGTCGGCGAAGAGTTTGTAGTTTAATTTAATTCTGTCCCAACCCGCCAATTCAACAAACTAATAACAGATCCTGGGACGCAACATTTTACCCACTTGTTCAGAACGCTCAGATCGTCTGTTGACAAATCTTTGTCGATCAATTGACTATAACCTTGCGTTGACTCCCTTCGGATGTGAGGTTTGATGTGTCCGGCGAATTGTTGGTGGCACTTATTGCGTCCAATTTCTTCCTTTGTCTGTTCGTTGTGACGGCTTGGGCTGCAATCTTCCGTTCATGTGTCAAACAATCCACCTTTTCCCAGTCCGAGTCTAACGAGAGAGGCCATTGAGATCTTTAAAGACGACAACAATTTCAACAGGAAGGAGGAAATTACATTTTTAAATGCAGTCTGGAAGCGAGTTCTACGACATACTTCAAGTGCGCCGAAACCCCGCTCCACCACTACCCCCACCCCAGTCCTTCCACTCCAGTGCGCCGTCGGGGGAATGAATACCACGCAGCTCTCCATAGTCGAATCAGTCAACGTCGGGAAGCACGGTAGATCACATCGCCCATTGCCTCATCGCCTTTGATAATGTCTGCGGGAGCTGTAGACGAAATTCCATTGGACCACGGCTTCAGTCCGGAAAACACTTTAGATTGTATTTTGACCGGCCGTGAAAACCTTCACAGTCTTAGATTTTAAATTATTCAGAATCAGATTAAGATTAAAAGCATTATGAATTATTGTCCCCACAATGTAATAATCCCTCAGGAACAAGAAAGAATTAAGCATTACATTACCTTCGGGTGTTCCAAATCGTCCCAAAGGAATTAAATGAATGAACTTTTCTTTAACTTTTTCTGGAACGGCAGCAGTCATGGGTGTGGTAATGAAACCCGGTAGGATGGTGTTTACTCTGAGCCCGAACTTTCCGTACTCCTTGGAAGCTACTTTTGTTAAAAGGTCTACCCCTGTAGAACCAATAAATAACGTTATAAAGTTTTTGACAAGACACTGAACAATTAAAAATTAAATTGAAGAAGCATAGTCTATATAGAGGTCAAGTTTGTGCAAAGCCTATATAATGCAAAGCCTATATATTGCATCCATTAGTTCATGAATAAGTATGTGTGTAAAGCCCAAACCTTGCCAATGCATGAAAATGATATTCCCGAAATAAAATTTCTAACCTGCTTTGCTAGCGCAATAGTTTGCTTGTCCAATGTTACCAAATCTGGCTACGACACTGCCAATGTTGATTATAGAAGCTTCATTAATTTTGTGATCAATCAAAGCGTTTGCAAATGTTTTTATAACTAAAAACGTTCCCTAAAAATGTGACAAAAATAAAACCGAAAACCAAACATACACTCTACGTAAATATACAGGGTACCCTAATAGGGTGTCAATTATAGGTAAATACCAAAATTACGCTTTGCCGCACAATTTAAAATTATATAAAAATATAAAGCGCAAAAAAGCAACATATATTAGCTTTGTACCTAACAAGTACGGAAAGTGGTTCTTTACCGCAAGCGATGATTGCCGTTGAACATAGAGTAGCGTATCCTGCAAGTTTAGTATTTAGTTTCTGGTTCAAAACCAAACAATAAGTAAGATTTTTTACTTTGACACACTATTAGGACACCCTCTATGTAACTGTAATATATCAATATTGGTGCCTGACAATTTTTTTTATGCAACACATGCAATCTAAACAGTGATCGATGCAAGCTGCAGTTTGCAAAATCTTGACTTGCCATGCATAATATAACACGTTTTGTCAAGTTTGCATTCACCTTTCCGTTACATTGATTATCTACCAAAACGAAATTTAAGACAAAATAAACTGGTCAATAAAAAGTTTCCGAACTACGACGATTTAAAAATATCAGCAACAAGAATTTCACACATTTTGTTTTTCACTTTGTAAAAAAATTAATAAAGCTTTAATGAAAAATGTGACAAAAAGTGTTCAAGATATGGATGTCTAATTACTCCTTATTCATAAACAGAAAGGAAAGGGATTTCATTAGAAGTACCGCAAATAGCCTTTTTCTGTGCGCCCATGACAAATTTCCGTGCGAGGCGAAGCCGAGCGCGGAAATTCATGTAAGCACGGGAAAAGGCATTTCGGACGTGTAATGAACGATACTTTCCCTTACACTACTCAGAAAATGAGTAGTGTAATGAATTCGAATTCTGGCGTGCACATAGTGTTGTAAACATGAAAAGTTGTATGCGCAAGAGGGTGTCATAAGCCTGACAGAGAAATAAAAATCAATACATAAAATAATAGCAGTTGTCAAGGATACTTGCTAAAACTGAAGTTCGCAACTGGTGGCCGTCTTATTTTAATATAAGTAGTGATATACAACTGCGAACGGCCAATAAACAGCCCACGGAAAACGGTTTTTCCAATGTGTATTTTCAAGCAATGCAAATGTGTACTTTCTGTACAGTTAATTAGCCTGGAAAATGCTTGCTTTCTTATTGGAGTTTTTCCTTACAGGACTTTAAGCTCTTTAACTTAAAAGAGCAAAGATAGTGCCTGTGCACAAAAAGGGAGACAAGGAGGACATATCCAACTACCGTCCTGTCTCTCTGCTCTCGGCGTTTTCGAACGTTTTTGAGAGAGCTATAACACCAGACTAATGAACTTCCTTAGCAATCAAAATATACTTTCTGGATAGTCAATTTGGTTTTCGACCAAACCGCTCTACACAACTGGCCGTTTATAGAGTAATATCATATATAGCAGAGCACATAGATGACAATGAAAGAGTTGCTAGGCTCTTCTTTGATCTCTCGAAGGCTTTCGACACAATAGACCATGCTTTGCTACTTAGAATACCACGGGGTTGTGGAATAAGGGGGAACTGTGGGCGTCTGATTGGCTCTTACTTGAGCCACAGGGAGCAGGCACTTGGCGTAACAACCGGAGGAACGACTTATCTGTCTGCGTCGTTCCTGATTGAGCATTATTGTTCATTCTGTAGGTAAATGGCCTTTGCGACGGGTTTCTGGGGTACCTGGTCTGCCAGTCTGCGGAATCGTGCTGTCGGACGATGCACTCTCGAGACTGTCGGGGGAATGTTCATAAGACTGTCCTTCTGAAAGATTAAAAAAAAAAAACAGAATCGCTTTACGTTCATCACAAAGGAAATTCCTGAAGTGAATAGCATAATAATAGCATTGGAGTGTATGTTGATTCGTCTCTAAACTGGGATTGCCAGATCAATGCTGTCGTTGCAAACAGTTTTTGCGCCTTACTAAGCAGGCTTCGAGAGGTGTGGTCTATGGATACCGTCAGGCAGTTCTACTTTGCAATGGTGCAGTCTGTCATAACCTACAGCATCATGTTCTAGGGTTCGTCGGCTGGCGCTCGGCGAGTGTTTGATGCCCAGAAGCGTATGCCCACGTATATCATGCACATTTTGGGCAGCTTAGTTTTCTGACTGTGCCGGCGCTGTACATTCGAGCATTGGTCGTGTTTGTGACGGAGCATTCCGACCTTTTCCGCACAAATGCTGATTTTCACGGGGGGGGGGGGGGGGGGCATGTCGGTGGTGACCAGGTGTGGGGCTGCTTTTAGTGTGCTATTACATAAATCGGCTTTCTATGAGAGGGCCCCTTCAAATATGGCAGTAAGAGCTTACAATCTTTTACCCCCTCATTTAAAAAAGGAGGGCAATTTGCTTGGGTTTAAGAGGGATACCACCAGGTTCCTGATGGACAAGTGTATCTACACTTCTGATTTTAACTCGTGCTTGTGACTGTCTATTTTAATAAACGGTAAAAGTATTTTAACCTGTGCTTGTTTGCGAATGTCTATTTCTAATAATTTGTAAAAATATTTTAAATTTTTTGATAGTGATGTGTAGATAATTTGCACCAAGAATTACCCCTTGACCTTGCTATTGTCTATTTTGGATTGTGCTGGCAATAACAGTATATTATAAACCAAGGCTGTGAAGTACATTATTGCATATATACTATAGGTAGTTCACAACCGCGGTGTATATACGATTTTTTCCACTACTAGACTCGATAAATCTACAACAGAAAATTGCCAAAATTAGTAAGATAGCGCTCCGCATATTTTATTACTAAGAACAGGCGCGCCTTCAATCCATATGGAGGCTTCGTTACCGTGGCAACCGATAAACAAAATCGCCGTATGACGGCGCCTAATGCGCCTGACAACTGACAGCTTTATTTACCGGTAAATAATCGGCCATAACGTTGTCATTATAGACCGCTTATGTTCAATTGTTTTATAAGCAAAACAAGAAAACCTACTTTACAGTCATTTTGCTGGACTTTAACGGTCCGTATTAAAGCTAGTAGTGGAAAAAGATTATTATTATTATTATTATTATTATTATTATTATTATTATTAATATTATTATTATTATAATGCAAATAAAAATAAAAATCCAATTTTTGAGAGAAATATCAATATTGTTCAAGTTTTTCTGAGTAATGACAAAAAAACACAATTATCTTTTAAAACAGTATTTATGGCTCACCTTCAAATTAACATCCAAAACCTCCATAAAATCTTCCTCAGACAGTTTGCTAATAAAGTTATCCCTCGTTATACCAGCAGCATTGACAATAATAGTCGGAGGCTTTGAATAGGCTTTAAGCACTTTGTCCAGTGAGCTTTCGATGCTCTCTTTACTCTCTACTGAGAGTGGAATCTGCATGTGGGGTTGTTTCGCATTTGGCAATAATTCAATGGTTTTGGATAAGCTTGGTACACTTTTATCAGCGGCAACCACAGTGGCGCCTTCTCTGGCTAGGCACTGACAAGCTGCCCTTCCAATGCCTGAAGCAGCACCTTTAATAATACCATATAATATCATATAAATAATTCAAAATAAAGGTAAATAACAGAGGCGGATATACAGAGATACATACAACCAACATAATTGACAATAAGTGAAGTGAATGATTAAGACTACTAAAAAAAATACTTATACAGGGTGATCTTTTTAACTTGAGGCAGGTAGATATCTGGAAAACTAGTAGTTAGATTTAAAAAAGTTCGTTCAAATGGTCGCCTATATTGTACAGAAGACCCTATCTTACATATATTTTTACATATACAGGGTGGACCAGAAAAGTGTGACGTGGGTGATATATTGTAATATTTTTAAATAGCACAGCCTGTATTTTTTACTAGATTGTGATACATCTTAAAGCTCTTACTTAGTCCTGAAAATATGAAACCATTGCCGGCAGTTAATGTTTAAAAGAAATTAAGAAAAAGATGCAAAAACAATAATGAACTCTCACAACTTCTTCATCAAACAGGTCTTTGATTTTTGGAATTGTGAGCAGAGAAACCCTTCTCCTGTGCGATTCATTGCACAGAAGGTTTTCTCTGCTCACAATTCTACAAACATTTCAGATGCATTCCATCATATTTTCTGGTGTAGAAAGTGCAAACTTGATGAAAGTTTTCATAGCTCCTTTAGTTTTTTCGAGAATCGAAAAGTTTCACTTTTGAAGAACCCTTGTTAGTTTTGGCATAAAAGATAATAATAATAATCTTCTTTATTGCCAGCAAAATGGTATTTTACACCACAAAGCAACGTCACAAAATAGTGCCAGTGACACCTGCATAAACGTAATCTTAATGACCACATTTGATTAACATTAAATGCTAAAAAGTAAAATTTTAAAATAAACAGGCAAATACACGATGGCATGCCATAAAACTGTCTAATAAATAAAACATCCATAATAAAAAGTACAAAGCTTATTACTATTCATGTAAGTTAAAAGAGTAAAAACACTTATCTCTTAAAAATGATATTGTCTCCTTTCGAAAGCTTGGAATACTAACTATATCCCGTATGCTTTGAGGCAACAATTTATAAGCACCTATGGCCCTGTATAAGGGACCTCTTTCAAAGAAAGTGGAGTCATGTGGCGGAACAGAAAGACTCTCTCTACGTTTGGTCACCACAGTTGCATCAGCTGAGTAATTATCACAGTTCTGCAGGAATGGTTTTGGGTATTTTTTAATAAACATTACCAACGATAGAAAATATAGAGATGGAGCAGTGAGAATGTTCGATGTTCCAAAACATTGTCGACAACTCGTTCGTGGATGTATGCCAAACGTGACTCTAATTAGCCGTTTCTGTGCTCTAAAAACCTTAATAGCACTACCTGATGAGCCCCAGAACAATATTCCATAGTCAATAATAGACTGGACGCTGGCAATATAATAAACTCTCATCACATCCAAGGAGAGAACATCGCGGATTCTTCTGATGAGTGCGCATGCACTATTTAGTCTGGAAATGAGGGCATTGCAATGCACATCCCAGCCAAGACGATGATCAAGATGCATTCCCAGAAATTTAACTTCATTGGCCAGCGCGATCGACATACCATCAACAGGGACATAAAGTGAGCAGTGCGATTTCATCTCCTCAAAGCAGACCAGACCAGTTTTATCAGTATTCAGATTAAGGCAGTTATGATGACACCACTCTCTCATCTCATTCACTCGAATAGTGCATGATGCAGATAAAGCGTCTACAGTTGGGCATGCCAGAAGAACCGATGTATCGTCTGCATATTGGCAGACTAGACCAGCACCGATCCCATCCGCCAGACCATTCACAAATATAAGAAACAGCAGAGGGCTAAGGATGGATCCCTGGGGCACGCCCTGATTGATATTAGTTGTGCCCGACAGGCAATGTCTCCCATGGACAGATAGGGAGACAGCCTGTCTTCTGCCCCACAAATATGACCTGACAAGTGAACAGCACTTACCTCTCATTCCGTAGAAATTTAACTTTTGCAGTAGGAGTTGATGGTTTAATGTGTCAAAAGCTTTTGACAAGTCAAAAAACAGACAGTCGACCTTATTACCATGGTCGACGTTTTCAAATACATAATTTGTGGTGCTAAAAACCGCCAGTGCAGTAGATCATTTGCGGACAAATCCAAATTGGTGGTCTACTAATATATTTTGTGACTGAATTTTCCATTCAATTGTAAATAACCCTTTCGAAGATTTTTGAGAAAGCAGGCAATATAGAAATATGCCTATAATTTTTTGTGGAGCAGGGATCTCCTTTTTTATAAACAGGTATAACTTTAGCCAGTTTCAGGTCATTTGGAAATATTCCAGCGATAAGGGATTCATTTATAATGCGGGTCAAAGGCTTGGAAATAGATTGAGCGACGTACTTTAGAATTTTCACTGGAATTTCATCAAAACCGGTAAAATATTTGTTAGGTAAGTTATGTAGAAGACTGAAAATTTCCGCCTCGGTAGCAGGGGCCAGAAAAATCGTCAGATATTGAAAAACATCATTCACAGGCTCAAAGCTCGCATTTGAGGTACTGAGATCAAACTGTTCCATAAACAAATGGCAAATTCTTTCCAAATCATGTATCAAAGTTTCGTCGTCCCTAATAGTCATTTCAGTTTGTGATTTTAATTTATTGGTCATGTTATTAAAAATGCTCCATGCGGTTTTTTATTTGTTTCTGGAATTTGCAATTTGGTTATCGTGCAAAACTCTACTAAACTCGGATAGATATTTCCTGTATTTTGCTCTTTCCGATTTATAGTGTAAGTAAACTTGATTGCTTCCGGTCCGCTGATACCAGACGTACAGGTCTTTAATATATTGAGAGTATTGTCTTACCTCTTTGTTTACCCAACACTGCGTTGTCCTCCTATTCCTACGAGTCTGCAAAGGGAAGGCCTTATCAAACCAATAGAAACACGTTCTATAAAAGATTTCATACTTTGTATTCACACCAGTGACGTTGCCCATTTCGTCCCAAGTCTCACTGAGTAGGTAGTTGATGAAAACAACAGTGTTCTGATCGCTGAACGTGCGTTTTTGCGAGAAAGATGGTATAGTGTTTGTCTTGGAGGCATCAAATTTGAGTAGCTGTGCATAGTGATCAGAAATAAAAGAAGGCAGCGTGTCACAAGACAGGCTGTCTCTGTTAATGTTCGAAAAGATGTTGTCAATCTGGGTAGCGAAAGCGCGTGTGACCCTCGTTGGTCCCGCCACATGTGCCCATAAGCTGTACGAATTCATGAGTTATAATAGAGAAAAGGCAGATTCACCACCCACTAAAAGATCGACATTAAAATCGCCACACACAATTAGGAGCCTGTTGGAAGATTACAGATCATACAAGACATCATTCAAAAAACCTTCCAGGCTTTCATAAAGACTTTTCCAAAAAACAAAAAAACTTATTCATTTTAAATTTTTTATTTTCAAAATGTGACTGAACCATTAAATACAGATGAAAATTAGGTGCACTACTAGATTCTACATATCAAAAACTACTAGAGAGCAATTTCACTCTTCATAAAACTAAAGAGGAAGAGTTTCCAAAATGTCAAAATTATCAAATTCACAATGTGACTCATAAACCAAAAGGGTTATCAAGAATTTTTTTACACTACTGCAGGCACATGCTTTCTGTGCCACCCTGCATATGTAAACTATTTTCCTAAAATAGACCCTTCTGTACAATATAAGAACCTGATAAAACAAAATCATAATTTAGTACATCATAATTACCAGATCACTACCATACCAGAGAACTCTGATAAAGCCTGGAATATACTCAAACTACCACTAATAGAAGGCATAAAACCTCGCCGGCAACGAACACCACAAGCCAAACAAGAGTGGATGATGGCCGAAATTCTGGGAATCATGGAGCAAAGGCGACAGTGCAAAAACAGAAACAACCAAAAGTATATGGAAATCCACCGAACAATTCGGCGAAAAATATGAGATATACCTACAGGAATCTTGCCAAAAAATTGAACATTTACAGGAAACCCACTAAACCTTCACAAGGAGCCCAAAAAAGCTGTCGGCAAATACAAAAACGACATATAAATTCATTCAAAACTTCAGATGGGAAACTTCTGATCCCAGTGTGCTCTGTCCTCTATGCAATCCTCAGTGTGTCAAATCCACAATGCTTTGCCCACACTTTTAGCGCATAGTTTGCTGAAGATAACCTGAGATCTAAATTATCAATGTGATTCCTGTAAGACAGGCTCCCATCTAGTTCCAAGCCCAACACTCTGGCAGAATCACGCAATGGCACATCATGATGGTTTAGCTTTATGGCCCCTGTAAGAAGCGCTGTGTCGTTGAACGTTTTCAGTTTCACTTGAAAACGAGCAAAGATTCTACTGCTCGAAACGTCGTGTAAAAAACTCAATAAAGACAATGGAAGTCCAAGATGTTTCACTTAATACCTCTTCCTATACTGAAAGCAGAAGTAAAGAGAGCCATTAAGCTAACTAAATTAAATAAAGCCCCTGATCCGGCTGAAATTCCTGCAGACGTAACCAAACTTCTGGATGAAAGTAGTTTATAAAAACTGACACAGTTCTTTAACATTAAATTCATATCCCGCCAGATACCAAATGAATGGCTAGAGTCCACATTTGTCCCCCTCCCCAAAAAGAGCAAACCAAGCACATGTGATGAGTATAGACTAATATCCCTAATGAGTCACTCACTTAAAATATTTCTGAAAATTATACATAATAGGATCTAGGTGCTCACCTTGTGAAAGAATAGTATGTAGAGAACAGTTCGGATTTAGGGGAGGCATGGGATCGCGAGAAGTTCATTCTGCATGAACATATTACTCCAAAAATCCTGCGAATTTCGTAAAAACATATTTGTGTGCTTTATTGACTTTTGAAGGGCTATTGACTCTGTGGATCACTGACAATTATTTGACTACCTAGATGTCATCGACATTGACCATCAGGAAGTAAAAATATTAAAACATCTATACTGTAATCAAACAGCGAGAATAAGAGTCGACCAAACAATTACAGAACCAATCGCCATTCAGCGCGGCGTTCGCCAAGGATGCGTAGTCTCCTCATCATTGTTCAACATTTCCTCTGAGCAGATTTTCAGGGAGGCCCTGGAGAATAGCAACACTGGTGCGTCAACTTCAACATCAAATGCGCCGATGACACGGCCGTTCTTGCTGAGAATATTGAAGATCTGCAAACACTCCTTAATTGAGTAAACCAAGTGTGTAAACGCAAAGGACTAAGCAAAAATGCTCTCAAGACCAAATCAGAGTTGGCAAAAAAAGACGCTTTTCTCTTTTTGGACAGGACAGTGGTCAAAAATGGATAAAACCATTTTTGGCCAGTGTCCAAAATTAAGTTTACATTTTACCGACGCGTCCGTTACAAAACGGCCCATCCCAGTACCATTAAGGTCAAAGATCAGATAATTAAACATCAAACACAACAGGTTCTTCACTCACAATTTATGGGACATGAATTGGAAGATAATGAACATGAAGAAGCAAGAAACTGGATAAAAACCGAAGTCAACCCTCGCTTCTTACCATTGGTAACAATGTTTTTGCTAAAGAGAACACCATTTCCATTAACATTTTCGGGTGAAGAGATCCTTAAGTTGAACCCAATTGACTGGTGGGACGGACTGAAAACCTACAAGGATATTGACGCTAGTTTCGTAACTTTTGCAATTCATTTGCACACGTCTGCAGCCTCATCTGCGGGTATCAAGCGTATTTTTTCGAATCATAGGTTTATTCGATCAAAACTAAAAAAATCGACTTAGTATGGATACTGTTACAAACTTAGTTAGAGTTTATAGAATCCTTAACTTAAAAAAAAAAAGAAATGTTGATTTTGAAAACGAAAACTATCAGTAATGGACATTTTCCTTAACTGCAGTAATGTTATGCTCTTTGCAAAATTTATGAGACGTAGTGTAATAGAGTGCAGTTGTTTTTTGCCCTGTTGGCCCGTTTAAAATTTTCTTATTTATGTTTCAACTTTATACTTTTTTTATACCTAATTAACTAGTTTCTATAATATTAATAAAATAATACTTTTTTTAATTTCCAAACTTAAAACTTAATGTGTGTAGGTTTCAAATTAGATTCTTAGTTTTGTCTTTTTAATCAGGAATGTTGGGTTCCTAAGTGTCTACTTTGTAATGTTGACTTGTGATGTGTTTGTATGTATTATAATGTTCACTACTGAAATCTACTTATTTCATGAAGATTTTATTTCACTATCATAATGTTGATAATGCTGATATAGATATTCATTTTGGGCATTTTGGACATTAGTGGTCAAAATACCATTTTGACCAGGACAAAAAAACCAATAAAAGCCAGTGGTTAAAACCATACTGTCCAAAATTAGCCAACCTTGGACCAAATGGATGGCAGTGGGCAAAATCAATATAGAGCCACACTAACACTTGAGAACAACAACATAGAAATGGTTGACCATTTCAAATATCTCGGCCATTGGATAAATTCCAGCAATGACCCAGACATGGAAATCGGAGTCAGAATTGCAATGGCAAGAAACGCATTCAATAACTGGAAAACGGTTTTAACTAACAGACATACATATAACATTGAGTACACTTCAGAAAGTGTTGAAATGCTAAGTATGGTTGGTCTTTCTCTATGCCAGTGAAATGTGGACTTTACTTTAAGGTTCAATGCTATGAATAAGCTGGAGGCATTCAAACTATGGTGATGTGGTAGGATGTTACAGGTGACTTGGACGTAATACCATACTACCAATGAGGAAGTATTAAGAAGGATGGGCACAGATCATATTGCTGCCTACTATTGAAAATTACCATACTTTGGAAATGTGATTTCTGGCCCCAAGTATGACCTGCTTTAATTGCTGATCCAGGGGAAGTGGAAGGAAGATGCTGGACGGCTGGATTAAGTGTAAAAAGCTTTTGTGGTTGCAAAATATTCACCAGTGAACCAGACTCCAAGTGGAACAACTTTTTAGAATAGTCAAAGACTGAGAGACATAACGCCAACTGATTTACATGATGACTGTCAACTCTTGGATATAAGCATGGCACAAGAAGAAGAAAACAAAATCATTTGTCCTACTAGTTCTTGAGATATTTTGTTGCCTCAAGTTTAAAAAACTACCCTGTATAGATACCAGACTCTGGAAAATGTTAATCCAACTTGCAATTGAATTGTTAGTATTGGATCATTTGTATCATCTTTTCAATCTTCAATTGCTAGTTCAGAAACTAGATCCCAGACTGTTTACAGCTGATAAAAGAGCTTTCTATTTTCCATAAAGTTGAGTCACTCTGCTTTTGATTACTGAATATAAGGAGAAACGACAGCTGATTCTAGCTTAGACATCCGGGCAGAGGCCGCAGAGGTAACTCACATTTATAAAAACCAGCCATAAAGTTGCCACAAAACTTAATTTTATTATGCAGTTATGCTTACCTGTGACATAAGCAAGTCTTCCAACTAAACTCATTTCCCTGGATAAAAATGCCTCTACAACTTAAAAAGAATTTAAAATCCTTTAGCAACTATCAGTTGATGTTTGTCTATGATCAGTCACTTCAGACCTAATGCACATAGCTCTTAACTGTAGGAGTAGCATTTAGTGGAATAACCTTAATTAATAATCATCATTAAAACTTAAAGTATCTTTGATAACAGTTTTTGATTAGAAACAGTACAATTAAAAATGTTTAATGTGTCTGATTTTGTTATTTTTTTAACACACAACATAACCTCAATTGTCAGTTATTTGTCATTACTGAAATGGAATTGACCCGAATAGGAGGGATAATAATTACGTTACAAAAATTGAAGTATTTCTTTTACAGATTTTTTTGGCCCCAAACTGGGATATGTTTTATTGGGTTTCCTTAACCATTGAGTGCTAAACACAGTACATTTTACTGAAGGCATCAATATTCTACCAATTTCCGAAATTATCAATAAACGCCCTGTTCGGAGTTCAATGACATCAGGTTCCATAGGGACTCTAACTATACTGTTTGTGTCCCGACTCTTGTCCGATCAGAGAGCTCACTGCAGACTGCTGAGCTGGGACTGGGACTGCAGGGACTTGGATAATCTATGGCAGGGACAATGACAAATCCCATTCTGCATCTGCAGTGTAACAGAATAGAAGGAAAGTATTTCAAATTTTAATTACCAAATAATGGCCAAAGTATTTATAAATTCAAATAACAAATACTGGTTTAGATGTGGCATCCTCAAAATGTTAATTTCCGAGGAAAAAAAAAGGTATTGGTAGGACACAAAATCAAACTTCCATGTTTTATTTTGTGTCCGCAGATTTGAAGACTAAAGCCAAGTGCAGACGATGCAACTTATTGCGGGGGCAAAGTTGCAGCAATTTTAATCCCCGCGTTTTCTTGCATTTGCGTTCAGACAGTGCAACTTTTTTATGCAATTTTTTAGAAACTTTACTAGACTGCTACCAACTTATCAAAAAAAATCCATTCTGTCTTATTACTTTTGTAAACAATCTCTATGCCTAAAAGTTGATGGGTGAGGCCCTGGGTGTTAAAAAGTGATTTTGGGGGGCCTTTCGATTAATTAATGAGGAGTTTGAAAAAGCTGATGATTCAGAGTGTTCACCTAACCACACTTTTTTGTTCAACCTAAAATTTTAAGTTTTCGCTGGAAAGGCACTAGAAACGTAACCAAATCCCCGCGACAAATCGCATGGAAAATAGAACAAATTCTATTGCTATGCAATTAATTGCAGCAACTAAAATGCACCGTCTGAACAAAAAAATCCCTGCAACTTTTGTCGCAGGGATGAAATCCCTGCGATAAATTGCATCGTCTGCACTGGGCTTAAGGATTACGCAGAAATTGCCGACGTTTTGGTGCCTATTTTACGCCTTTCATGGCTAAATTGTTAAAACACAATAAGGAAGACCGTTTAAAATTATTCAAAAATACCTAACTTACCTACCTAACAAATTAAAAGTTATAAAATACGAAATTAACTCACTTAACCCTTCTACTCAAACTGTAGGTAGACGTTTTACTAAAAAAACGTATATAATAAAAAAAGTTTTTATTTTATAAAAATCGTCACGAGATAGTCAGCCCCAATGAAGTCCCAAAAATGATTCAAGTTGATGATACCTATACATGATTTAAAGGGATTCTAGGAACAAAAAAAACGCTATTTAAGAAAGTATTTATTCTTAGTCAATACAACATGGCATTTAAGCCTGTTGTGCTTGTTGCTGCATTATTTCAATCTGAGCGACAGTAACAGACTTCATTCCGTCGTGTACAACCGAGAGATTGTTTTTCCATGACTGAAGCAAATCTCTCAATTGCTGCCACTGGGTCCGGCCAAATGTCCGGTGCATCGTGCTCGACACGTACACTTTTTTCGCCGACTGATCCATCCTCGCGCATACAAGTTTGGTTTTTAGTACTGAAATCAATAACATCGTTGTTAGAATTATTGGTCTTATGTCTTTAAATAATAAGCACCTTCTATAATAAAAGCTTCTACTTCTTCTCTTTTGATCTGCAATTCCTGCTCAATCGCCTCAAAAGACAATTCTGGTGAAGCCTCGGCCAACTGCATAAAACTCAAGAGTCTCATTTTCCGCATATTTTGCTCATGATTCAGACCCTGATTGGTAACAAATTCTTTGTGCTCTTGGTAAAATTTCAAATAGGCGGTCAGATTTTCGCTCACAAAGATGTTGAGCAAATCATGAATGAGCTGACCCTTCAAAATGTGTACCGGCTTAAGTGATAAGAGGGGGTCTAATAAGAAAGTCTTGGGATCAGCAATTGCCGTGGTGATACAACGTATCGCATCATCTCTAGCGTGAGATGCAGTTTTGTCTGTGTAAGTCCCTAAGAGTTCGATCATTACTTTCGCCGCTTGTTCACTAAGGTGTCAAAAAGTCAACTAAGTACATAAAAGGTTTCAAACGGCAATTAACAAACCTTTGATTACTTTTAACCAGGACTTCATGCAAAAGTCGGTATAATTTCTGTAATTCCTCGTTGGAAAGAGGGCAATGACTGAATTCTTGTTTTAAGCGATCGACGTCGTGGAAAATCGATTTAATTTGATCAGTTTGCTTAGCAATTTGCAGCAAATGATAATACACTGGGTATCTCATGGTTGACTTTTCATCTAATGACTGATATAATAACCACAACCTGTAAATAATATGCTTCTTTGCATATGAAAATAATTAATTTAGATCAACAATCTACTTACGCTTTCAAACAAACTTCTCCAAGTTTTTGCCCACGAGCTTTAGTCAACTTTTCGCAGAACGCCAATATAATATTTTCTGCTCTTTCGGGCGAAACCTAAGAAAATATGTGCAGGCTTAACAAGCAGGTGACTTCTTGAAAAAACTGCTTTACAAGCTATAATTTGAGCGACATATTTTAACTTTTTGAATTTAATAATAAATGTGAACTTGACGTCTCAAAGGCGCTAGTTTTAAGTGTTACTACTTACCAAAACCATAATGGAAACAATATCATTTAACACAAGTTCTACTTCAGGCTCATTGCCTTCCTTGAAACAAGTGTCGCACACACCAATGATTTTGTGCAAGTCATCCTCAATGCCTTTTGGAGATCTCTCTTCTGATATTTCAGCTCCAAGGTTTTTGAGATAGGCGCGGAGCTCCTGGGTCTAAAAATGAGGAAATATCTAGTTTGAGAAATTGCTAATTTTTGCGAAATTGCTAAAACACAAATTTTCCCCAGTTTTTGTGGTAATTGCAAACATAATTGCAAAGATAAAAGGTTCAAACAGTTTTCTGAACCGGCTTTAAATCTCTAATTTGGAGAGTGCTAAACTATTGCACCCTTTTCAAGAAAAATGCATTTTTTAAAACTAGTAGATGTTAGGGAAATGAGTTTTTAAACTTTGTTCTTTGTTAAACTTTTAAACTGTAAAATTGTATATTAAGAAACTGAGTGTTAAGATGAATAGGGTTAAATTTTTACATTGTTTAAAGCACTCCATGATAAGCTGGTGACATCAAAAACAAAACCTTTTAATCCTAAATTTTAATGATTAACTAGAAAAGAAGTTGGCAAGAAGGTGGTAGTTTCGCCCTAAATGTTCAATATGAGCAAACCCTTCTTTTACACGTACATTACAACATATTGTTGCGGACTCAGGGTTCAATAATTCCAGTGTAACGATTTAACACGAAAACACTAATTATTTATTCCACAAATACACACGACTACTAAATAACTCACTACTTTATCACTTTATAGCCTTCTAATATCGTTTCGTAACTTTCGCTTACTTATAGCTCGCTTAAAATAAGACTACTCTACTCTGCCCGTTCTATGCGCCTTTTATATAAAATCCTAAAATTACAGAAAAACATAAAAAGGTTGTAAACAACGGCCTTCTAGATTAAACCGAGAAATAAATCACTCGTGTCAGCCATGACGCAGCGCGGATAGGCCGCGAAGCTCCACCAACCAACACGCGTTGCCCCGCCTCCCATGCGGCGTTGCTGCGAATCGTAACATTGCCCTCCTCCTAAGGCTGTGCGTCCCGAACAGATAGAGTTCCATGGTATCGTGCTAATCGATCCAAATGAACGACCTTCATCTTTGACCTGGGGGTCCGCTGGATCCTATACACCAGATCATTAATCTTCTTTATAATTGTATAAGGTCCTTCCCAATTTTGGCCAAGTTTGGGCGACTTCCCCACCTTTCGCCGCGGATTGTATAGCCACACCAAATCACCATCTTGGAAGCCGCGGGAGTTAGCTAGTAAGTCATATCTTGCTTTGGCTCGATCACTGGATATCCGCAGTTTATTCCTGACTTGTTCATGAACATTGTTCAGCCTCTCCTTAAGCTCCTCCACAAAATTCTCAGAGCTGAGCGACTGTTTATCTGGTGTTCCATACATCAAATCCGCAGGAAGCCTCATTTCCCTTTCCGAACATTACTCTCGCCGGAGTATAACCAGTGGCTTCATGCGTAGAGCCTCGATATGCCATCAACATGAGAGGTAGATGTTGGTCCCAATCACGCTGATGATCTGCCACCATTTTAGACAAGTAATGTTCCATAGTCCGATTAAATCTCTCTACCATCCCATCCGACTGTGGATGCAAAGGAGTTGTCCTGGTCTTGCGAATTCCGAGAAGTTCCATGACCTTCTGCAAAACAGCCGATTCAAAATTTCGGCCCTGATCAGAATGAAGTTCGAGAGGGACTCCAAATCTGCAGAACATTTCATTTACTAGCACCGTTGCCACAGTCGTTGCTTCCTGATTAGGCAGGGCGTACGATTCAGGCCATTTAGTGAAGTAATCCATGGCGACCAAGATGTATTTATTGCCCGACTCAGTCTGAGGAAACGGTCCCGCGACATCAATTGCTACCCTCTCCATTGGAGCACCTACAGTGAACTGCACCATCCGGCCGCGTGATCTTGTTCGAGGTTCTTTTGTGGCACAACAAACTTCGCACTTGCGGCACCAAGATTCGACGTCTTCATGATAATTCACCCAGTAGAACCGCTCTTTAATTTTGACCAAGGTTTTATTGACCCCAAAATGACCTCCACTGGTCCGTCGTGCATTTCCTGTAGTACGTCCGATTTTCTGCTACCAGGAACAACCAACTGACTAACTATGGACTTGCCATCCGGACTCTCCCACGCTCTCTTCAGTAATCCATTTTCTATTCTAAGAGAGTGCCACTGGGCCCAGAGCGCCTTCAGGTTTGGACTTTTACCAGCAATTTCTTGCCATTCTGGTCTCTTGTCGTCAGTCTTTGCAGAGAGGATGGGTCCAATATCTGGATCATTCATTTGTTCTTCTCGAAGCGTCTGTGTGGTCCAGCCATCGTTTATTTCTACCAACGTTCTCCTTACAGAAGGAAGTCCCTCACGCTGCTCAGTTCTTTGACAATGCCGACAATCTTCTTTACAAGGCCGTCTAGACAATGCGTCGGCATTTCCGTGAGACCTTCCTGGTCGATGTTCAATTTGGAAATCGTACTGCTGCAGGCGCTCTATCCATCTGGCTATTTGGCCTTTAGAGTTTTTCATCTGTAATAACCATTTCAAGGCTCCATGGTCAGTTCTAATCAGGAACCTTTTTCCATATAAGTAGCGATGGTAATGTTCAACTGCTTTAGCGATGGCCAATAGCTCTTTTCTAGTGACACAATAGTTTCTTTCTGGCTTACTTAAAGTCTTACTGTAGTACTCAATGACCTTCTCTTGCCCGTTTTGCCTTTGAGAGAGTACTGCACCTAGACCACGGTTACTTGCATCCGTGTCGAAAATAAACAGTCCGTCCTTTATAGGGTAAGCCAAGATTGGACTAGAACAGAGGGCAGCTTTAAGCCTTGCAAACGCCTGACTGCAATCGTGGTTCCACAAGAACGGTGTTTTCTTTTCTGTTAATTTGTGCAGCGGTTTTGCGATGTCGACGAATCCCTCTACAAATCTCCTGTAGTAAGTACATAGTCCCAAAAAGCTCCTTACTTCGTGTTTGTCTCGGGGAACTGGCCAATCTTTAATGGCAGATATTTTACTTTGGCTAGTTTTAATGCCTTGTTCTGAGATAGTATGCCCCAAGTACTCGACTTGCTTTTGGAACAGGCTGCATTTCTTGTAGTTTAACTTCAGGTGAGCATTCCGTAACTTGTTGAAGATTTCTCTTAAATTCTTCAAATGCTCGTCGAAATCACGTCCCATGACAATTATGTCATCTAAGTATACCAGGCAAGTTTTCCAAGTCAGCCCCCTCAAGACAAGTTCCATTAGTCGCTCGAAAGTTGATGGAGCATTGCACAATCCAAAAGGCATAACAGTGAATTGGTATAATCCAGAACCAGTAGAAAATGCAGTCTTTTCTTTGTCTTCGGGAGCAATCTTTACTTGCCAGTACCCACTTTTTAAATCTAGAGTGGAAAACCACTTTGATCCCGATAAAGTTGCTAAGGTGTCGTCTATACGTGGCAATGGGTAGCTGTCTTTCTTGGTCACATCATTAAGTTTCCTGTAGTCAACACAGAACCGCGTTGAACCATCTTTCTTCTTAACAAGAACCACAGGCGACGACCATGGACTAGATGATTCTTCTATGACGCCCTCCTTTAACATTTCATTCAGCAAACTGTTAACTTCCTGTTGTTTAGCCAGAGGGACCCTTCGTGGATGTTGTCGTATTGGCTGGGCATCTCCTGTGTTGATCTTATGGACAACTAAATCGGTTTGACTGTCGTTGCTCTTGAAGTTAAACATATCAGATTCATCCATAGCAAATTTTATAGCAGACTGAAGTTGTTCCTTTGACAGGAGACTCCAGTGTCGCTTAAAAGCATCAATAACTTCTGGGGAAGCTTGGTTAGAAGATTTAATTTTGGATGTCTCTGCTTCGACACAATTGCATACCCATTGTACAGGCTCATAATTGGCAAGAACTGTTCCTTCTTTGAGCTTGATGGTCCTTTCTCCAATATTGGCAACTCGTATTGGCATAGTCTTCTTCGTGTCGGTCAAAGTTCGAGCTACCATGATTTCCGTCGTCAAATCCAGGTTAGGTTCTATGGACCACCCAGGATCATTTTCAGAAGTCACTGTGATAATTTGTTCTGAATTTGGAGGAATTTTCACATCTTCTACCACCAGTAGACAGACACTAGTTTCCATATTTCCATTGGTTAATGCAAACTCCTCATCTCCAAATGTGAGAATATTCCGTTTGTGATCATAGGAGAATCCATGTTTCCTGATGAGATCCATTCCCAAAATAAACTCGTCTTTGATCCTGGCAACCAACACTTTATGCCGAACTTCGAGTCTTTCTCCAATAATGATGGTGACATCGGCTTCTTCGTCTATAGGGCAAGACTCTCCAGTGACTGATTTTAACATAATAGGGTTGGGCAATGGTTGTATGGTATATCCGACAAGTTTATCTGGCCTTACAATGGTCACATCTGCTCCTGTATCGATGGTAATCTGGATCTTCTGTTCCTTAATGCGTCCGGCCACTGTGAGACTTTTGCCACCCAAATTATTGACTTTAAAGATCCTGGGGGTCTTAGCGGCCCCGGTCAATTGCCCCCTTGCATTGACCGGAATTAGTTTTCCTGGGACCTAGGGCGGTCTTGGTCGCCGTTTGGTCTTCTAAACGACGGCGAGGGACTTCTTGCCCTATTACGGCAGTTACTCTTGATGTGACTTAATCTGCCGCAGTTAAAACATTTTATGCCCCGATTGTCTGTTTTCGATAGAGGAGTTCTTTCTAACAGGGCTTGCATATTGACTGCCATATTCTTTATCGCTTTATGTAAACTGGCCATGGATTCAGCCATAGACGTGTTCGCCTCTTCATTGCAAGTTGCCATTCTTACACGTGGAGATGAACTAGATGACACTCGCGACGCCTCGAATTCCAGGGCCCGAACTAGTGCCTCGCTGATATCCTTGGGCCTTACTAGACGTAAGTGGTATCTCATGTCACTATCGCGAACTCCCTCAATGAACCTTTCGGCGGCAAATTGCATTTGAAAAGATTCAGGGGCCATGGATATGCCAGGTGAATTAGTCTGTCTATGTCCACCTCAAATTCTTGTAAGGATTCACCGGACTTCTGCTGTCTCATCCTCAGCTGGGCCTGGAACACAGTTTCTTTGTGCTCATTTCCGAATCGTAGTTGCAGAGTGTACTAAAGCTGCATAATTACTTTGATCAGCTGCCGACAGAGATTGGAGTAATTCAGCAGCTTTCCCACGAAGTGCTACTACTAATGATGTAGCTTTCTGGGGCTCGGACCAACCATTAGCTTTTGCAGCTGCCTCAAACTGAGTTTTATAAATTTCCCATGCAGTAGTACCGTCATAATCGGGAGGCTTAATTTTAGCGTTGGCTGTGCTAAAACTCTCTGTAGACACGTTGTCGTCCTCAAGTTGTTCCCGGAATTTCTTTTCTAGCTCGAGAACCCTCTGGTTGACAGCTTCGAGTCCTTCGCTGACGCCGTTAACGGATTGCATTATTCTTTCTTCCAATTGTTGCTCCCTAGCTGCGAGATGGTCCATTAACTCTTCTTTGAATTGTTGGTGACGTCGCTCTTGTATTTGATCACGTTTTTCCTGCTCTTCCTTCTGTTGTTGATAACGTCGCTCCTGAACTTGATCACGTCTTTCTTGCTCCTCTTTTTGTTCGTTATAACGTTTCTCCTGTTCTAGATAACGTCGCTCCTGTAATTGATCACGTTTTTCCTGTACTTGATCACGTTTTTCCTGTTCTTCCCTCTGTTGTTGCATGGGGTCGTTGCATTGCGAGGGACAGCAGGGCGGCAAGTTGATCTTCCATCGCTTGATGCTGGCTTCTGGTCACTGGCATAAACACGTAATGTCCGGCAATGAAGCACTCACTTACAGTTCAGCAAAATTAGTCCTCAAATTCCCACTGGAATCCCACTTCTGACACCAATTGTTGCGGACTCAGGGTTCAATAATTCCAGTGTAACGATTTAACACGAAAACACTATTTATTTATTCCACAAATACACACGACTACTAAATAACTCACTACTTTATCACTTTATAGCCTTCTAATATCGTTTCGTAACTTTCGCTTACTTATAGCTCGCGTAAAATAAGACTACTCTACTCTGCGCGTTCTATGCGCCTTTTCTATACAATCCTGAAATTACAGAAAAACCTAGAAAGTTCTTTATAAGAATTCTTGAATAATCTCACATAAAAAAAAAGGTTGTAAACAACTGCCTTCTAGATTAAACCGAGCAATAAATCACTCGTGTCAGCCATGACGCAGCGCGGATAGGCCGCGAAGCTCCACCAACCAACACGCGTTGCCCCGCCTCCCATGCGGCGTTGCTGCGAATCGTAACAATATTAATCATTAAATAAGTTCATTGTCATTATCAAAACATTTAACATACTTAAAACTACAATAAATCTCAAAAATGCACTATTCGTCAATCATAATTCAACTTAACATGACATCTTATTACAACACTAACAGAAATGATAAGAATAGCCTTAGGCCCATAGATGGTGTGCCATCATGAATGCCGTTTAAATTTGTATGGAAAAGTTTTAAGAAAGTTTAAGAAAATTATGTTTATCTTAATAAGTTGGTATGCCCAATTTAGGTGAAATATAAGGTTCTAGGTCTCTCTCTTTTGACAGAGGGTACTAGATACCTGGCAAAAAAAGAGCCAAGTAATCCAGCACTTGTACCAGGTACCCATTGGGGCCAGGTCCTAAAAACTACTACCAGTTACACCGCAACTTTGTGGTACATGCATCTGTCATTCAATTAAGCCAGTGGCAGATGATGCCACTGGCAATGTGGCAAATTTTTTGAACTTGATTATTGGCAATCGAATTGCATGTGTTGTCACAAGGTGCAACTTAATTCTGAGAATACATTTGGTTTTATGACTACCAAATGTAGGAAAATATATCTTAAAACAGGGATAATTGTTTTTCTTTATTATGGGAAACCTGCCATTTAATATCATCGTATGACTTCAAAATATGAATTATGAAACAACAAGAGCTATGGTTATAGTTTTTTTGCTTGTTTTTGTTTGCAATTGATTATGATTTCTTGTAAAACTGTGAAAAAACATGCTTTGAAAACCTTTATTAAGTCAATTATAGGTATAGATCATATATGTGAAATTGTCAATTTAAATGTTAAAATCTTAACAAACCAGTAATCTAAAATACAAAAATCCCCATAGAAAGTTACTATACTCTGTTCAGCGAGGGTTCAATATGACCTCACATTCATCATCTCATTTCATTAGAAAAAGATCGCAAAAAAACAGGCGTATTATTAGTTCTTATTAATAATAAAACCACCAGCTATTGACGCTTAATGTCAAAATGTCGTCAAAATTTAGAAATCCGAGTCCAGCTTTTGTAGCACTAAATATAGAAACGAAAGAACTGCTTTCAAGGGATCATGTAGAAACAGTACACTGTGTGAAGAAAAACCGGAGAAAATTTCCGGAGAAGATAGTCAAGAAACAAGGAGTTATAATCGATGAAGCGGCAGAAGAAATTCCATCAACATACGTCCCGAAGGAACTATGAATTGTTGAAAAGAAGCCCCTGTTCCTGAACAACCACCTACTGGTCCACAAAAATATCTTTCCCTGGTGTCACCTAAAGGCTAGATCCGCTTCTGTGGAAATGAATAAAACATTAATCAAAATTAGCAGGTAGCTGAATCAACTAAAGAAAAAATGTGGAAGAACCCTGCTGGGATACAGATAAAAGCAAAACTAGGTATCTTAAAAAAAATTGCCCACACTTAGTTAGATTATGTACTCAATTTAAGTTATTTATGTTGCATGTTGAAACATGTGCATGAAAAATTTCAAGAATTGAATATACAATAGATGCCTAACAATGTTTTTATCAACTGAATGAATTCATGTGGACACATATTGAACTATTCCGCAGAAAAGGGTGCATTCGAATGAAAAAATATGTTTGGCAACCCGACGACAAGTGTTTCTGCTTATTGGTTTTACAACGCAAGTTATGAGCACTACTAGGTATAGTAAGCACACAAAAATACTCGAATACCTTGGGCCAATTTTATCCATATCTTATGATCTACATCCATGGTGGGGTGAATCATAACAGGTGTCTATGGTAAAGCAGCTGCGGATATTCCTTCTGAATTAATACCCGAAATGGGAAAACTTTGGAATGTTTGCACAAAAGGCTAAACTGTTACCTGCTCCGTGTCAACTTGACATTTTGTTTAACTGACATTTTATCAGAGACAGAGGTGTTTTTTTGTATGATGTTACAATTTATGACGTAATATTGAACCCTCGCTGAACAGAGTATAGATCCCTGCAATTTATTGCATGAAAATAGGGCCGGGTCTATTTTGATGCAAAAAAATTCTCGCAACTTTTGCATCCTGTGACCATCAAAATTGCATGCAATTTCTTGCCACAATTAAATTGCTGCAGCCAAATTGCCTTGTCTGTCACTGGCTTTTATATGAGTCAAGATTTGAGTGGTTAAAGGATCTTCTTACACAAGTTCAAGTGATTCTTTATCAACACCAGATGCTCGTCGTTGATGACATACAACCTCATACTTAACTTCAGCTCCTTAGCAAGGAGCATTTTTTTCAAAAAATCATCGTTTACAATCCCGCATCCCGCGCCGTTAAAATCACACAAAAAAAGTGATAAAAGTTCATATGTGCAATGCAGGGTGATGTGATTCATATTAATTACCTGATCTTCTAGGGCAATATCTATAAAAACCGGTGGCACTTGCATTTTAGAGCAATAATACGAAATATAGCACGTCTACTTGGTTACTTTTTCAAAGAATTCCTTATTTAAAATCAAAATTTTCAATAAAATATGCTCAAACCAGAACAACAAAGCAAGAAAGGTTAAATATATAAATAAAAATAAATAAAAATAATACAGTGGCACAGTGGCAATGCGTAAGTTCCGCCGACGGCAGCAGCTGAAAAGTTTAGTAAGCGAACCCTGAAATTGGCCAATCAGGTGCCAATTTTCAGCGCTCGGTGACTAAACTTCTCAGCTGCTGCCGTCGACGGAACCTACGCAATGGCAGAAGAAAACGGAGCATTGAAAGGCGATCACGCGACACTAGACGTAAGCAAAGACTATTGGTCACGTGGGAGTATCAAACAGTAACGGCCTGAGAGAGACAGAACTACTCCCTCTTTATTCTCTTTTGTTATTGATCATTTGATCATTTGAGAATTTGGTCATTTAACATGTTTGCTCCCCACGGCAATATGGCCGACTAACCTATTTAATTATCAAAGACAACTTAAAATTTTGTTTTAGGCCCTCCGCACATTAAGTAACTGAAAACAAACTAATTATAAACTTGAATCGCCAATCAGTTGCTTATTAGTTTCAGCCTGTGTATTTGAATGAGCGTCCGCACATGATGCAACAAGGGGGGGATGGGTTTGTAATGCGTCGGTAATCAGATTCCGGCAACTTTACACGAAGAGTCGCTCAGGTGATAATTTCTAGTTTGTTTACAAATAAACCACGTGGAACAGCAAAAATGGCAGAACTATCCCGAAATTTGCAGTTTGTAGAAGTAGTTAGTAGTATAGTGTACTACATCTATATGTGGTCCTTTCGACATTCTATAAAATGCCAAAAACTTAGCGTCGTTTTGTTGTAATTATTTTGCAGCAACATAGAGGATTTATCAAGGTAGAGGTCTTTATTTACATTTTTCAATATTGGCGTGATAAACAAACCCTCCATACAGTGTCGCCAGGATTACTTTGCTACTAAATTGGCACATTTTTTTTTGAATGATATCTTGCGAATCTTTACACCACGAGAGTACTATAATATCTATTGCTGTCCAAATAATTTTTGAATGGTGATAATATGGTGAATAACACTTATGACGATAAAAGAAAAAAAAAACGTTTAAGAGGGCCAACTGGTCACAATCGGCAACATTGCAGAATCCTGTGACACGTGGTTTATGTCAGTTTATGACAATTATTTCATGGATTTTTTTTTCTGGTTTCCTGAATATTTCAAGAGTTTTCCGCCGACTTTTTCGCTTTTAGCAATCGTTTCTGTGTTTTAATTTGTTTGTTAGCCATGGCACAGTATAAAGAATAATACATTATATCAGTAACGTCAGTCGGTCGAAAAATTGAAACTCCCCTCCCCTTGCCCGGGCCGCCCGGCCTCCACCAAACCGGTTTTGTCCGGTTTTGGCAATGCTTTGGCAGTGCATCGCATGTGTTTGTCCCCTCGTAACTACTCGAGAAAATTGATGGGCGCGGCACGCTTTAGTTTTGGAAATATCAAAAGTGCCGACACGAACTGACGATACTGATATAATATATTATTCTTTATACTGTGGCCATGGTGAGACAATGTTTTGTGGGTAAAACTTGGGATTATAAAAATAAATCTAGGAAATTCTGTTTTCACCGGTAAGCTCATTTGTGTTTTGTGGTTATGTTGTTACTCGGCCCTTGGCCTTTAGCTATTGGCGTCGTTTGTGTTGTTATTCTATTATTAATCTTTAATCTAAAAAAAACTCAATAAATGGGTATAGTAGGTATGTATCAAAAATCAAAAATCATTTAAATATAAAAATATTTGAATGTTTTGGTCTGCATAAAAATGCAGATGCATGCTGCTTAAAAATCGTATACTTGTTTCCTTGAAAAATAATACGCCTACATGTGTGCTTATGTCATCTGGATTCGACGTGTCCTTGAAGATTCAAATTGCGCCATATTGTTTTTAGCAATATTGGCCGTTTTCTGCTTCGAAAAGCCGAACAACCCGCATGCCGCAAGCCTCCAAGTATGCGGTTTGTATATCATGCCAAGTAAACAAATGCAAATTTATGATTAACTCGCGGGATCTATTTATTTACTCCATTGTCAATGTGCAGCAACAAATGCTCTGTTGTTTACAATTTATTTTATGTAGTGGTGAACCCAGTACCTCCTTTTCTTTTGCCGATCTCTCCTATTTCTATTGTAATATAAAGGATAATATCTTCATCACTTGAATAACTAGACATTTGACACGATTGACAATAAATCAATGAATGAACAAATGAAAACTGAATCGCTTCCATAAACTGTAGAAGCGTCTTGTGCAACTCATAGTTGGTAACTAGTTGGTAATTCAAGTTTTTAGTTAGTTTAGTTTGTTTTCAGTTGCTTAATGTGCGGAGGGCCTTAATCATCTTTCATGTTTGATTTGAGATTTATTTATAGTGTATCCCTAAATTGTCTCTTTTAGGCAAACGCTTCAATGCAGAATTTATAGTTTTGTAGCTGTAGTTCTTATTATTTTTTTATACTTTAATTTATTTATGTCTTATTACACGTTACATAAGGGTAAATATATTGTTAATAAAATGCGAATAACAACGAAAATTGCACTTTTCACACGAATGTGACGGTTTGGACACGAGCCGTAGACGAGTGATACGTCACAGGAGTGTGAAGAGTGATTTTCTTACGTGTTATTGCACACTATACTTTTTCTACGACTGCGATTTTGCTTGATAAATGATCATTCGTATTATAAAACATATGCAAGGCGTGCGCAAAGCATTCGACTTTGCACACGCTTCTGTATGAGAGAGTGCGCAATGTGCAGAGTTTGTAGTTAGCAGTGCGCATTTCTTCATTTTCGAGGCAGTCGTAGAAAAAAATATTGTTTTAGAGAAGATTTTATTTATTTAAATAATTGGATGTGGTTCGGGAATAGTCAATTGACTATTCCAGAACAGCTGAGTTAGATAAAGATCCGCCATACTAATGCGTGCGGCAACCAAAGTAAGTAGCCAAATTTACGTCATTTTGCGTGGTTATACGGAAATGGTGAATAAGAATCAAAGACAATTCAACTTGTTTTTTTTTCTTTTAAGATGACATATCTTCATTAAAACAATATGTTTCTGTTGTTATCCAAGCATTTCCATTTCCGTGTTTCCTAATCAAGCACCAAGCAGCAGCGGGTGGATATTAATGATAGTACAAGAATGGGACATTTCCACTATTTGCAGCAAGGGTAACAAGCAACACTTTGGCTAAACATTAGGCCAATCAGGGGCTTTAGGAAGTAACTAGCTTAATAGACTTCAAAATTCTTAAAACAAACATGAAACATTGTTGTTGTCTTCCTGATGGCGTATGCTCAAAGTTGGGCAATTTGCCAAAACATTAAACGTGATGATCAAGTCTCCTCTCATCAAGATCTGCACAACATCTCATCAAGTCTTAAGTTACATCTGATTTTAATAAGATTGGTCAGCCATATTGGCTTGAGATACTTTTGTCAAGTGACGTAATGTTGGAATGGTCAATACGTATACGTCAATAATGTCACAATTCATAATTGTCATTCCTACCATGTTTTGATTTTGACGTTTGATATGATGATGTATGATGTGATGATATTTTGAGGTTAGAAGTTAGAACTGTTCTATGTTATCGCGTTTTGTTGTAAAGTATTGGCGTATTTTATCATTATTGGGATTCCCATCATATTAGCTTTCCTGGGAATTAAGCTTATGATAAATTACCTGAGTAGCTGATGCAACCTTTACGTGCACCAAAGTGAATCAGTCTATTCCCCCTATAAATAAACTGCAAACTTTATCTTATCTCCTAGTCACCAAGACCGAAAACGAAAAACTATGTCCAAAAGAGTACAACCCCCTTGGTCTCCACCTCCTCAGGAAAAACAACCAGTTTTAAAGCTTTATAACAGCTTAACCCGGCACAAAGAGGTCTTCGTACCAATATCTGGAAAGAAGGTGTATTGGTATAGTTGTGGGCCTACTGTCTATGATGCCTCACATATGGGTCATGCCAGGTAAATCCAACTTTCATTTAAGTCATATTTTTGCACAATATATGTATATAACCTGGAATAGGTTTCTCAATTATTGGAGCTGCTCTCAACGTGTATCTCAATTTTAATGTTGTTAGATTTCCCCAGGTCTTTACCAAGTTGAGAGGGTGTGGTTGGTATTAAGCATCACAAACAAAATTTAAAATTTTTTGAAATTTACCACAAAGAGGGCATGAAATTAAGTAGTTTAAAGCAAAACAATTTGAGGAATATTCATATTTGCACTAAAAAATATAAGAAAAATAATGTTCTAAAGGACATAAATTTTTTTTTAATATTTCAATTTTAAAAGATGAGACAAGTACAACTGGACTGACCATAACAAAGGAAAAATATAACTGAACTACGGTGCTGGTCGATATTAAGCATTACAGAATTTCGAGGTTTTTTGAAATTTACAATAAGAGGGCATCAAATTAAGTAGTTTAAAGAAAAAAAATTGGTGAATATTCATATTTGTACTCAAAAAATAATGCATTCATAATTGTTTAATTTATTTAGTTGGTGTTAGTTGTCGCTGTCACCTATTAGAGCAGCTAGGTTTTACTTTGCTTTTGGTTAAGTAGGTTTAGATTAGTTCAGTTATGTTTTTCCTTTGGTTTAGTTTGTCCAGTTAAACCTGTCCTCTTTGGTGGCTCGTGCAGGGCGCCTTTCGACCTGTTGGTTAGGTTAATTCAGTTTTACTTTGCTTTTGGTTAGTTCAGTTTGGTTGTTCCTTTGGTTAGGTTAGTTGGTTTCTGTTGATTTGATTAGTCCACTCTTACTTGTCTTTTATGGCGGCCTGTCAGGTCCAACTTTCTTGTTGCAGCAGCCCTTTAGGCCCACTACAGAGCCTGTCGCTTGCTACACATTATGTTTCAGCTCTGTTGGTTAGGTTAGTTCAGTTTTACTTTGCTTTTCGTTAGTTCAGGTTAGTTCAGTTCTGTTCTTCCTTTGGTTAGGTTAGTTTAGTTATGTTTTCCTTTGATTTGGTTACTCCAGTCATACTTGTCTTTTATGGTGGCCCATTGGGGGTGCTACTGAGCTTTTGCTTGCTACACATTAAGTGTGTTAGGTCAGTTCACTTTTACTTTCTCTTTGGTTAGTTCAGGTTAGTTCAGTTCTGTTTTTCCTTTGTTTAGGTGAGTTCAGTTATGTTTTTCCTTTGGTTTGGTTAGTTCAGGTTTACTTGTCCTTTACATCCTTTAGAGGCCTGTTGATTGACCTCACAACCCTCTTCATTGTCAATTTCAAAAAAATTCAAAACTTTGTAATACCATCAACCAACACCAGCTTGGATTTTTAAGTCAAGCCAAAATTGCAAAAAATCTCAGAATAAGCCTCTTCAGGTATCAGTACCTACATGTTAAATCAACATTTTTTTATATCTATCTTCAATTTTTTTCTTATTAGACAGGGTCAAAAATTTGACATTTTTAATCTTTGAGAATTTATATGTTGAAAACACTTTAAGATAGATTGAAACAATGATGCAATCAAACTGGCAAAAAATGTGTAGTTTTTGAAAATTTGAAAATGATTGCCGTTTAGATAATAGACTTTCAAAAACTAAGATTTGAGCTAAGGAATGTGCAATTTGTTTCATTCTATTCTTAAGATTTTTATCCTTTTATTTTAAGAGATTTAAGATTCTATCTTAAGCAGTTTTGGACATACAACCCCTCAAAGTTAAAAAAAGGTTTTGATGCTTAATAATTTGAAAACAAATTAGGCTAGATATAGAAAATTCTGTAAATAAAATGTTTAGAACTAAACGCATAACATAAACATTCATAATTGCAGCAACTTTCATAATTACAAAACTTTTTGCTTTAAATCTAATACTAAGTAACATTTTGGATGTTGACACATTGAAACCATGTATGTTCTTCATACATACAGCATACAAAAGATGTCATTATAGCTACTATTGTTTGACTTGCAGATCATACATTACCTTTGATATTCTGAGGCGGGTCCTTACTGATTATTTCAAATATGATGTCCTTTATGTTATGAACATCACAGATATTGATGATAAAATCATCAAAAGGGCGCGTCAAAACTACCTTTTTGAAAAATATGCCAATGAAATTAAGGATATTATGACAGTTATCAAGGACGCGGGTGATGTTTTAAAAGTTTTAACAAGGAAAGCTAAAGAAAACACTGATCCTGATAAAAAACCCATGTATGAGAAAATTTTGAATAGGTAAGACTTTGTGTTTGAAAGATTTAGTTTTTTTGATGAGCAAGTGTACTTTAGGTTAAGTGAGTCAATTGAAAAGCTAGAAGATACCATTAAAAATGGTCACAATATCACAGTTGAAGAGGCTCAAAAGCAATTCATTTCTGAAAGTAAAGATCCTTTGTCAGATTGGCTGGATTGTAAGTTTGGCGCCACTGTGACCGATAATGCAATTTTCTCTGATTTACCTAAGCACTGGGAAGAAGAATTTCATAAAGATATGGATTCATTGAATGTAAGTTTGAAAATTGCAATGTTTGCAATTATTTCTAAAATACCTTCAAGTCTAATACCTTCAGTTGGAAATTCTTAAATTGAAGGTTCTGACTTATTTGTCTATCAAAATCTTTGCTATAGCTTAGCTACAACTGAAAGTGTTATAAAGGGTTTCCTTTTATAGGTTTTGAGGCCCAATGTACTTACAAGAGTAAGCGAACATATTCCTGAAATAATTTCTTTTATTGAGGGTATCATAAATAATGGATTTGGATATGAAGCCAATGGGTCTGTATATTTTGATGTCTCAGCCTTTGATAAAAAAGATAAGCACCATTATGCTAAATTGGTGCCTGAAGCATATGGAGATTTCAACAGTTTGCAGGAAGGAGAAGGTATGTTAATTCATTGTTTTTGTTTAATGTGCTTCAAACTATTTTCAACCAGCTTTTTTATGATACAAATAAGTTTGTTTTTGGAATCAAACATAACAAAAAATTTATACCAAAGCTTATATAACAGGATATGGGTACTTTAAGAGGTGATGAGGTGATTGGTCCTATAAAAAGTTCTTTAAAAGATTTAATCCACAAATTGTTTGTTAGTTCTAGAAATTTTAAAGTAATTCATTATCTTCTTGGTCAAGTACCTATTTTCTGAGAATCTCTTGAAGAATATTGTGGACTTTATGATATTGCAGAGTAAATTGAAATTTTTTTGTTAAGTTATCATTGACAAGTAGAAGTTCAAGAGATGTGGCTACTGTATTAATCACATATTATTATACTCTATGTTCATTATTAACTATGAACATGTTATCTAAAGCAAAAGTAGATTACCTATTTGTTTCAAAACTGGATTACAAATTAAATAGCCTATCAAGGCATGTTTATGATAACATTTTTAAGAGGTAATTGTGCTGAGTCAAACCTCTACACCTTGAGTAGGACTTTTGATGACGTCTTTTGTATTTACTAAAACTTAGTAAATAATATTGGTCCTCTTATTTATGCTTAGGTAAATGTATTCCTTGATATTATTTTTATTTTGAGTTACGGTTTAAAATTAATGCCTTAGCCTTTGTTGCAATTAGAAGCAGCTTGAATTTGTTGAATTAAAAGACTTGTATTGAAGGTCAAAGCGTAATATAAATGTTTTGATTTCGCGTACATAGAACGATGTTTACTAATTGCGATTATTTACGATATAGGTTTTTTTGCTACGTTCATTATCAGGGTTTATATAAATAATGTAAACAGTCAGAGTAATTTTTCATTGATTTTTTTTTTAAAATGCGGCGTCATTACAGCTTCTCACACTCAAACACTTAAGGTTTTTAATTGGATGTTTTGTTTTTACAGATAACTTTTGGATTTGCATGCTTGCTAGAAATTTTTGTATGGGCATTAATAGTATATTATTAATCAAGCTTTTTATGATAGCCATTATTCCCTTTGGGTGACGTTTGCGTCACGAGCCGCAGGCGAGGGGCGCAAGTCTCACGTGGGAAGTATAATGAGAGAGAAAACGAGTATAATACTATACTTTATCCACGGCCATTGTCTAATAATTACAAATTATAAAATCTATAGGTAGTGTAAATAAAATTATTGAAATGTCAAAGTGACACTCGCGTTTGACAGCAAAACCGGTGCCACCAGTGCATTTTTAACGCTGCGGCATTTGATATTGCGTTGTTGCCTACTCCTACTGGTTGCCAAGGCAACATACCTATATAACTTAAATGGCGAGCGGGAATAATGGTATTATTGCCACCAGTGCATTTTTGAAGCTGTGGCAGTTTAAATTGCATTGTTGTCTAGTCCTACTGGTTGCCAAGGCAACATACCGGGTGTCCAGAACAACCCTGGACATAGGTGATTACAATGAGAAATAGGTTTTTATTTTTTTGCGCCTGTACGGTTCAATTGATTGAAAAACTTTTGAGAGTAAAGTTATAGAGCGTATGGTCAGCTATTATCGTGTAATTTTTTTAATACCCCAGTTTTGGCGGTCTTTTGGAAAAACGCCTCGAAAAGTGCAAATATTTGAATTTGGCGCGTCACCCTCGCCATGCATGTGCAGCGTCGCCAACATATTTTCACTGCATAATCACGTTAATTACTACATGATAGTCCCTCAAAATAAATAAGAAATAAAAATCGGCTCTGACTCTGACATAAGATATTATTATGTTGGCGACACTGCACATGCATGGCAGGGGTGACGCGCCAAATTCAAAATCTTATACTTTTCAAGGCGTTTTTCCAAAAAACAGCCAAAACTGAGGTATTGAAAAAATTGCAGGATGATAGCTGACCATAAGCTCTACAACTTTACTCTTAAAAGTTTTTCATTCAAATCAACCGTACAGGCGCAAAAAAATAAAAACCGATTTCCCATGTTAATCTCCTATGTCCAAGATTCTGCTGGACACCCGGTATATAACTTAAATGGCGAGCTGGAATAATGATACTATTCCCGCAGTTTCAATTCATTTATTCCTTTGACGCTATGAGCCCAATTTAACTTCTGTCAACAAGCTGAGTATCAATATATTATTAAGTGGTCGCGGTCAAAAGCATTTAAGTGCGTTTGTTTTGTCTTCTCTTGATAAATGTATTTTGAGAAACGACTATAGTTACAAGGTCGGTTAAATTAGCAAAAGTGGTCTTTGGTGGAGACTTTTTAGAAAACATTTAGTGTTGCCACATTTTATGTAGTTTCTGAAATATTTAGAAAAATGTAAAAATTGCGAAAATTTTAAATATATTCTATTTCAAAAACTATTGGTGACACAAAAAAGTTTAAATCACAAAGTTTCACTACACTCTAACCCCTCCTATATGATATCTCCATTAGCTTCGGGTGGAGAGTGCCACTCAAAATGTGGCAACATTGTAAATATTTTCTAAACAAACTCTACCAAAGTCAACTTTTTTCGAATTTAACCGTCTTCATAACTACAGCCGTTTCGGAGATAGCAATACTGAACGCACTTAAAAAAAGACACCCTCTATTTTTGCTTTAGTTAAGTTACTTGAGTTCTGTTTTTCCTTTGGCCGAGTTGGTTCCGTTACATGGTTACTTAATGTTTGGTACTTGTGGACTGTATTCTTTTGTTCCTTGCTTTCGCTTTGTTTCCAGTAGAATAAAACTAGTGCGTTATTTATAACGTGTAATATAATACTGAAAACTACCTAATTGGCCGATATTTGAACAAAAAATTACAATATTCTACAGAAAAATGATGTTCGAAAAAGTCAAAAAGTCAAGTCTCTCTAAAACAACAATGCGCACCGCAAGGTACGCAGGTATGCACCAAAGACAAACATACAGTGTTAAATTAAACTAAACATCGCCCCCTCCTTGAAAGGACGCACTTTCAACACAACGAAACAGTTTTGCCTCTCGTGAAATACAGCCCAATCAATTGTCAATGTCACTATTTATAGGCAGCGCACACAATTTTGCGAATCGTCGCTTTACCGTTCCCTATATGAGTTCGCACATCCGCCACTCTAGGCAATTCCATCTGTCCCTGGATACAATCGTTCAATCCTGCCTAAAGCCCATTTGAGGGGAGGGAGGTTGTCGTCCTTAATTAGCTCCAGGTCGTTCAACTTAAGCATGTTCTGACCGCTGAGCCACTTTCGTTCGCTGCGGAAGTTCTGAGATGTATTCTCGCGTCCACTTGGTCCAGAAATGTTGAAGCAGTTTTTGCACTTGCGGGAAGTGTGACAGGCGATTGCTTGGTATGTCGATCAAACCAGGTTCAGGAACGGTTCTTACCGGGCGCCCGATCAAAAAGTGGGAAGGAGTCAAGGGTGAATAGTCAGAGGGATCAGAAGATAAAGGATGGATAGGACGTGAATTTAATACTGCCTAGACTTGTGCTAAAAGAATGTATAATTTTTCGAAAGTCAACGACGCATCGCCTATAACGCGTTTTAAATTAATTTTAACCGACTTAACGCCTGTCTCTCACAGGCCACCGAAATGTGGCGAATGGGGAGGAATAAATCACCACGAAATGCCATCGTTCGCAGAGGATTCTGTCAAAATATTGGCTTTATTCTTAAAAAATGTGCCGAGCTCGTGGTTCGCTCCCACAAAATTAGTACCATTATCCGAGTATATTTGAGCTGGCCGTCCCCGACGCGATACGAAACGCCTTAAGAAGGCTAAAAATGATTCAGTTGAAAGATCGGATACCAACTCCAAGTGCACGGCTTTAGTAGTGAAACAAACGAATAAAGCGATATATGCCTTAGTAACCTTATATCCGCGACCCTGTCTATCTCGAAATGGGTCCAGCATAATCTACGACATTGACATAGAATGGCAGTGCTGGATTAATTCGCTTGCTAGACAAATCTCCCGTCATGGAATCCGCAACAACAGGTTTTGAGCGAAAACAGCGAACGCAATTTCGAACGTTTATGCGCGCTAAGTTACGACCACCTAAAGGCCAAAATTCTTCACGAATATTTGCCAGCACTACCTGAGGGCCAGCGTGCAACAAACGCAAACGTTCGCGAAAAAATAAAAGTTTTGTAAAGTTATGTTTTGATGATAAAACTATTGGATGTTTTTTGTTGAACTGGAATTTAGAATGTGACAGTCTTCCGCCAACTCGTAAAATGCCAGAGTCATCAGTGAAGGCATTCAGATTACGTACCTTGCTACCTCTGTCAAGTTCTTTACCAGTAGAAAGTAATGCGGTATCACCCGCAAAATCTTGACCCCGAGAAGCCATTATGAGAAACAAGGATGCCTGTTTGATTTCTGAAACTTGCAAAGGACCTATGAGACGTTCTCCCTTTGAACATCGAGAATTGAAGCTAAACTTGATACATTGATTACCCGCTCAAGCTTCGAAAAATTGGAATAGTTTTCAAAATTAGCAATAGAATCTCTAAGATTATCGACCTGAGCATTTAAGTTAATCTTCCTTAACTCTGGCAGCTCAGCTGTGGGAAGTGAAGAAATGCCAGGCCAATGTGTCTCATCGAGGGACAACCAATCAGGCCCATGCCAGTACAAATCATGATTAAGTAAAATGCTGGGAGTCGCACCTCGAGAAACGACGTCCGCAGGGCTGTCTAAAGTAGGAACATATCTCCACTGGTCTGAAAAAGACAGCTCCTGAATTACCGAAACCCGATTCGCTACTAACACTTGAAGAACTCTGGGGAAAGTTCGCAGCCAGACCAATAGTGGAATCGCACCAATATACAGTTTTTGATAAGCAAATATTCAACGATATTTTCACCTTATCCACCAATCGGGCCAAGAGAACCGCAGCCAACAATTCCAAACGAGGGATAGTTTGCGTCTTCAAAGGTGCCACTTTCGATTTGGTACAAATGAGGTTTATGGAAATAACACCATTGCTCTTCTTAGACCTAATGTAGACCCATGCGCCATTTGCCTGAGCTGAAGCGTCTGAGAACCCATGTATTTCGAAACTGCTTGCCCCCTTATCCGTTACTTGTCTGTTTATCTTAAGGTCATTCAACGATGGTAAATCATTGCGAATCTCAAGCCATCTAGTATGCAAGTGATGCAGTGATGCAAGTGAGGCAAAAAGCTATCCCACCCAATTTTTTCGAACGAGATGTCTCGCAAAATGATCTTTGCAAGTATGATGGTAGGACTCAATAAACCTAAAGGGTCAAATATTTGAGATATCTCGGACAATACAGAACGCGTTGTGATGCTTTTACGGAATGTCCCTTTGACCATTCCAAACTAAGCCTAAATTGCTGGCATTTTCCGCCTCTTCTAAATTAATAAAATCTGCCCTGTCTCTACCCTCAATATTTTGTAAAACCCAGTACTATTCGAAATCCACTTGCGAAGGTGAAAACCAGCTTTTTGTAATAGTGACGAGACGTCGTTAACCTGGTTTACAGTGCCTTCTATGCCATCGCAACCTGTCAACATGTCATCCACATAGAAGTCTTCTTTGATTACTTTGGAGGGCTCTGGACAAGGTGTCCATCACTACCCTAAAAAGTGTACAGTGATTCCCATTTGTTGGGAATAATTTGATAAAATGACAAGTATTCCCAGGTATTTCCAGTATTCCCAAGTATTCCTGGGAACACTCAGGTATTCCCGGGAATACTCAGCTGTTATAGGTATTTCCATCTAAATGTTTAGTATTTCCATATTAATACCATTCCATATCTTGTAAAGTATATTTGGATTGTGGTAATTGTGGAAATGATGCACGGACATTCGGGACATTGTATTAACATATTTGGTTAACTTTTTTAATAAAAATTTACATTATAGGTATTGATTTTAACATAACTAATACTCGACCTAATATCAAATTTAACATAGGTACCTTTTATAACCTTTTATAACATTATGTATGTCACCTTTTATTAACAGTTAGGTTAATAATAAAACCTTGAATAAAACTCATTACATATTCTACCACCCACTTTTAATTTCTTTTTAACGTTTTATACAGGGGATTCAAAAGTACTTTAACAAACTTCAGGAGGTGATTGCTGGCATTATTTTAAGAAGAAAAGTTCTAATAAACTAGGGTCCTTAAGAGCATCGTTACGAAGATACAGGGTGTTAAAGTTTTATTAAAAAATTTAAAAAAAATCTTCGAAACCGCTTGAAAGGTTGAGGGAGGACATTTCAAATAATTTATTTAAGTTAATTTAATTTATAATTTTTTTTTCCAAGTGGACTAAAAGTATGTCTTTTGTTTCTCCATACGAACACCTAAAGTGGGTTTTCTAATCCTGAGACCAAAAAAGTCCTAGGCAGTAAAAGCAAAGTCAAAAGTCACCGCTACTGTCATAGTGGCGCATATATAAACCATCTTAGTGCCATCTTTACATTCATGTTGAAAACACAAAGGATAGGAATACTCTCAGAGCGCTCAAGAGCACCACCCGAAACCGTTATTAATCGAAATCGCTTAGGTTCTCGAATACTGAGTTCGTCTGTTAAATGTCATGCGCGTCATCATATTTATCTGTCAATGTGATTTTTATCCTCAGAAACTTTGGGATGTTCTTGGTGTCACGGTATCGTAGTAGAAATGCCAGTGAACTCAGGAGCTGTGCTTTCTTCTTGCGGAGGTTCTCCAGTTGTCGAATCAGTCTTGACGTATCCTCCCCGTAGAGGCGTTTTATCAGACTGTGAAGGCTTTCACGGCCGGTCATAATACTATCTGACGTTTCGTCTACTACTGCGGCAGACATTATCAAAGGCGATGAGGCAGTGGGCGAAGTGATCTCCCTTGCTTCCCGACGATGACTGATTCGACTGTAGCACGCTCCGTGGTATTCGTACCGCCGCTGTCGCGTCGCTGTGGTGGGGCCGGGGTGGGGGTGGCGGCGCGGGGTTTCATGTGATTCATTGTGATTTTTATTAGTTTAGTATTGATAATAATGCTACAAATTTTTTAGTTTACCATAATTTACCCAAACTACCTAAACCATTGGTTATTATTTAATAAGATTAAAACCATTGAACATTGAAAACCACCATTCTAACACAATCCATTTATTTTACAAATAATATGCACCACTATAATTGGGTACCTAAGTAACTAAACCCACTTAAAGAGGATGAGAGAAAATTGCAAAACTGAGTCACTCTGAAATAGACTTATTATTTCTTGCATGCTTGAAAAAAAAATAGTATATGTTACTCGGAGTAAAAGGTCTTTTTGTGCTTCGCCCAGTTGCAGGCGCCGTCAATCTTTGGGCTCAGCACAAAAAGACTCACTTTTACTCCTAGTGACATAATCTACTTTTATTTTCAAGTTTGAACTGAAATAGTACGTTCTATCTTGTTGAGGTGACGATTCTCGTAGACGTGCATTAAAACGATTTTAGTCACTTTAGGCCACTGGCATATACTGAATACATTGCCGAATTAGGGATGTCACGCTCGAATCCACATGGCGGCAATACGCTTTTGAACTGCGAATTTCTGATCTTTCCGAGAGTGACGTTACTGGTAGATATTCTCTATACTGTGATACTGTGTTCAAACTGCGCGCTACGGCACGTGCTGGACAGCTGAATCGTGTTTTGAATGTATCGATCCGTACCTAACCTAACCTGCCAGTGTTCCCAACTCGGTTCCCATTTATTTAATTCTATTGCCGTAGAGTTGAAAATAAGAACATAACATCAATCAAAGGACGTTTCTTGATACTTTTTTATACTGAACAATAATAAAAGCCTTCTTTAGTTGATAATATAGATTTTGTTTTATTATTTAATTTCTACTAATTATCCAGTCAGCCCTGCAGTCAGCAGCCCATAAGTTTCAAGATTTTAATGTTTTCTGCAGATTTGTTGTTTTAAATATATATGGTAAATTCTTACGTACCTAAATCTTATAAATACCTAGGGAATAGGTACTTACCGTGAATTTTTTTTTATTCAATATACCAAAACACATAGAAAACCGAGTAGAAAACTCTTTTTTGTTTGCCGCACACAGAAGCCATAATGAATAAATAATCAAGTATTACCGACCAAGTATAGTCAAGTATTCACTTCGGTATTCCCAGATATTCCCACTTATTCCTAAAGTATTTCCAATAATTTCCATGTATTCCTAGGTAATTCCAAAGTATTCCGATGTATTCTCAGGTATTCCCAAGTATTCCTACGTATTCCCTAGATATTCCCAGCAAAGTGTACATTGACTTCCACTAGTGGTTGGCCCCTTGGCTCTGGGTGCTCATTCTCACAATCCAGTTTCACCTGGTAAAGGCAACGAATGGCCAGAAATGATGCCGCTCTTGTACCGTAGGTAACTGATAAGTTCATAGACCTCGATAGGCCCATCGACAGAATCACGCCAGAGAATTCTTTGCAATTAATGTTGATTGGGATTTACAAGGCACATCCTGTACATTTTTCCTATGTCAGCCGTAATCACTTAATCATGTTTTCTAAAACGCAAAACAATTGTAATCAGATCAGACTGGATTGTCGGATCAGCCATTTGGAAATCATTTAATGAGTGTCCCGAAGAAGATGGACATGAGGCATCAAACACCACTCTCAACTTGGTGGTTAGACAGCTAGATTTCAAAACTCCGTGATGCGGCATATAATAACAAACTTTCAAAGGATTCTATCTAAAGTGTTTTCCGGGCTATTGCTAGCTGTTCCAATTAAACAGGATATTGCTAAGCTGTTCCAACATTGCCTAACCACTACATATTTTCAATGGAAGGAAGAATTCTACGAACAAACTGATGGTGTAGCTATGGGCAGCCCTCTTAGTCCAGTAATAGCCAACTATTTTATGGAAATTTTCGAGGCCAGGGCGTTGGCTACAGCAAGAAAGAGGCCAAGGTGCTGGTTTCGATATGTGGACGACACCTTTGTTATTTGGAGCTATGGAAAGGGCGAACTTCAAAACTTCCTCTTACACCTAAACTCTATTAACTCAAAAATCCAATTCACTATGGAGATAGAAAAGGAGGGACGCCTGCCGTTTTTGGATGTTTTGGTGGCAAGGAGGCCGTATGGAAAGCTTGCACATACCGTGTATAGAAAACCAACACACACTGACCGATACCTGAACAACGGATCAAACCATCATCCAAGACAAAAAAGGGGAGTCATAAAAACCCTGTCTGTGAGAGCCAAGAGAATTTGTGAGCCAGCTGAATTGGAACGAAAAATGAAGCATCGGGAGAGAGCCTTTGGTTGAAATGGATACGGCAAGCACGAGTTCGATAGAGCCGTGCGCTCAAGGAATGTAGAGCGACAGGAAGCAACAACGGGAGATTATGTAGAAAAGCGCGGTTGGGCTACTCTACCATACATCTACAAAGTCACGGACAGGATCGGCAGGCTACTTGAAAAGCACACGGTTAAGACTGTCTTTAAACCCACTCATACAATTCAACAGAGCTTGAGATCGGCTAAAGACGGATAAAGACCGCAGAGATCCCCTATCCGGAGTGTATAGAGTTCCATGCAGCTGTAGCTCTGTATACATTGGCACCACAAAACGCAGTGTCAACACGAGGATCTCAGAACATAAAAGGAGTTGCAGGCTGGGACAAACGCAAAAGTCTGCAGTAGCAGAGCACGCTCTCTCTCTGAAGGTCACAACATCCTTTTTAATGAGGTGGATATCCTACATCAATCACAGCGCTACTATCCGAGACTAACGAGGGAAGCCATTGAGATTTTTAAACACGAAAATAATTTCAACAGGAAGGAGGAAATTACGTTTCTGAATGCAGACTGGAAGCGAGTTCTGCGACACACGTCGAGCGCGTCGAAACCCCGCGCTACCACCCCCACCCCGGCCCCACCACTGTGACGCGACGGCGGCGGTACGAATACCACGGAGCGTGCTACAGTCGAATCAGTCATCGTCGGGAAGCAAGGGAGATCACTTCGCCCACTGCCTCATCGCCTTTGATAATGTCTGCCGCAGTAGTAGACGAAACGTCAGGAAGCAATTCCATTGGACCACCGCTTTATAGCCCGGAAAACACTTTAGATAGTATTATGACCGGCCGTGAAAGCCTTCACAGTCTGATTTCAAAGGATTATCAAACTCTACCTTTGCCATGTACCCCAACGATTTGTATTCATTAATAAAATCGAAATACTCAACCCTGAAATCTCGGTTGCCCTGAAAATTACGTTCAAGGGCTTGGAAACGGTTTTCCGCTGTCTCATACGAATCTCCCAACAACTTGAAATCACGGGCGAAAGGAATTGTAACGACAAATCGTCGGTCAATGTCTCGAATGCAGGTGTCCAAGAAATGTTGCTCACAAATCGTCTCCTCCCGCGAAAGAGGCTTGGTGCATGAAAACTTTTCGACTTCCCAAAATCGAGTTAGGTTGCCTGTCGACGTCAATCTCCCTTGAAAGATGACAACGAACATCAGTATTCAATGCGTAAGGAATCTGTCCAGTGACCATCCAACCAAACTTTGTTTTGTGAATGTAAGGACCTCGATCATTCAGCTTGATTTGACCAATGCAAATTATATCCCACAACCAATCCGCACCAATGAGCAAATCTTCCTCACCGGGTGTATCAAAGTTTGGATTAGCTAACATAATGTGATTAGGAATTTTCAAGCTGCACCTATCAACTGGAATGTTGGGAATTAAATCAGTAATCTTGGGAACCACTAAAGATAAAACTTGAATAGTTTATTCTGAATTTAACGCGAATGTTACACTTGCCCGAGCGCACCGAATGGGTCTCGTTCAAACCAATGATTTTCATATTAGTGGAAGTCCTTTATAAATAAATATTGAACAGAACTTATCAGTAATGAAACTGCTTTGCGATCCCATAACTAGAGTGCCTGTAATGAGAGTGTGGCCATAAGGTGGTATCGTTTTCTATCGGTGCCGCCATGTTTTTTCCAAAGTCAGAAGTCAATGGTCAGATTGACATATATGGTATATGGCATTTTGATGCATTTTCGGGTTATGGCCCTACTACGCCCTAAGAATATACCCGTCCTTTGTTTCCTCAATATGAATTTAAGCACAAGAATACTCTAAGAGCAATATGGAATTCCGTCGGCTGTCAGTACTCGTACGTCAACTCAATGATGGATAAACGTCATCTAAAAGTGGCGGGATATTCAAAAATTACCTGTACTTAAAAGGGTTGTTGTGGGAATTTGTGAATTCTTCAACAATTCTCAATTGCTCATAATGTATCTTGAACTAAAGCGTTTACTTATTAGTAGGAAGGAAGAATTATAGTTCATCGTTTGTCTGAAAAAAACCATTTGAACGCTTTCGCCCATAAGAACAATGTTAATCTTGGAAAAAACATGGCGGACAAGTCCTTATGGCCACACTCTCATTACAGGCACTCTACCCATAACGATCAAGGCGCGCGCCCTACTCGGCTTATTTTGCGAATCGAATACGTTAACTACGATAGTTGATAGAAGCACTAGACCATCACTTGTCACGCTTCGAGATGACAACGCAACTCTTGGATGTGTAACAATTTCTGGATCATTTGAGCTTTCATTTGACTTATTTGAAAGTTCCCTGTTTTGAGACTTGTCTCTGTGTAATAACGAATGCTGTCTACCCTTACAAGTTTTGCAAGGCCCCGAAGTGCATTTTTGAAGCACATGACCGGGTTTTAGGCAATTTAGAAACAAACGATTTTTCTTTGTCCTCTCGAAACGCTCAGCCACGTCAAGCTTCAAAATCAGTTCGCGTTTGTAACATAATGTGGCCCTGAACAAATGACACACTTTGAAGAATATATGCTTCCCGCAATGAAACTTTCTATGTCCTTATCACGATTACTAGGTTGTTTATTATCACCTGTGCTGGCGGACTGTTCTAAGGATTCCAAAAGATTAGCTTTCCCTCAAAAATCGATTTATTAGCTCTAGCGTTGTTGAGCTGTAAGAAGCCTTAGTATGTTCCCATTTTCTAAGCGAAACATCATCTAATTTTGTAGTAATTAACTAAATAATCAAAGTGTCCCATGACTCAGTAGGCTCATTCAAAGTTTTCAGGGCCCTAAGGTGCTTAGAAATGCTATCGATAATGCTTCTTAGAGCTGCAAAAAATTCAACACGAATTTTAACGGAATTAAAGAGAGCTTTTCTGTGGTTTTGAATAAGCATTCGACTATTGTTGTACCTTTTGCAAATAAGTTTGCCCTCGGTTTCATAGTTCAACTCGAAAAATTTCAAACTAGCTATAATCTCGAGAACGGTAGGACCCAAGTAAGCCCTTAAATAATGGAACTTTTGAACGTTTGAAAGTTACGAATTCGAATGAGGGATTCGTACGTGTCTCTAAACTCTAACCACTTGTCAAACTCACCTTTAAACGTTGCGATAGATATAACAGGCAATTTGACCCCCACTGATTTATTTTGTTGCTGAGTATTTTGAATCATGTGATTTAACGTTGTCACCATCTCCACTATCACTCGCACCATCTGGAGGAAGAACATTAACGCAACACATTTTTTAGATTTTGCCAAGGCGCCGAAAGCCGACTCAAATTTTTCACGCTGCCCATATTGCTCCTCAAGCTCATCGCATAGCTGCTCAATTTGAGTTTGCAAGCTGTCAAACTCATCTAAAGTTCCATGAAAACGCTCTGTACGTTGTTCAAGTTCAAAAAATGTGATTGCATCATCAAATTTACAGCTAGGATAAAGCTGTTCGAGGTTAGCAAGAAACTTTTCGAAATGTGTAAGCTCACACTGTAGCCTTCACAGAACCCCGCTGTTTAATAAGTTTGTCAAGTTCTATGACCACAACAAAACCAAAGTAAAACTGAAATCAAATAGACGAGGTGAAACTCGCAATAAGTATACAGATATTCGAAAATCAATTGATCGAAACAGAGGCAAATACCAAAATCATGTATTAGGAAGCGATAAAGGAAATAATGGAAAGGACCCACCTCTGAATTGTGCTATTTTCCGGCGATTCGGACTTGGTACACTTGAGGGAAATCGTTTTACTAATTTTTTTCGAAAATTTTCTTTAGGAATTAATAAAATGGACAAAATAGAAAATTATAGGTGGTGGTAGCCTTGTAAATTATGTAGATTATTTTGAAAAATACGGTAAAAGTTACATTTTTTCTTTTGATCAGTTCAATTAAAGACAACAGCCAACAGGCCTAATAGGGCCGGTTTGTTTTTCTATGAGAAATCTTTTGGTTAGGTTAATTAAGGTTAGTTTAGGTTGGTTCAGGTTAGTTCAGTTCTAGTTTTCCTTTGGTTAGGTTAGTTCAGTTATGTTTTTCTTTTGATCAGGTTAGTTTAGGTTAGATCAGGTCAATTCAGTTCTAGTTTTCCTTCGGTTAGGTTAGTTCAGTTATTTTTTTCTATTAGGGATCTTTTGGTGAGGTTAGTTCAGAATAGAAACGACTAAACTCTAAAGTAGTGCGTTTTACAATATTTTTTAAGATAATCTACATAATTTACAAGTATATGCAGTGTTTCTCAAAAATGTCACTTGTTGACATTTGTGACAAATGTCGTTTCAATTTATATTCCCATGACAGTGTTTTAACATAACCTTTAAGTCAACTTCCCTCGTATAGTTTGTTTCAGGTAAGCGAAGCTTATTATATTAATTCTAAAAATTGATATTATTATAAATGTTTTTTCTACAAACGTCAAATAATGACGCATTTTACGCTTTCATTAGACAAACGAAAACCTAACCATTTTTGAGGATCAGAATGTGAGTTTACTTTTCCGCGCGTTGCCCAGGACAGCAAGCGAAAAAGATTTTATCGCTTGCTGTCAACAGCAACTACCACCACTCAACCAATTATTTAAAACGTCATTGTCACTTTTATTTAAATTTTCAGATTGTGACTTCAGTTATGCTCAGTTGTGATTCACATTATTTGAAATGGATCGTTTGCAGAAAAAACGTTGTATGCATTACGAGCAAAAAGTAACTTTTTTGCTCTCGAGTGATTGCCGCTCTCCGCTTCGCGTCGAGCGGCAAACTTCACTCTCCGAGCAAAAAAGTTGTACTTTTCGCTCTTAATACATAAATAACTATTAAGTTCTACCACCACCAATAATTTTCTATTTTGTCCATTGTATTAATGCCTAAAGAAAATTTTCGAAGAAAATGAGTAATAACGACTTCCCTCAACTGTACCAGCTCCCGGACTTCAAGCTGTCAGCAATCCGCTATCCGGTTCGAAAAGGACCATCATGTTTGGGACTTGTTGGCTGTATTTTTTTCTTCCCTGCTTTCGCTTTGTTTCCAGTAGAATATAACTAGTGCGTTATTTATAACGTGTAATATAATACTGAAAACTGCCTAAATGGCGGATATTTGAACAAAAAATTACAATATTCTACAGAAAAAAAGAAGTTCGAAAAAGTCCGAAAAAGTCAAAAATATCAAGTCTCTCTAAAACAACAATGCGCACCGCAAGGTATGCCGGAATGCACCAAGGGCAAACATACAGTGTTAAATTAAACTAAACAAAACTAAATGTCTGTCGTAAACGTGTGTCCGTCTTTTTAATACCTAACATTTTTCTGTTGCGGGACCCACACAGACATAAAACAGTAGACGGTAAGCTATCTATAACCATTGTACCCTCTTGTTGTGACTTATTTGCACTTACTGTAATATAGTCCTTATGAAGACAATAAAAATTGTCGAAAGCTTGGCAGTTTAGGAGTTTTAATACTTGTCGCCCAGACCGACTACTCAAGAAACCCAACTTTTGCTCAACTAGCCGGTCAAGAACAGCCTCTCCGTTAAACTAAACACTTAAGTTATTTCAGTATTTTCTGTTCTTTTAAATCGCATTTTCTACTGAAGATAAATCTACACGTTTGGCATAATTACAAATATAAGTTATCGCTGATGTCATTCGAACTGTATTTTCATGATTATGATGATCATTTTTCCGTTCAAAAGTTATTCGTCCAAGAATTTCTCTATTTTAAACTGTTCTGTATGCCCTAAGGAACTATTTAAAAATAGAAAAAACTTGAAAATTGAGGGATAAAAACACTTTTTTTTCAATTTACAAATTAACCCATAACTAAGAGAGGTTGAAAGAATATCTTCTCTATGTGATATAATACAGCAAGCTCCTTTAGTATAATATCTTTCAGGCGATCTAATGACTGCCGATATGCATAGCGAAAAACGGTCTCCAAACGATTTCGCGTTGTGGAAGAAGAGCAAACCGGGCGAGCCGTCATGGCAGTCGCCCTGGAGTTTAGGGAGGCCTGGTTGGCATATTGAGTGCTCGGCTATGGCTTCCGCTATTTGCGGGCCCTATTTAGATATCCATACGGGTGGTGTGGATCTTAAATTTCCCCATCACGACAACGAAATAGCTCAGAGTGAGGTAATTTAACATATTGTATAGTATTTATATATTTTATAAATATCGTGTTTATTATAAATTTTTTGATTATAAGTCAGACAAGGTGCTGGTCAGTATTAAGCATTACTGAATTTCGAGGAATTTTTGAAATTTACAATAAAGAGGGCGTCAAATTAAGTAGTTCAAAGCAAAAGAAAAGCGGAATATTCATATTGGTCCTAAAAAAAATAAGAAAAAAATATCGAAAAAAATTGAACGGTTTATTTACATTTTAATGCCCTACGGCGCATTCATAATTAAGTTCAATTTATTTACTTCGCGTATTAGAGCAGCTAGGTTGCCAGATCCTTTCTCAATATCCAGAAACTACGCCTTTTCGGAAGAAGGTAGTTAAGTATCGGATCTCGCAATGGCCCCTACGTTCAGGCTGCGCGGCTCAAAGGCAAAGTAAAACTGTAGTTCAGTTTTACTTTGCTTTTGGTAAAGTTGGTTCAGTTATGTTTTTCCTTTGGTTAGGTTTTTCCTGGTATTAGGTTAGTTCAGTTTTACTTTGCCTTTGATTAGGTTAGTTTAGTTCTGTTTTTCCTTTGGTTTTATTATAATTAAACCTGTCCTTTACCGCAGCCCATGAGGCTTAGGTTAGTTTAGTTTTACTTTGCCTTTGGTTAGATCAGGTTAGTTCAGTTCTGTTTTTGTTTTGCTTAGATTAGTTTAGTTATTGTTACGATTCGCAGCAACGCCGCATGGGAGCGTGTTGGTTGGTGGAGCTTCGCGACCTATCCGCGCTGCGTCATGGCTGACACGAGTGATTTATTGCTCGGCTGGCTTAATCTAGAAGGCAGTTGTTTACAACCTTTTTTTTATGTGCGATTATTCAAGAATTCTTATAATGAACTTTCTAGGTTTTTCTGTAATTTTAGGATTGTATATAAAAAGCGCATAGAGCGGCGGTTAAGAGTAGTCGTATTTTAATCGAGCTATAAGTAAGCTAAAGTTACGAAGCGTTAATAGAAGGCTATAAAGTGTTAAGTAGTGAGTTATTTAGTAGTCGTGTGTATTTGTGGAGTTAATAAATAGTGTTTTCGTATTAAATCGTTACACTGGAATTATTGAACCCCGAGTTCGCAACAATTGGTGTCAGAAGTGCGATTCCAGTGGGAATTTGAGGACTAATATTGCTGAACTGTAAGTGAGTGCTTCATTACCGGACATTACGTGTTTATGCCAGTGACCAGAAGCCAGCATCAAGCGATGGAGGATCAACTTGCCGCCCTGCTGTCGCTTATGCAACAACAAAAGGAAGAGCAAGAAAGACGTTATGTAGAACAAAAAGAAGAGCAGGAAAAACGTTATAAAGAACAAAAAGAAGAACAGGAAAAACGTGATCAAGTACAGGAGCGACGTTATCAAGAACAAAAGAAAGAACAGAAACGGTTTAAAGAAGAATTAGTGAACCATCTCGCAGCTAGGGAGCAACAATTGGAAGAAAGAATAATGCAGTCCGTTAACGAAGGACTCGAAGCTGTCAACCAGAGGGTTCTCGAGCTAGAAAAGAAATTCCGAGAACAACTTGAGGACGACAACGTGTCTACAGAGAGTTTTAGCACAGCCAACGCTAAATTAAGCCTCCCGATTATGACGGTACTACTGCATGGGAAATTTATAAAACTCAGTTTGAGGCAGCTGCAAAAGCTAATGGTTGGTCCGAGCCCCAGAAAGCTACATCATTAGTGGTAGCACTTCGTGGAAAAGCGGCTGAGTTACTCCAATCTCTGTCGGCAGCGTATCAAAGTAATTATGCGGCTTTAGTACACACTCTGCAACTACGATTTGGAAATGAGCACAAAGAAACCGTGTTCCAGGCCCAGCTGAGAATGAGGCAGCAAAAGTCAGGTGAATCGTTACAAGAATTTGAGGCGGACATAGACAGACTCATTCACCTGGCATATCCATCGGCCCTTGAATCTTTTCAAATGCAATTTGCCGCCGAAAGGTTCATTGAGGGAGTTCGCGATAGTGACATGAGATACCACTTACGTCTGGTAAGGCCCAAGGATATCAGCGAGGCACTAGTTCGGGCCCTGGAATTCGAGGCGTCACGAGTGTCATCTAGTTCTTCTCCACGTGCAAGAATGGCAACCTGCGATGACGTGGAGGATTCGTCTAGGGCTGAATCCATGGCAACTTTACATAAAGCGTTGAAGCATCTGGCAGTCAACATCCAAGCTTTGTTGGGAAGACCTCCTCGATCAACAGGCAATCGGTGCATAAAATGTTTTAACTGCGGTAAACTGGGTCACGTCAAGAGTAACTGCCGTAACAGGGCAAGAAGTCCGTCGCCGTTGTTTAGAAGACCGAGCGGCAACCAAGACCGCCCTAGAGTCCAGGAAAAACCAATTCCTGTCAATGTAAAAGGGCAATTGACCGAGCCCGTTAAGACCCCCAGGATCAGTCAAGTCAATCAATCAAGTCAAGCCAATAATTTGGGTGGCAAAAGTGTTACAGAGACCGGACGCATTAAAGGACAGAAGACCCAAACTGAACATCGACCAGGAAGGTCTCACGGAAATGCCGATGCATTGTCTAGACGGCCTTGTAAAGAAGATAGTCAGCATTGTCGAAGAACTCAGCAACGTGAGGGACATCCTTCTGTAAGGAGAACGTCGGTAGAAAGAAACGATGGCTGGACCACACAGACACTTCGGGAAGATCAACTGAATGATCCAGGTATTGGACCGATACTCATGGCAAAGACTGATGACAAGAGACCAGAATGGCAAGAGATTGCTGGTAAAAGTCCAAACCTGAAGGCGCTATGGGCCCAGTGGCACTCTCTTAAAATAGAAAATGGACTACTGAAGAGAGCGTGGGAGAGTTCGGATGGCAAGTCCGTAGTCACTCAGTTGGTTGTTCCTGATAGCAGAAAATCAGATGTACTTAAGGAAATGCACGACGGAACCAGTGGAGGTCATTTTGGGGTCAATAAAACCTTGGCCAAAATTAAAGAGCGGTTCTACTGGGTGAATTATCATGAAGACGTCGAGTCTTGGTGCCGCAAGTGTGAAGTTTGTTGTGCCACAAAAGGACCTGGAACAAGATCACGCGGCCGAATGGTGCAGTACACTGTAGGTGCTCCATTCGAGAGGGTAGCAATTGATGTCGCGGAACCGTTTCCTCAGACTGAGTCGGGAAATAAATACATCTTGGTCGCCATGGATTACTTCACTAAATGGCCTGAAGCATATGTCCTGCCTAATCAAGAAGCAACGACTGTGGCAACGGTGCTAGTAAATGAAATGTTCTGCAGGTTTGGAGTCCCTCTCGAACTTCATTCTGATCAGGGCCGAAATTTTGAATCGGCTGTTTTCCAGAAGGTCATGGAACTTCTCGGAATTCGCAAGACCAGGACAACTCCTTTGCATCCACAGTCGGATGGGATGGTAGAGAGATTTAATCGGACCATGGAACATTACCTGTCTAAAATGGTGGCAGATCATCAGCGTGATTGGGACCAACATCTACCTCTCATGTTGATGGCATATCGAGGCTCTACGCATGAAGCCACTGGTTATACTCCGGCGCGAGTAATGTTCGGAAGGGAAATGAGGCTTCCTGCGGATTTGATGTATTATGGAACACCAGAAAAAGAGTCGCTCAGCTCTGAGAATTTTGTGGAGGAGCTTAAGGAGAGGCTGAACAATGTTCATGAGCAAGTCAGAAATAAACTGCGGATATCCAGTGATCGAGCCAAAGCAAGATATGACTTACTTGCTAACTCCCGCGGCTTCCAGGATGGTGATTTGGTGTGGCTATACAATCCGCGGCGAAAGGTGGGGAAGTCGCCCAAACTTAGCCAAAATTGGGAAGGACCTCATACAATTATAAAGAAGATTAATGATGTGGTGTATAGGATCGAGCGGACCCCTAGGTCAAAGATGAAGGTCGTTCATTTGGATCGATTAGCACGATACCATGGAACTCTATCTGTTCGGGACGAACAGACTTAGGAGGAGGGCAATGTTACGATTCGCAGCAACGCCGCATGGGAGGCGGGGCAACGCATGGGAGCGTGTTGGTTGGTGGAGCTTCGCGACCTATCCGCGCTGCGTCATGGCTGACACGAGTGATTTATTGCTCGGCTGGCTTAATCTAGAAGGCAGTTGTTTACAACCTTTTTTTTATGTGAGATTATTCAAGAACTTTCTAGGTTTTTCTGTAATTTTAGGATTGTATATAAATGCGCATAGAGCGCGCAGAAAAATAGTCGTATTTTGGTCGAGCTGTAAGTAAGCTAAAGTTACGAAGCGATAATAGAAGGCTATAAAGTGTTAAGTAGTGAGTTATTTAATAGTCGAGTGTATTTGTGGAATAAATAAATGGTGTTTTCGTGTTAAATCGTTGCACTGGAATTTTTGAACCCTGAGTTCGCAACATTATGTTTTTCCTTTGCCTTGGTCAGTCCAGTACGTGTCTTTTAAGGCGGCGATTCAGGGCTGCCTTTGCTTCTTGTGCCAGCGGCCCTTTCAGGTTCAGGTTAGTTTTGATTATATCAGGTTAGTTTAGGTGAGTTCAGTTTTGGTTTAGGTTAATTTTTGATTAGCTCTACTTAGTTCATATTAGTTCTGGTTGATTCATGTTAGTTCTGAGTAGTTGATGTTAGTTTTACCTTATTAACAAATCCACCTTGAATGTCGTCATAACTGAAGTAAACTTGTAGTTTGTAGCGCTACAGGGTTGCCTATTTGATCAAATAGGGCAGTTTAGATTTGTGGAGTTGTTTCTTTATTTCTTTTATTTTACGTAACATTTGGCAACCATGCTTATTTGTTTGTTCGAGAAAACGTCTTTGCATTTCGTAATTATCGCAAATTCAAAAATGGCGTGTTTTGCCACTTTTATTTTAATTTTTTTTTGTTTTACAAAAAATATATTCACCTGTACTTAATATGAAAGAGGTAAGTTTGATCTGTCATATGCACTTTTTTTAGAAAAAACAAAAACGGTTATTTAAAGCGTATATAATTAGTTATTATAATTCACCTCATCCTCTATTATACTATATTAACTTTTTTTTTCTAGAACAAATATGGTTCATCCTCAAATTTTTTTCCATAAAACTACTTAATTTGTTACTCTCTTTCTTGTGAATTTCAAAAAACGTTGAAAATCCCTAATATCTAATATCAACTAGACCCGTCAGACAATTATAAAATATCTCATTAAAGTACATGGTGACTGCCGGCATTATTTTATTTTTACGGGAGGTTTATGCTGCAAAATCACGGTTGTTACAATCTCCAACGAAGGAACACTGCAACACGTGTTACAGTTTTCATGTTTCAATTTTCTTAACAGAGTTCAAAATTCCACCAGGAGAGATAGAGGTCTTCTGGAAGAAGTTATTTTTGCTATCTGAAATGGCATACTTTCACTGGAATGGCATACTTTCGCCACATATAAAAACTTTTGAATACATTTTTTAAGACGAAATAAAATTGTACTGTTAATTTAAAAACGGGTATGGTCCCGGCGGTCACCTTGTATAACGTGAATTAGGCTGAAAAAAATGTTTTTTACAACCTTCAAAAGGTTCCTGGTTGCGATAGGACACGTTAAAAATAGTTATTTTCCTAACTAATGCGGAAAGTGATCCTTTCCTGCACGCCGTCTGTCGATGCCCGAACGACTCGAAGCGGAATTCGGGCAGCAGACGAGTGCGGGAAAGACACTTTCCGCACGAGCCCACTAAAGAAACAGATAATCAGGCTTATGATAGAACGTTATCTTTGTCAGCAGTATGACATCTGAATTAATCAATTGGTTGTTATAACAAAAACTTGGTGTGTTTGTTGGCGTGACGTAATGTTTCAGGCATGAACTGGTGACATTGGAATAAAAGTACGTATATTATAGGTATATATTGTATCAAAAATCAATAAAAGCAAGCATAATTGTTTCTTAAAACAGATACAAATGTTTGGCACGGCTGTAAGGCAGCTGCACCTATCTAGATAGACAGACTATAAAGTCTAAATTATATTATAAATCAGTCATTCTTTAAATATGTACTTTCCCGCACGCCAAATTTACTTTCACGCACGCCGTGCGGGAAAGTAAAGCTTTGCGAAAGCAAAATGCGTGCGGGAAAGTGACATAATAAGTACGCTCGTAGAAAAAAGTCTTTCGCGGACGCCGTCAATACAGGGGTAGCATAAAAGAATTGTGAAGCTTAATCATTTATAAAATCGTTAAAGATTACTGGCAGGTAGACTCATTTTTAAATTGCATTCCCTTGTAAAGTTTTATAGCCTAAGGAATACACTTGGATTGTCCTAGCGCTTTTTTTATACGGTTGTAGAAAAAATATTGTACCTAATTCTTGCGCAAAGTGTCTTTCGCGCACTTGTTAGGAAAATAACTATTTTTAAACCAAGATTTGTTTTTAATATGAAAAATGCCGTTTTATAAAGGCTGTTAGCAAAATTTTGTAAAACGAATAAAGTAACTGCAGCTCTTTATGTCCAAAGTATCCTTGAAATGTATCGTTTTAGGCTCACTTTGGTAATCCTGAATGGGTAAAATATTTCTTGCATTCCGGGCATTTGACCATCGCTGGCTGCAAAATGTCGAAATCTTTGAAGAATTTCGTTAGCATACAGGACGCTTTATCAAAGTACACTGCTCGGCAGCTAAGGTTTGCGTTCCTGTTGCACTCGTGGAGAGACACCTTGGACTACAGCCAGAATACCATGGAATGCGCGCTGCAGTACGAGAAATTATTTAATGTAATACCTATTCGGGAATTAATTATTATCCATAGGTTATAGTAAAACATTAAAATACTATTTTAGGAGTTCTTTTTGAATGTGAAAGATGCGACTCGTACTTTGGTTCAAAACTGCACGACTTTTGAAACTTTTACCAAATGGTCGGACCACGAGTTAAGTTTAAACAAAAAGCTGTTGGACACTAAGGAGAAGGTACATTTAGCGTTGTGCGATAACATCGATACGAGATCGACTTTGGATGCTTTACGAGACCTCGTTGGTGCTGCCAATGTTTACTTGCGGGAAAGGAAACCTCCAAATCAGGTGCTCTTATACGACTTGGCGGCGTATGTGACCAAAATGTTAAACGTTTTTGGTACCTCCCCGGGTATTCCTAAAATTGGTAAACTTTTCCAAATACCTCCATGAGCGATGCTTGTTTTTAATTGTTTTTTTTTTGTATCATTAGGTTTCCATTCTGCCTCAGAATCCTCGGGCTCTTCTGAGGAAACCGTATTGCCGTACATAAGTATTTTAGCAGAATTTAGGGACAAAGTTAGATTTCAAGCTAGGAACATTAAGGCCACTGACATATTGAAAGAGTGCGACTACCTTCGCGATGAAACGTTACCTAACGTCGGAGTGCGGTTAGAGGATAAAGATGGTATGTGTTACTTATTTTCTGCATCATTCCTTGTAATTTTAAATTTGTGGTGAAATGGCAAAACTGTTAGAAAATGTTCTTAAATTAAAAATCAAACTTTTGGGCTTGTATTGCTTTTTAATCCCTGCATAAAGATATAATATGTCATAGTGAACTCTACATTTCTAGAGGGAAGAAGTGCCGTGAAACTAGTATGCAAAGAGGAGTTGCTGAAAGAAAAAGAAGCAAAAAAACGCGCTGAACAAGAAAAACTGTTAGAAAAAGAGAGGAAAAAAGCCGAGTTGGCAGCCGTCCAGGCTGCCAAAGAAGCTCAAATGAAGATTCCACCCTGCGAGATGTTCAAAACTGAGACCAATAAGTATTCCAAATTCGACGACAAGGTATTACTTATCTACTTTTGTCAGTGGTTGTCAGTTTTTTTTTACATTTTTTCTACAACAGGGATTTCCAACACATGACTCGGATGGAAAGGAAATCAGTAAGGGACAGATGAAGAAGCTACAAAAGCTCTATCAAGCTCAGGAGAAAAAATTTGCTGAATATTTAGCCTTGAACAAATCATGACTATAGTTTTCTTATTAATGAATTTCACACCTTCTCTAAATCAACTAAAACGTTTTGGGTTTTAAAGCAAAGTAGCCCCTGTATTTCAGCAGATTTAAAGTCATAAGAGAACAGTTTTTGTTCTACTGTTCCTACTATTGCCTGCTGCTTGCGCAAAAGGGCGCTACGGTCAGTTTAGGTTCTCAAAGACTCTCTTTGAATTTAATCTAAATTTTCTTAATAACATGATTATATAGGTAATAAAGAGCATGGTGATGTTTTTGTAATGCAATTTAAACTTTATCGTAGAGATGCATATAAGCGCTTAAGTATTTATTGATTTTAGTTAAGTATAATTATTATTAAATGTTTTCTATCTAACGAAATATGTCATTCAAGCCTGGTGTACAATTATTTGATCCAGGACTGTTAAATTTTAAGTTTGTACTGGCTGCCACAGTGCTTTCAGCATTCCTTCTAATTTTTGAAAGCTAAGCAAAAGGGATCGAATTATTGCGTAGAGCTGATAGTGCTACGCACGTACGTGGCCTATAAGATATATATCATTCAAGCACAGTCCTGAAGCCACGATTGTTACATTGGGCTTTAAGTAAAGGTAGGAATTTTTCGTTAAATAAATATTGGTACTAAAATAATGGTGTCTGATTATTACTGAATCAAAAAACCATACGTACAGGGTGATGGGCAAGAGCAGGCCCTCAAAATAACGTTTCATATCGTATTCACCCGTTGTTGGTTAATTTTTGTTTTACCATTCCAGATATACTTCATTTGCCACTCAAGGGTAATTTTCGTTTCGCACCGGTTCTGGTTCTGGTTGACATAAAAATGACAGACCAGGTGACTTTCAACCAATCAGCTTTGTTGAAAATCAGCTAGTCTGTCATTGTTATGTCAACCAGAACCGCTATACGCTATGACTCAGCACTTTGTCTTCAGTGGAACTCAAGATAGTCGATGATATGTTGACTATTATCCTCTGGTCTTGCTGGTGGTGGTCGATTGTTGTCTCCTTTTTTTGAACCTTCAAAAGCTTGTCATTGTGCTTTTTTGAAGGAGAGAACATCACTGCCTGTGGAGGGGGTGATGGACCTATTGCGTTGCTGCCTCAAAGGCTCATACTTTCAGATTAAATCTCAGTTTTTTGAGCAGGAGGATCGGCTTCCGAAGGGTTCATTATTATCACCGGTTTGTCTTGCCAAAGTCTGGCTTCGGTATGTCGATGACGCTTTTATTGTGTGGGGCGGAAATGACAGGCAGTTGCAATAGTTCCTAAAGCATTTAAATAGTGTAAGACCAACCTGACCAACTATAAAATTCACAATGGAAACTGAAAAAAAAACTACTGCCTGCAATTTCTGGATGTATTGGTGAGTGAATCGGAGGGTCACATAAGACCTTTTGTTTACCGTAAGCCCACGCACACGGGACAATACCTGAACTTCCTTTCAAACCATCATGCATCAACAAAAATGGGAATAATTAAAACTTTATATGGGCGCGCCATGACAATATGCAGCGACAAAGAATCCATAAATTTGGAACTTCACAATACTAAACAGGATTTGATGCAAAATGGTTATACGGAATATCTTGAGGGCTTTTACGGAATGTAAAAGGCAGAAGTCTCAGCAAGACAGCAAGAATCAACCTCATCTTCTTACTATACTATAAAAGGAACTTCAGAAAAACTTCGATGCATCACGCAAGAGTACCTACAGCATACGAACGGTTTTCAAAACGGAAAATATTATAAGTATAAGGAAGCAGTCTTCATTGGACGCGTCTTTAGTAAACCAAGTTGCGACATCTCTTCGGTATGGCTACTGTTGATACGGCGGACAAATGCTGATCGCTTGACGCGCGACAGTGGCGATGATCCGGCCAATAGGAATGGTGGGCGTGGTTAGCTGTGTTAGTATATAAGCAAATAGACTCGAGCTTTATGTTCAGTTTCACTTAAAAACGAACAGGGATTCCACTGCTCAAAACGTCGTGTAAAAAACTCAATAAATACAATGGGAGTCCAAGATGTTTTGCTCAATAGTAAGTACATCATTGTCTACCACCGTTAAATAAGAGATAAGCTTAACGCAGATACCGTAATGTAGAAAGGGATGATCAGAAAAAGAATGTTGGAGGTCTTGGAAACCGCGTGTATTTCGGCGACGTATAGCCATACTTGGGTCTAGTAGTACAAAGTCACTGCATTTAACAGACGAATCGAAATCATTCGAGAACATGCGATATCGACTAACAGCGGTTTCGGGTAACCGCTCTAGAGCGCTCTGAGAGTATTCTCATCCTTTGTTTTCTCAATAAGAATGTATAGATGGCAATAAGTACAGTCAAACCGGTCTGTTTGGTGCCATCTAGTGCTCAAATAGTTTTGGTGAATGAAAAATTAGTTTTACTTCATACTGTATCATTTAGAACACTTTTACATACTTGATTTCAATCCGGTAAATAGCTTTTTACAGGATTGGATATTGAAAGAAATTTTACAGTATTGAGTACCGGCACATCTTCAATAAATCCATTGTATCCATGGTAACTTACCTAAACCTACTGTAATGGATGTACAGGATCAACGCCACCTAGACAATATAAGGCCTGGAAGCGACCGAGCGGGAGAGCGGTGACGTCATCATATGTGGTACGAAAATTCGACGACCGATTCAACGTTCAAAACCCGAAGGTTTTGGAAAGCTTTTTAGGTGAATACTTTGGTAATTGGGATCATTATGCTCTACATAGACATACTTACCATCTGATTTTCAAAGGTGCCTGCTTTCGTAATAGGGATTTAGATGGAAAAAATAAAAATATTTGATCATTTTAAAACATTATAATATTAAATAAAAAACAAACAAATTACATATACATGTGACAAAATACCCCGCAGAAAACACTATTTGGTTCATTGCACACACTACCTACACACTTTGTGTAGAGGCCTATACTAGAGGAATTCCTTCTTTTGCAAACAGGAATTGGTTGATTTGATTCTCGACAACTAGGCCTAGGAAACAAATATAAAAATCTGTGATGGATTTGGATAAGATATTTGTAACAAACTAACTATAGCACCAACATAACACAACAAAATGTTTAAAAAAAAGTCCTACCTGGAATTAATCTTGGAACATGTAATAATAACCGTAGGGCTTCTAAGGACTGGCCAGTTCTTTCACACATGTAAGTATGTTACTTTCCTCTACATTTCATGTGAATGAAAATGTAACTCGCATACCTAAAATTAAAAAAAACCCAATTAATTCTGCTGATTTTTTTAATATGAGAGGTTTTTTCCGAAGATATTCCTATACTTACGTTTATGTAGTGTTGTATGAGGTTATGTTAGTTACAGACTTACCCTGCTAGGTATGTATATTTGGTATAAAATTATCCCTTCTAATACCGCAAACCCACTTTTCTTTTAAAATAACATTCTCTGGAAATCTAAGCACTGAATTTCGCGGACCAGTCTTATAATTACTTGCAATTGCATCTCTCTATACAGCAACCGTGAGGCATGCGATGGTTTGCTAACTTTTGAAACTTTAATTCCGAGCTAATCCACATAAAACTAAAATGCACGTTTCTGGAAAAGACACAGAACCGTTAATTATACAAATGTAGGCAAAAAACAACTTGAATATCCACGAAAAATGCAAAACTAGGAGCAAAATACTACTAAAGTCCTTATGGAACAGCTGACCCGTCGTACCACTCTGGCGGCCATTAAAATATCGCTTCCAGGCCTTATGTCTAGGTGGCATTGACAGGATACTGTAATGAAACTATTTGTCAAATTGGCGGATTTGTCAAAAATATATTCGCCGCGCATAAAATGATTTTTTTCCTGTTTTGAATAAGTGTGAAGTAAAATGTTGTATATCATACGTCCGGTAACGTGTTACAGTAGTCGTTTTGAAATTTCAGACTCGGCTAGCGTCTCGTCCGGAAACATCTTACTCCTACTGTAGAACTATATTTACCGGACTTATAACGTAAATAACTATTACTGCCTAGGACTTATTTGTTACTTTTTATCTCTGAGAATTAGAAAGCGCACTTCAAGCGTCTGTGGGGGGCAAATAGCGTACTTTGAGAACGATGGAAAACAGGATTATTATTAATCCAAGATGATAGGTAATCGTGGGATGAGGAGATATGGTAACAAAAAACACCGACTTATCTGTGGTGCGACAAAATTCGCTTGTTAGTTTGACGACCTTCTAAATGGCCAGACATCCACACGATATTTTAATGAAGTCTTTGTTGTTCAGTGTTCATTTTCATTGAAAATGTGTGTTTTTTATTCGATGTGTGTAACATTTGGAATACCCGTAACATCTGAGTACTTGAGAAAGTGACAATTTCGTCACAAAACATCGCACCACAGATAAGTCGCTTTTTTTGTTACCATATATCTCCTCATCCCACGATTACCTATCAACTTAGATTAAAATAAGGAGTCGAAAGTGAAAGAATTATTATTAATACCTTTTTCTGAATGGTGAACACGCTGCCGCGGATTTTAGCAATTTCTCTGCCCAATGGGAGAGGGCAAGACACCTCTGAGGTTTTAACTAAGGAATATTTTGCATCATTTTATCTTAGATATCTCAGGAAAATGCTGAGCTTAAACGGATATATAAGAAGGAAACACATTAGCGGATACTATTAGATGGCAGCTCGAAATTTTACAGCGCTCGCTTTAACACCCTAACCCTAAACGTTTTCTTTGGTCAGAGCAGTAGCGTGGGTGATCTGTTATTTTTGAACAAAAACCTATTTTTCATAAATCAAGTCTTTCCTACGTTCTTTCTTGTTCGCGAATTTTGTTATCATTTCTTCCTTAAAATTGTCTATAGATGGCATGGAAAGATTTTTTGAACGATATTCGGACAGTGAATTTCTGAGAAATGTTTTGATTCGTTTTTGGGTTGAGAAACATCGTTCAGCCTCTGATGTTGTCATGGGAGTTCTTACCACAAATTATATTATACGTACCTATATAAAGCGGTATAGTGCCCGTTTAATGTCCTGCAATCACTTCTTGATTAATTGTCAGACAGTTCAGTTCGTAATCGTGTTTTATCAATTGTGAGATAAAAGAAACATATTCGGAAGTTATTTTATCCTCAGGAAAGTTACCACAATTGTCTCCAAAGTGTTCGGAAAAAAAGCGGCAGCGCTGGACTAAATGCAGTGAACAATCCAACGTCGAGTTAACCTGAAGGACCCCCTTCTGTTTTACAGTTTTGCCCTGTCCATACCTGCTAGGTCATTTCTATTCACTTAGTGCGAGTGGGCAAGCTATTCCACTGGTCGACTTAAATTCCGAGACCCACACCTCGCTCGCAGTTTTGGTGCTTATTACCACCCTGAAGCGAAATGTTTCATTTATTTGGTAAATTTAGTTATTAAATTTGCTTTTCGCCTCTTTTTTTAATTCTTTATTTTTTTTTTTGAAGCTCTGCAGAACTGCAGCGCTTATGGACCTGCCGCCACCGGAAGGGAGTCAGTTTCCAGACTGCCTTAAGGCAATCATGGTGGTGCCTATCTATCCTATAGCGTTGCCACAGTATAAGGAATAATACATTATATCAGTAACGACAGTTCGTGTCGGCACTTTTGGTAATGCCAAAACTAAAGCGTGCCACGCGCACCTGCATTCGGCGGTTTTCTCGAGTAGTTACGAGGGACTTGTAAATGCGATAGCGCTGCCGTTGGATGGAACCTTTCTAGGCGTGTGCTACGGGGCCCTTTTTAAACGTAATTTTATTTTTTTTGATTATGGATAATTTGACCTTTGTAATGTTTCTATATAGATAATGTAATAAATAATGGGTTTATTAGGAGATCATTTTTGTACTACATATTTAGGTATTGTGATACAGGGTCAGTGTTGTTGATGTTCGCAGACCGGAAAATAATTTCTGTATTTTTTTCTGACTCAAAGGTCTTAATTAATTATTTTAATATATTTTTCTCTTAGTTCATGAACTTCTTTAACGGTATTTTTAGAAAATTATACTTATTTTTTTTATTCAGGGTATTCGAAAAATGGGATTAAAAAACTGCAAGAGTTCAACTTGTTTTAAATGAAGTGCTACTATTTCTACTTCTGTATCTTATTCTGCATTACAAACTTAGGTAAATTTGGATAAGGTTGTCTATTCAATCACACATTTTTTGATAATATTTTCACAAGAATTTCTGGTTTTAAAAGAAAGTGTTCTTGTAAAAAAATATTGTAAAAAAATGTCGTAAAAAAAGAGTTTCGTATCGTCATTATGGCTAACCAGGCTTACTAATTGCAAGTAAACATAAGCAACCATAGTAATTATTTAAGGAAAAATATTGAGTGCTTTGTTCTCGAGATACGGGGCGTTAAAAAAGTTTCAATAAAAAATACAAATTTATTAATAAAACGCAATTACAACAAATGCTCAAATTGAGCAACTCCTGCTTCGTTATAGTCATACAGCAGGTGTATAATAATTTTTGTTTGTTCAGGGCATAAAATAGTTCAGAGCATAAAAATAGGTTTTATTTTTTTATTCAAAAATGGTGCATCTTAGGTAAAAATAAGAAGAGACTTTTTCTCTTCAGAATTAAACAGAAATTTAAAACATAATTTTTATGTTAAAAAAAACAGTGGTGTATAATGTTTTTTTAAAAGTATCAAGTGACGTGCCTGCATGCGCGCTCCTGATGGAACAAAAACCAATGTTCTTATTGTAAAATATATATTACTGTTAGATATTAACACCACCAAAATCTTGTTAAAATATCTTGTGCGGATTGCGTTATATTAATACATTTTTAAGTTTTTATCCGAACTTTAACACTCTGTATCTCGTGAACAAAGCACTTGCGGACACATGTTCTCGTAAACGTTGTGCTAGGGCTATAGGCTTTTTTCACCACAACTCTGAAACACCCTGTATATACTATAGATGACATAATTTTCTGTTATATTATTTCGATTTTATACAATTTAATACATATCTACCTTTCTTGATCCTGTGGACATCTAAAAAATATTATTCCTTCTTAAACGACTTTCGCAGCCATCCACTGAGCACAAATTATTCCCTGACATTTTTAAGACACTGTGTAATATCCACGCGAATTATATGGCCTCCGAGCTGGAGACACTGTATACCGCTCAAGCACCACCAAACCGGTTTTGGCAGTGCACCGCCGGCGGCCGGGCGGACGGGGCAAGGGGAGGAAAGTTTTGATTTTTCGACCGACTGACATAATGTATTATTCCTTATACTGTGGCGTTGCTTCCGACTCGTGAAGAAATCGTAGAGAGATTGGAAGGACCAGTTTATGTAATTTCTGTTGAAGAGGGGTTTGCTAAGAGATAATCAGTTTGGAGTCCGCCCGGGTCGTGGTCCCGCAGTGACACGATATTCTCATTACTGCATTCATGACTATCAACAGGAGGGTAGTCGGGCGGAGCGGTTTTCTCTAACACTTGGAAGGGCGAGAATTCAAGAGAGCTGCAGGTGACTAGGAGAGTTACGCAGGGCTCTGTTCTTGGGGCGCACCTCTTCGTTATTTTCGCAATTATACATAAATGATCTCGAACACCTGGAAGTTGATACTATAATTGCGGATGATGTGACAATGTTTTTTTATTGGAGAGGAGACCGTTCAGGTAATATAAAAAAATCAACAAGCACTTGCCATCGTTAATAAAAACATTGTTTGATACAAACGAGGTCTGCCCTAGCGTCGAAGAGACCGGCGACGGCATTATTAATTTCAGGAGCGATATAAGTCTAATTAAGTACTTTAGAACTCAAGGATTCACTGCAATCGGTCTACTCGTTCTAAAGTTACAGGAAGTCAAAGTTGAAAATTGAGTAAAAAGAAGGAACCTCCTCCTACTTTGGTCAATTGTGAAAAAAATTAGGTCTTTTTTTTTTGCTGTTTTTGACCGGCATGAGTCGATTTCAATTTCCTGTGAACGTAGCAAACATAATAAGAGTGAAAGTAGTCCCATAAGTGGACTTTTTTTTTGAAATGCCTTCAAACCACATTCTAAATGTAGCCAAAAGTCGGCCACTGAACGAATCTGACTCCCAAACTATTGAACCTGCGGAACTTTCTTTGGTGGAAGGTGAAAGAGGACAAAAAAACGAAAAACCATTGGATTCACTCCAATCGATCAAGTCGTTCTAAAATTACACGCGGTCAAATTGGAAATTGAGAAAAAAAGATCAAATTTTGATCAATTTCGAAAAAATAATTATAACATTTTTTGGAGTTTTTTATAGGAATGGGCCCTTATATGAACCTAAGAAACATAATAAGAATGAAATTAGTCTCTTAATAAGACTTTTTTATAAATGCCTCCAAAGCACATTCTAAAAGCGCCTAAACATCTACCGAAGACAACCGAAGGAGTCTACTTCCCAAACTATTGAACCTGCGAGACATTCTTTAGTAGGAGCAGGTGAAAATTAAAACAAAAAGCCGTTTGGTCCACTCGTTCTAACGTCACAGGCGGGCAAAGTTGGAAATTGAGAGAAAAATAGGGAATCCCTCCTCCCCCCTTGATCAATTTCGAACAAATGATAATTTTTTTGGAGTTTTTGATCGAAATGAGTCGATATCAATTTCCTGAAATCGTAGTAAACATAATAAGAGGGAAATTAGTCTCATAAGTGGACTTTTTTCTAAATGCCTTCAAAGCACATTCTAACCCCAGTAGCACCCTGACGTCAAATTGACGTCAGTTGATGGTCGCGTTGGTCAGTTGAGACTAGAGCCTACATAATGACGTCGCATTGCTGACGAACTAAAGACGTCATCATCTCACGTCATAGAACTGACGTGAATAAGACGTCATTATTAAGTCATCTAGTTCATATTTATAAAATATTAATGATTTACTAATAACAATTAAAACATTTATAAAGCAAGGGTGTTCTCTCATAATTTTATATTAGAGAGGACGGCAAAGTGATGGGGATTTGCCGATTTTCCCCTTTTTGTGGCGTTCACTATGGGGTCGCATTGATTGCTTCTGACGTTATGTGTTGACAGACCTCCATCCTGTCAATTTACTCGTTCATACATTTTTGCCTGTAGATCAAAATAATGAAGTTAAAATTCTAGAATGCAACTATGATTTTTTATAGCGAAAAAAATCCCTGACGTTACACTGACGTCAGAGCTACGTGATCTTGTCTAGGCAAGTTGACGGCAGTTTCACGTCAGTAAACTAAAGGTTACTATCACGTCACGAAGCTGACGACAGTTTCACGTCAGTAAGGCGACGTCAGTGGGCTGTGACTCAGGCCCGTCATTCTGACGTCGCTACGACTTCATGTTTTAGGTGAGTTTGACGTTACATCTGCCGTAACACTGCCGTCATTTTCACGTCATCGTGCTCCCTGGGAAAGGTGCCTAAAAATTGATCACCGTAGATCCCCTATTTCCCGAAGTACTGAAACTATATGCCGTCTCAAATTATTATGGACTGGGGTGTGCCATGGAAAACAGATGTTTTGGCCCTGTCTAAATTTTTGACAATGACATTGAGTGAATTTAGCAAGTAACAAATTTGACAATAGTCTAGTTCATTGTGATGAAAAGAAGTATTAAATTATACAAAATAAAATAAAAGGCTTGTTATAAACATAGATGTTATGAATCTAATCATAAAACTAGGTAGTTGGGTATCAGAAAACAGTAATAAATAGTGTGTAAATAAATTTTTTAATTTAAGTAAGTGGTGAATAACAAAAAAATAGACATAGGTATACTCTAGAACATCATCATAAAACTAAACAGCTCAGGTGCTTAACATAAAACTAACAGAAAAAAATATATATAAATACAACAACAAACAAACAGAAATGGCATTTGAACAAATTCAGCCCTCTTAAATTGTTTTCCGATCTTTGATGTGGTGGTCCAATGAATGTTTTATCTGAGGCTTTTGCAGAACTTGTTTCCAGTCTGAATTTTGGACCGCAATCTCCTCTTTTCTGTCAAAGATGTTTTTGTGCCTAAAGGTATCAACGGCTTTTCTGGTTACTCTCGGATAATAACTCTGCGATTGATGATTAAATAAATCCATCTTGTTAAAGAATGAAAGGCATATCTTGACCTTCAGAGAAAGCGTACTCTGCTGCTGCTGACTTTTGTGTTTATCCCAGCCTGCAACACGTTTTTTGTTCTGTAATTGTCTGCGCTTGTTAATACTGAGTTTTGTGGTGTCAATACCAATTTGTACAATAAGTCAAAAATCATACATCTGCATGCAATCTTATTATCACATTTGTGCAGGAATGCCAAACAATTCTCTTGCTAAATTTAAAGTCGTTTGTGACCCTAAACAGGTAATTTTAAAATTAGAAAAAGCAACAAGAAATATTCCTTAGTTCTTACCTCGGTTTAAAAACAACATTTTCTGATGTTTTTAATTCGTTTATATATCCCAAACTCCGCAAAGGTAGTCTAAAATTGTTGCAATAGATACTTAATGTTTGGCAGTGTGGATTCGCTACAGGAGGAAATCTGGGCAATTGACGTATGTTAGCTTCTTGTATACTAGTCTGAATTAAGTATTAAAAATAGGAGAGAAATTCTGCCTTCGCGACTTTGTCCACACATTTTTGTTCCTACGCAATCGACGGCTACGGCCACTTCGCATATGTGCATCTTGCCTACTAACAACATCTTATCTTTAATAGTTACTGTATCATGGTTATTAGGTTTTAAACTTACTCCATTATCATTGTCAATATAATCATACAAACAAATGGCAAGGGTTTATCGTAAGAATCTCTAGAACAATAACACTGTACTCTTGACAAGTTTTTTTATTTTTTTGTAGGCACAGTAACGATCTAATTTTGGCGGACTAGAGAAAAATAGTCCAGTGGAACACCTTTTCTCCATTTATTATCAAATTAGCAGGCTGATTCAAAATTGGATAGCAGTGATTCCTCGTCAGAATTCAATAGTGAAATAATAGACATGTATGAAATAATTATCAGTAAGAACGTCAACATAAACGCTCATTTTACGTACGGTAAACGATACACCATTGGAAACAGTAGAGAAAATATTCTACCTGGGCTGCAATATCAGTGATACATGGGATCATAATTATGAAATAAGAACTCGAATTGAAAAATCAAGAAGCGCTTTTAACCGCCTTAAGAAAGGTCTTTGCAACCTGTTTCTTAATATCAACATACGCATAAGAATTCTCAGATGCTACGTCTTTAGTCTTCTCCTCTATGGAGTAGAAAGCTGGAGTCTTACTGAGGCTGCCACCAAACGCTTAGAAGCATTCGTAATGTGGTGCTACATCAAACCGCTATTACCCCAATCGTTCAAATTCCGCGAATTGTTGTGAAAACACACTCTCGATCATTCATTGGAAATAGAAAGATAGAAGTTAGCACCAAAATATGATGATGTTCGGATATTCGAGCTTATATCAGTAGTCCTTTATTTACCAAAATTAAAAAATGTCATGAACTAATTATCAATTATATTATCCTGGGGTTTTTTTACCTCCCCTTCCCATTTCATGATTTTGCTTCTTTCTACTACACATACTGCTTAATTATGACAGGCTCAGTATTTTGAAAGATTGATACTTAATTTTTGATTAATTTGGCACCGTTTTACAAACAATTTAGACATTTGTCAAATTTGTAACCTCATTTACTTGCCAAATTCACTTAATGTCATTGTCAAAAATTTATACAGGGGCAAAACATCTGTTTTCCATGGCACACCCCAGTCCATAATAATTTGAGACGGCATATATACGGGAGTTTCGTTGGTGGGAGGTGAAAGAGGCCATGAAAAAGAAGAAGAAACTGTTGGATTCACCCCCATTGATCCACGTATTCTAAAGTTCAGGCGGTCAAAGTTGGAAATTGAGAAAAAAAAAAGATCAATTTAAAAAATATAACGATATTTTTTTTGCAGTTTTTTGATATTCGCCTATGAACGTAACAAACATAATAAGAGTGAAATTAGTTCAATGAGTGGACTTTTTTCTGAATGCCTTAAAGTACATTCTAAAAGTAGGTATTTAATTAACCACCGAAGGGGTATATCTCATAAACTATTGAACTTATTGGACTTTCTTTGGTGGAAGTTGAAAGGACGTCAAAAAGAAGAAGACACTGTTGGATTTACTCCAATTGGTCCACTCGTTTTAAAGTTACCGGCGGTCAATTTTGGAAATTGAGAAAAAAAGAGGGGTACCCCCTTTGGTCAATTTAAAAAAAAATGTGATTTTTTTTTTGTTGCTTTTCATCGGAATGAGTCGACTTCAATCCTCTTTGCACATAACAAACATGATAAGAGTGAAAGTAATCTCATACGTGCACTTTTTTCTAAATACCTCCAAAGCACATTCTAAAAGTAGCCAAAAATCGGCCACCGAAAGGGTCTTTCTCCCAAACTATTAAACTAATGGAAATTTCTTTGGTGGGAGTTTGGTTGCATATTTACACTTATTATTTATTCCTATATTATTCCAAGAATATTCCTAATAGATTCCACTTTAAATATTTGAATATTTAAAGTAAATATACATAGAACAATTTGATTTTTTTTAAAATGTTTCGAATTTCCTAAGAATATTTTTTGAATAATTGTAAAAGAATATTATATGGAATATTTTAAGAATATTACTAGAAAATTAAGAGTTATTTGGGTTACAGGCGCTTAAATTTGGAGATTGAGAAGAAGACTTTATACCTTCAGGTCAATTTAGGTACAAAAAAAACTGGAAAACTTTTTTTGTTGGTTTTGATCGACATGGGATTTGCAATCACTTTAATGACGTATCAAATCAATTCAAGTAAAATTAGCTCCATGAGGGATTTTTTTAAAAATTGACAAAAAGTCAATTTAAAAACGAAAAAAATTTAAGTGTCCAAAAAAACCACCGAAGTGGCCTATCTCCCAAATTATTGAACCAACGAGACTTCCGCTGGTGGGAGGTGGAAAGGAACACTAAGAAGCGGTTTATTCCAGCTTATACCAAAAATAAATGGGTGGAACCCAGTAAACATAAACACATCCTTTTTTATCCCATAATATCCTAGGTTGGTCAAAATCAGGTCCTATTGAGACAACTTGCGTCGATATTAGGATAATCCTACATTGGTCTTCTAAGATCATTTCTGGACTAAAATAGGACCACTCAAGGATGAATTTAGTACATAGAAAGGATTAAACTGGGACGTAATTAAGATTTAGTTTTTGGGCGAAGATAAAATTTTATATTAAAATCAAATCTATTGATTCAGGCATGATGGAGAAACATTTCAACAAAATAGTTATACGTTTCAAAAAACTTAAGTTCAAAAGTGGACTAAAGTCACCCCGGTTTAAGATACTTAATATTGTTGTTTTTCTCACAACACATTACTTTTTTTTTTGTTGGACCAGGTTCCTTTTAGGGGCATGTCTTAGCCAGTTTTGAATATCCTTTTCAATGGTCTTTTCGATAGTTGAGCGGCTTTTTAAATAACCTTCTAGAAAATATACATTTACAGTCCACACGACAACTATGAGTTCAATATGTAACGGTCTTACCAATAATGGCGTTTGAAGATCTTAGTTATTTAAAGCTATTTTTTTTTGCCACACCAACTGTGCAGTGCACTCACTTTACAAGAAATAAATCTCCCCATTGCTCAATAGACCGTGTCATTAATATTTCCTCCTCCAATACTGTGAATGTAGCGAATCTAAATCAAGTCGAGTTAATATATTCTAAAGATAAAGTTATAATTGTTTAAACTTACGAATTTTTTATACAGGTCTTCATTGGTTATAACATGTTCAAATTCGTTCAGTTGTTCCATGGTTTGTACAGAAAAATTGAAGTTGGGCCCTTGTTTGTTTGAGGCACCACTTTGTTGCCTTGTATTTAAAATTGTGGTCACGTCACTCTGTAGTCACCACTATAACTAGTATTACCACTGCCCCATGATTAAAAAGACAGAAAAATCCAAAGAAACCGTTAAAAAAATGAAACTCATCCAAACACAGACACCAGATCCAAACTCATAATGAAATATGAATCATTAATTTTTTAACGACAAGTGACATCAGAAACATCAGTTCACGAAGCATGTACATTATGATGTATAAAAAGTAAAAAATTAGAATTTTTCTATTTATAACATTCTGGATGTGGTTATAGGTACTATGTTAGCTTTTTCTAGCTCATTTATAGCCGTTTTCTCTTAGCTTAGGCCGTATAAAACGAAATACATTTTGTTAACGATGTCCCAAAACCAAGATCCATGGGATGATTAATATATAACGTCTCTAGGACAATGATCTCTCACTTAACTGGGAAATTTTACTGATCCGACGGATATCCCTGGGACGTCTAGTTTGGGACGTCATAATTTGGGACCATTAGAACGTCCTGTGGACTTTAAATGTTTACTGGGAATAAATCATAGATGCGTGAAAAAAGATTCTCCTGAACCGCCAGCTAGAACGTTACTGTCGCGTAAAACTTTTTACTTCGTACTGTATCATTTAAGACACTTTTACGTAGTTGATTTTAATCCGGTAAATAGCTTTTTACAGGATTGGATATCGTAAAGAAATTTTACAGTATTGAGTACCGGCACATCTTCAATAAATCCATTGTATCCATGGTAACCTGGAAACCGGTACCGGTTCAGGATACCGTAATGAAACTATTTGTCAAATTGGCGGATTTGTCAAAAATTAATTCGCCGCGCATAAAATGATTTTTTCCTGTTTTTAATAAGTATGAAGTAAAATGTTGTACATCATACGTCCGGTAACGTGTTACAGTAGTCGTTTCGAAATTCCAGACTCGGCTAGCGCCTCGTCCGGAAACATCTTACTCCTACTGTAACACTATATTTACCGGACTTATAACGTAAATAACTATTGTGTTGTATAGTTTATTTTTAAAAATAAATTGTGCTGTAAGCTTGCAAAGATTTTACTTTTACACAAATACAAAAAAGTATAGAAGTAGTACGGACCAAAGAGAATACGCACGTCATTCTCTGAGAATGTGGAAGTGGTAAAAAAAAACAAGGATATTCCAAGAATAAAGCGCGGAAAGTAATTTTCGATTCGAATCTTGACATCGCGATACGAAAGTGGGATACAAAAAGACGCCGGTATCTTAATATTTCCCATAAAATATAAGGGAAGGTTACGCACACTTTTTCTAAATGCTAATTTTACTTCCTTAATTTCCCTAAGGGCAACGCCTTATATTAACTGGGCGCCGCCATGAATATTGTTCCGGAGGCGAAACAAGCCACCCCAAATGGTATTTCGGTAAAAATGGGGCAGATAAGGTTTAGTCGTAAATTTAATTAAAATCATCTTTTTAAAGAAACATGAAAGTTTAGTGGTATGATCAGTTTTACCTGGCGTTAACTTAAACTTTTCCCACTATCCACAGTTTTATGTAAATTACATATGGGAACTCTGAAATAAGAAATATTCGATACGCATCAAATTTGACCACTGGACAAGAATTATTCTGAGGTGGGTTGTTCTTGAATTGCCCGGTGCACACACTGAAGAAATTTACCGCAATAATACACCCTGCATGCTGATAAAATCAAGTGTACACCAATGACGGAGATTTCATTCAACTACCGCATTCGATTGTAGTAATTGAAATCTCGGTTAACGTTTGATTTCACAGAAAATTGTTATTCATTCAGACCCCTATGCACTCTGTGACGTGCTGCTATTGTGACGTTTTTGGTCAAAATAGGTAAAATCCTCGAGTGGCTATTATAATATTTTATTTCCCATTATGCATATGCTTTCTAAGCGGATTTCAAGAGGAAGTCAATTGGCGGAAACGTGACAAAGATTGACACTTTATACCTCATTATTTCCTTGAGAGTTTTAAATTTGCATGTAACTGCTGAGTTTTTACTTTTCGATCTGTTGTGGCGATATGTATAATTTCGGATTTTAACGAGGAGCAAAAAAAATTGTCAAAAGAATGACCGTTATTTAACGTTTGCCATAAGGAAGTTATTTAAAACGTCAGAGGAGGGAGTTACTTCGCTTTTGTAGGTAGGTTTGGGAATGTCTCAGTTCACTAGATTTCGATAATTATGTATACAATGAAGGCGTTTTTTTTTTTTTTGATAATGTAACGGACATTTAGCAATTTTTGGTGGGATTCCTGAGTAGTATACACAAAAAAAACTCCCTTATAATGTCCACAAATAGTGAGACGTCAAAAATTTATTTTCAATTCTTCAAATATCAATCTGAAACTGATCTCGCAAATTAGCTATTTTGAACTAACGTTAAATCTATATAAAATTACTTCAATTCACACCACGATCGTCAGAAAGGGACCTAAACAATCTTTGTGTTTTCCGCTTACGCCCCATATTATCATGATGCTTGTTTTGATGGCACTTCCAATTTGCCCTGTTACCGTTATATATTTTCTTTTATTCTCTTTTTCGCATGTCTTTATTACTGGGTATTGTGTTTCAAATGTCAACTTTCATGTTAGACGGGTGGAATTTTTTTCTCGTTTTTATAATAGACTAGACATGAGCTGAACGAGAAGGAACAATGCACATTTTAGAAAAATATTTGGTGCTAATTTGCACATCATGGAAAGTTCTAAAAGCTTGTAAGCATTCAATACCGAATATTTTATTTGTCAGAACTTTTTGTATCAAAAAGCCAAATTGTCTAAATTTTTTCACTAAAAGAAAAAAGAAAATTTCTAATGACCACATGCCCGAACCAGTGCGGAAGTGTTCAGCTGGAGAAAAAATTAGCAATGTGCTATACAGAGTGAGTCATAATCGGTGGTCGAAAATGAAATCTCATATTTTGTAGTCGATTTTAAGGGGTAGGTATCTATCATATAATTTTATTACCTATCGAGCTTAGTTAAAAAGTTACAGGGTATTGATGTTAGGATTTCAAGATGTATCTGCAGGTATATTTACACATTGTTTAAAGTAAAGAAATGCGTTTTTTGCATTTCCAGCCTGGTCGACCCAGCTGACCAGGCGGAGATCGCTGTGAATCATTACGTTTTCGTACCTGCTGTGCGTGTAAAGTAATAACCTAGGTATTAACGTAAAGTGCGGAAAATGCCGAAAGACATTTAAATAAATTAGGCAATCGTGATAGTAAGTATAAAAGGCTTCGCCTAGAACTGGACAGGCTTAGAGAAAGAGTGTTAAGTGCGGTTGAGAACTCAGATAGCAGCTCAGAAGTTGAACTTTCAAGTAAGTCCAATTAATGTTTCCCTAATTTCTTGAGCTACTGTTATCAGTCACAGAATATTAAAACGAGATTAAATATAGAGGCGTATAAATCCAAAAATACGAAAATATTATATAAATCAGTCGACTTACATCACAGTCTATCCTACCCTATATGTCATAGGTACATGCGTATGTACATTTTAGGATTTTAAAAACCAGAAAAGAAAACCGAGCGGTTTCGCTTTTTACTATTAAACTTGCACGTGCATGTTAAACCACCCGCTCAGGCAAACGGGTTTCAGGGTCGAAAAGTTTAAACAATTCCTTTCAAATCAGCGGTTAATGATAATGCATTATGTGTATTACGAGTGTTTGGCGTCCCATTAAACTAAGTAGTAGGTGGATTAGCGGGATGGGGACAAATAACGACAATTCAGCTTTTATCAATTGCCAACGTTTCGACCATATATTGTGTTCTTTATCAAGGCTCTTGATATGCCGAAGTCCTGTACATTCTATTCAAAAACGTGTCCATTGTCCACGTCATGGGCAGAGCGCGTCATGGGATATATGGTCGAAACGTTGGCAATTGATAAAAACTGAATTGTCGTTATTTGTCCCCATCCCGCTAATCCACCTACTATTATGTGTACTGTAACCAGTTTGATCTATGTCTTGGGAACCTGCACAAATGGACTATGCACCCTTGGGAACAAACACAAAATACATTTGACTGTTGAGTAGAATTTGCTATATAATTGCTTTAATTTCATACAATTAATATCGCTGTCCCGTCCTGCTCCAAACATAATGCCATAGTTCAGTTCTACCTGTTTTTTCGAAATAGATTGAGCTGAACCAGTAGCGGCTCGTGGTGTAAAAAGTGGGGATTGCACCACAGTATAAAGAATAATGCATTATACCAGTAACGTCAGTCGGTCGAAAAATTGAAACTCCCCTCCCCTTGCCCCGTCCGCCCGGCCGCCGGCGGTGCACCACCAAACTGGTTTTGGCTGGTTTTGGCAGTGCATCGCTCATGCTTGAGCCGTATACAAGTCCCCTGTAACTACTCGAGAAAATTGCCGGGTGCAGGTGCGCGCGGCACGCTTTAGTTTTGGAAATATCAAAAGTGCCGACACGAACTGACGATACTGATATAATGTATTATTACTTATACTGTGGTTGCTCGTAGAAGGAAAGGCGCAGCTTGCAAACATTTTTGTAAGGTGCCACGGCCAGTTTTGGTAATTAGCGTATGACAAGCGGCAACATTATTTAATAGTTAAATATCTATATAAATAAATACAAATAACACATAATAAAATAAAAACATTGGGGACCTTTTTTTTGGGTCGATGACTACGAGTATGGCCCTTAAATGCTGGTGGTTTGTCGTTTCTACAAAAATAATAGTATATTATAAACCAAGGTTATGAAGTATATTATTATGACCCGAACGTCAAGTTTAAATCCCGAAGCGCGAAGCGCTGAGGGATCTAAGACGTGAGGGTCATAAGTAGTTCACAACCGCGGTGTATATACGATTTGTTCCACTACTAGAATCAATAAATCTACAACAGAAAATTGCCTAAATTAGTAAAATAGCGTTCAGCATATTTTATTACTAAGAACCGGCGCGTCTTCAATCTATATGAGGCTTCGTTACCGCGGCAACCGATAAAAAACCGATAAACAAAAGGGAACTCCTAATTTGATGACCCATAAGAAATACATTTATTACGGAAAATTTTGCTGACCCGTCAAACATTTTTGCTGACCGCTATGCTGGGTGATAGCTGAGAGCGTCCTACATATTATATACGAATTTAGTAAACATCGGGCCGAAAATCACTTAGTTACGGCCCTGGAAAACTTTAAAAGTGAGATTTTTTTGCTGACCCGTTAGAAATTCTTGCAGACCGCTATGCAGGGTGATAGATGAGAGTGTCTTACATATAATATACGAATTTAGTAAACATCGGGCCGAAAATCGCTTAGTTACACCCCTGGAAAACTTTGAAAGTGAGATTTTTTTGCTGACCCGTTACAAATTCTTACTGACCGGTATACAGGGAGATAGCTGAAACTGAATCACAGATTATGTACGAATTTCATAATCATCGGGCCGAAAATCACTTAGTTACGGCCCTGGAAAGCTTTGAAAGTGAGATTTCTTTGCTAACCCGTTAGAAATTCTTGCTGACCGCTATGCAGGGTGATACCTGAGTATGTCCTACATATTATATACGAATTTGGTAAACATCGGGCCGAAAATCACTTAGTTACGGCCCTGGAAAACTTTGAAAGTAAGATTTCTTTGCTGACCCGTTAGAAATTCTTACTGACCGGTATACAGGGTGATACCTGAGTATGTCCTACATATTATATACGAATTTGGTAAACATCGGGCCGAAAATCACTTAGTTACGGCCCTGGAAAACTTTGAAAGTGAGATTTCTTTGCTGACCCGTTAGAAATTCTTACTGACCGGTATACAGGGTGATACCTGAGTATGTCCTACATATTATATACGAATTTGGTAAACATCGGGCCGAAAATCACTTAGTTACGGCCCTGGAAAACGTTAAAAGTGAGATTTTTTTGCTGACCCGTTAGAAATTCTTGCTGACCGCTATGCAGGGTGATAGATGAGAGTGTTTTACATATAATATACGAATTTAGTAAACATCGGGCCGAAAATCGCTTAGATACACCCCTGGAAAACTTTGAAAGTGAAATTTTTTTGCTGCCCCGTTGCAAATTCTTGTTGACCGGTATACAGGAAGATAGCTGAAACTGAATCACACACTTTGTACGAATTTCATAAACATCGGGCCGATAATCACTTAGTTACGGCCCTGGAAACTTTGAAAGTGAGATTTCTTTGCTGACCCGTTGGAAATTCTTGCTGACCGGTATACAGGGAGATAGCTGAGACTGAATTACATATTATGTACGAACTTCATAAACATCGGGCCGAAAATCACTTAGTTACGGCCCTGGAAACTTTGAAAGTGAGATTTCTTTGCTGACCCGTTAGAAATTCTTGCTGACCGGTATACAGGGAGATAGCCGAGACTGAATTACACATTATGTACGAACTTCATAAACATCGGGCCGAAAATCACTTAGTTACGGCCCTGGAAAACTTTAAAGGTGAGATTTTTTTGCTGACCCGTTAGAAATTTTTGCTGACCGCTATGCAGGGTGATAGATGAGAGTGTCTTATATATAATATACGAATTTAGTAAACATCGGGCCGAAAATCGCTTAGCTACACCCCTGGAAAACTTTGAAAGTGAGATTTTTTTGCTCACTCGTTACAAATTCTTGCTGACCGGTATACATGGAGATAGCTGAAACTGAATCACACATTATGTACGAATTTCATAAACATCGGGCCGAAAATCACTTAGTTATATAGTCTCCCTGCATGCCGGTCAGCAAGAATTTCTAACGGGCCACCAAAAAATCTCACATGTTATGTTTTCCAGAGCCGTAACTAAGTGATTTTCTACCCGATTTTTATGAAATTCGTACATAATATGTAGTCCAGTCTCAGCTATCTCAGTGCATACTGGTCAGCAAGAATTTGTAACGGGTCAACCAAAAAATCTCACTTTCAAAATTTTCCAGGGCGGTACCTAAGCGATTTTCGGCCCGATGTTTACGAAATTTGTATGTAATATATAAGACAATCTCAGCTATCTCCCGCATTCTGGCCATTAAGAAATTGTAATAGGTCAGCAAAAAAATCTCACTTTTAATGTTTTCCAGGGCCGTAACTAAGTGATTTTCGGCCCGATGTTTACTAAATTCGTATATAATATGTAGGACACTCTCAGCTATCACCTTGTATACCGGTCAGTAAGAATTTCTAACGGGTCAGCAAAAAAATCTCACTTTTAAAGTTTTCGAGGGCCGTAACTAAGTGATTTTCGGCCCGATGTTTATGAAGTTCGTACATAATGTGTGATTCAGTTTTAGCTATCTCCCTGTATACCGGTCAGCAAGAATTTGTAACGAGTGAGCAAAAAAATCTCACTTTCAAAGTTTTCCAGGGGTGTAGCTAAGCGATTTTCGGCCCGATGTTTACTAAATTCGTATATTATATGTAAGACACTCTCATCTATAACCCTGCATAGCGGTCTGCAAGAATTTCTAACGGGTCAGCAAAAAAATCTCACTTTTAAAGTTTTCCAGGGTTGAAACTAAGTGATTTTCGGCCTGATGTTTACTAATTCGTATATAATATGTAGGACACTCTCAGCTATCACCCTTTATACCGGTCAGTAAGAATTTCTAGCGGGTCAGCAAAGAAATTTCACTTTCAAAGTTTTCCAGGGCCGTAACTAAGTGATTTTCGACCCGATGTTTACTAAATTCGCATATAATATGTGGGACACTCTCAGGTGTCACCCAGCATAGTGGTCAGCAACAATTTTTGACGGGTCAGCAAAATTTTCCGTAATAAATGGATTTCTTATGGGCCAGCAAATTAGGGATAGCCTAAACAAAATGGTATTTATGACGATATCACGGCGCCTAATGCTCCTGACAACTGACAGCTTTATTTACCGGTAAATAATCGGCCATAACGTTGTCATTATTGACCGCTTATGTACGATTGTTTTATAAGCAAAACAAGAAAACCTACTTTACAGTCGTTTTGCTGGCCTTTAATGGTCCGTATTAAAGCTAGTAGTGGAAATAGTTATTTATGTATTAAGAGCGAAAAGTACAACTTTTTTGCTCGGAGAGTGATGTTTGCCGCTCGACGCGACGCGGAGTGCGGCAATCACTCGAGAGCAAAAAAGTTACTTTTTGCTCGTAATACATACAACGTTTTTTCTGCAAACGATCAATTTCAAATAATGTGAATCACAACTGTGCATAACTGAAGTCACATTCTGAAAATGTAAATCAAACTGACAATGACGTTTTAAATATTTGGTTGAGTGGTGGTAGTTGCTATTGACAGCAAGCGATAAAATCTTTTTCGCTTGCTGTCCTGGGCAACGCGCGGAAAAGTAAACTCACATTCTGAGCCTCAATAATGCTTAGGTTTTCGTTTGTCTAATGAAAGCGTAAAATGCGTCATTATTTGACGTTTGCAGAAAAAAACTATTTATGTTAATGAAATTCTGCTTATTAAATAGTAATAAATAATCACGTAGCCTTTATTTGAAAATCCATTGCAATTAAACTTTCCACCGAATTCATAGTTAAATTTAAATTGTTGCAACTCCGGGTCAGATCCCTACAAACGTGGCCCGCGCACAGTTTTGATTGCATGATTGCACTCAAATTGTAACACCACAGGGCTTACGGGAGCATGCTGGGGTGGCCGGGCATATTGTCACGTGGACGCCGGCGGACCGCAGTAAAACAGTAAAAAGGAAGCAGAGACTAGTGTTTGCAGCCGGACTGCAACACCAGCCTCGTTGCCGCTTTTCCTATCCTATACATGATCGCGGGATTCGCGGGCCGGATTTTATTGAAATCGACGTGGACTCTGCGCCGTACATCATGATTATTGTTTCGCGGGCTAATTCTTCTGACATATACAATATATTGTTGCGAACTCGGGGTTCATAAATTCCAGTGCAACGATTTAATATGAAAACACTATTTATTTATTCCACAAATACACTCGACTACTAAATAACTCAGTACTTAACACTTTATAGCCTTCTATTATCGCTTTGTAACTTTAGCTTACTTATAGCTCGATTAAAATACTACTACTACTCTGCGCGCTCTATGCGCTTTTTATATACAATCCTAAAATTACAGAAAAACCTAGAAAGTTCTTTATAAGAATTCTTGAATAATCTTACATAAAAAAAACGGTTGTAAACAACTGCCTTCTAGATTAAGCCAGACGAGCAATAAATCACTCGTGTCAGCCATGACGCAGCGCGGATAGGTCGCGAAGCTCCACCAACCAACACGCTCCCATGCGTTGCCCCGCCTCCCATGCGGCGTTGCTGCGAATCGTAACATTGCCCTCCTCCTAAGGCTGTTCGTCCCGAACAGATAGAGTTCCATGGTATCGTGCTAATCGATCCAAATGAACGACCTTCATCTTTGACCTAGGGGTCCGCTGGATCCTATACACCACATCATTAATCTTCTTTATAATTGTATAAGGTCCTTCCCAATTTTGGCTAAGTTTGGGCGACTTCCCCACCTTTCTCCGCGGATTGTATAGCCACACCAAATCACCATCCTGGAAGCCCCGGGAGTTAGCTAGTAAGTCATATCTTGCTTTGGCTCGATCACTGGATATCCGCAGTTTATTCCTGACTTGTTCATGAACATTGTCCAGCCTCTCCTTGAGCTCCTCCACAAAGTTCTCAGAGTTGAGCGAGTCTTTTTCTGGCGTTCCATACATCAAATCCGCAGGAAGCCTCATTTCCCTTCCGAACATCACTTTCGCCGGAGTATAACCACTGGCTTCATGCGTAGAGCCTCGATATGCCATCAACATGAGAGGTAGATGTTGGTCCCAATCACGCTGATGATCTGCCACCATTTTAGACAGGTAATGTTCCATGGTCCGATTAAATCTCTCTACCATCCCATCCGACTGTGGATGCAAAGGAGTTGTCCTGGTCTTGCGAATTCCGAGAAGTTCCATGACCTTCTGGAAAACAGCCGATTCAAAATTTCGGCCCTGATCAGAATGAAGTTCGAGAGGGACTCCAAATCTGCAGAACATTTCATTTACTAGCACCGTTGTCACAGTCGTTGCTTCTTGATTAGGCAGGGCGTATGCTTCAGGCCATTTAGTGAAGTAATCCATGGCGACCAAGATGAATTTATTGCCCGACTCAGTCTGAGGAAATGGTCCCGCGACATCAAATGCTACTCTCTCGAATGGAGCACCTACAGTATACTGCACCATTCGGCCGTGTGATCTTATTCGAGGTCCTTTTGTGGCACAACAAATTTCGCACTTGCGGCACCAAGATTCGACGTCTTCATGATAATTCACCCAGTAGAACCGCTCTTTAATTTTGGCCAAGGTTTTATTGACCCCAAAATGACCTCCACTGGTTCCGTCGTGCATTTTCTGTAGTACGTCCGATTTTCTGCTACCAGGAACAACCAACTGACTGACTACGGTCTTGCCATCCGGACTCTCCCACGCTTTCTTCAGTAATCCATTTTCTATTTTAAGAGAGTGCCACTGGGCCCATAGCGCCTTCAGGTTTGGACTTTTACCAGCAATTTCTTGCCATTCTGGTCTCTTGTCGTCAGTCTTTGCAGAGAGGATGGGTCCAATATCTGGATCATTCATTTGTTCTTCTCGAAGGGTCTGTGTGGTCCAGCCATCGTTTATTTCTACCGACGTTCTCCTTACAGAAAGAAGTCCCTCACGCTGCTCAGTTCTTTGACAATGCCGACAATCTTCTTTACATGGCCGTCTAGACAATGCATCGGCATTTCCGTGAGACCTTCCTGGTCGATGTTCAATTTGGAAATCGTACTACTGCAGGCGCTCTATCCATCTGGCTATTTGACCTTCAGAGTTTTTCATCTGTAATAACCATTTCAAGGCTCCATGGTCAGTTCTAATCAGGAACCCTTTTCAATATAAGTAGCGATGGTAATGTTCGACTGCTTTAACGATGGCCAACAGCTCCTTTCTAGTGACGCAATAGTTTCTTTCTGGCTTACTTAAAGTCTTACTGTAGTACTCAATGACCTTCTATTGCCCGTTTTGTCTTTGAGAGAGTACTGCACCTAGACCACAGTTACTTGCATCCGTGTCCAGAATAAACAGTCCGTCCTTTATAGGGTAAGCCAAGATTGGACTAGAACAGAGGGCAGCTTTAAGCCTTGCAAACGCCTGACTGCAATCATGGTTCCACAAGAACGGTGTTTTCTTTTCTGTTAATTTGTGCAGCGGTTTTGCGATGTCGGCGAATCCCTCTACAAATCTCCTGTAGTAAGTACATAGTCCCAAAAAACTCCTTACTTCGTGTTTGTCTCGGGGAACTGGCCAATCTTTAATGGCAGATATTTTACTTTGGCTAGTTTTAATGCCTTGTTCTGAGATGGTATGCCCCAAGTACTCGACTTGCTTTTGGAATAGGCTACATTTCTTGTAGTTTAACTTCAGGTGAGCATTCCATAACTTGCTGAAGATTTCTCTTAAATTCTTCAAATGCTCGTCAAAATTACGTCCCATGACAATTATGTCATCCAAGTATACCAGGCAAGTTTTCCAAGTCAGCCCCCTCAAAACAAGTTCCATTAGTCGCTCGAAAGTTGATGGAGCATTGCACAATCCAAAAGGCATAACAGTGAACTGGTATAGCCCAGAACCAGTAAAAAATGCAGTCTTCTCTTTGTCTTCGGGAGCAATCTTTACTTGCCAATACCCACTTTTTAAATCTAGAGTGGAAAACCACTTTGATCACGATAAAGTTGCTAAGGTGTCGTCTATACGTGGCAATGGGTAGCTGTCCTTCTTGGTCACGTCATTAAGTTTCCTGTAGTCAACACAGAACCGCGTTGCACCATCTTTCTTCTTAACAAGAACCACAGGCGAGGACCATGGACTAGATGATTCTTCTATGACGCCCTCCTTTAACATTTGATTCAGCAAACTGTTAACTTCTTATTGTTTAGCCAGAGGGACCCTTCGTGGGTGTTGTCGTATTGGCTGGGCATCTCCTGTGTTGATCTTATGGACAACTAAATCAGTTTGACTGTCGTTGCTCTTGAAGTTGAACATATCAGATTCATCCATATCAAATTTTATGGCAGATTGAAGTTGTTCCCTTGACAGATGACTCCAATGTCGTTTGAAAGCATCAATAACCTCTGGGGAAGCTTGGTTAGAAGATTTAACTTTGGATGTCTCTGCTTCGACACAATTGCATACCCATTGCACAGGCTCATAATTGGCAAGAACTGTTCCTTCTTTGAGCTTGATGGTCTTTTCTCCAATATTTGCAACTCGTACTGGCATAGTCTCCTTCGTGTCGGTCAAAGTTCGTGCTACCATGATTTCATTCGTCAAACCCAGGTTAGGTTCTATAAGTCCTATGGACCACCCAGGATCATTTTCAGAAGTCACTGTGATAATTTGTTCTGAATTTGGAGGAATTTTCACATCTTCCACCACCAGTAGACGGACACTAGTTTCCACATTTCCATTGGTCAATGCAAACTCCTGATCTCCAAATGTGAGAATATTCCGTTTGTGATCATAGGAGAATCCATGTTTCCTGATGAGATCCATTCCCAAAATAAACTCGTCTTTGATCCTGGCAACCAACACTTTATGCCGAACTTCGAGTCTTTCTCCAATAATGATGGTGACATCGGCTTCTCCGTCTATAGGGCAAGACTCTCCAGTGACTGATTTTAACATAATAGGATTGGGCAATGGTTGTATGGTATATCCGACAAGTTTATCTGGCCTTACAATGGTCACATCTGCTCCTGTATCGATGGTAATCTGGATTTTCTGTCCCTTAATGCGTCCGGCCACTGTAAGACTTTTGCCACCCAAATTATTGACTTTAAAGATCCTGGGGGTATTAACGGGCCCGGTCAATTGCCCCCTTGCATTGACCGGAATTAGTTTTCCTGGAATCTAGGGCGGTCTTGGTCGCCGCTCGGTCTTCTAAACGACGGCGACGGACTTCTTGCCCTATTACGGCAGTTACTCTTGATGTGACCCAGTCTGCCGCAGTTAAAACATTTTATGCCCCGTTTGTCTGTCGATCTGAGGCGTCCTTTTTGCCCAGGGCTTGTATATTGCCATATCCTTAATCGTTTTATGTAAACTGGCCATGGATTCAGTCCTTGACGTATCCTCCTCGTCATCGCAAGTTGCCATTCTTACACGTACTGTCATACTGTCATCCTCAGCTGGGCCTGGAACACGGTTTCTTTGTGCTCATTTCCAAATCGTAGTTGCAGAGTGTGTACTAAAGCCGCATAATTACTTTGATCCGCTGCCGACAGAGATTGGAGTAACTCAGCCGCTTTTCCACGAAGTGCTACCACTAATGATGTAGCTTTCTGGGGCTCGGACCAGCCATTAGCTTTTGCAGCTGCCTCAAACTGAGTTTTATAAATTTCCCATGCAGTAGTACCGTCATAATCGGGAGGCTTAATTTTAGCGTTGGCTGTGCTAGAACTCTCTGTAGACACGTTGTCGTCCTCAAGTTGTTCCCGGAATTTCTTTTCTAGCTCGAGAACCCTCTGGTTGACAGCTTCGAGTCCTTCGTTAACGCCGTTAACGGATTGCATTATTCTTTGATTTACCAATTGTTGCTCCCTAGCTGCGAGATGGGTTACTAATTCTTCTCTGAACCGTTCCTGTTCTTCCTTCTGTTGTTGATGACGTCGCTCCTGTGCTTGATCACGTTTTTCCTGCTCTTCCTTCTGTTCTAGATAACGTCTTTCCTGCTCTTCCTTCTGCTCTAGATAACGTCTTTCCTGTATTTGATCACGTTTTCCAGCTCCTTCTTCTGTTCTAGATAACGTCTTTCCTGCTCTTCCTTCTGGTGTTGATAACGTTGCTCCTGTACTTGATCACGTCTTTCCTGTTCTTCTTTTTGTTCCTTATAACGTTTTTCCTGCTCTTCTTTCTGTTGTTGCATAAGGAACAGCAGGGCGGCAAGTTGATCCTCCATCGCTTGATGCTGGCTTCTGGTCACTGGCATAAACACGTGTCCGGCAATGAAGCACTCACTTACAGTTCAGCAATATTAGTCCTCAAATTCCCACTGGAATCGTACTTCTGACACCAATCGTTGCGAACTCGGGGTTCATAAATTCCAGTGCAACGATTTAATACGAAAACACTATTTATTTATTCCACAAATACACTCGACTACTAAATAAATCAGTACTTAACACTTTATAGCCTTCTATTATCGCTTCGTAACTTTAGCTTACTTATAGCTCGATTAAAATACGACTACTACTCTGCGCGCTCTATGCGCTTTTTATATACAATCCTAAAATTACAGAAAAACCTAGAAAGTTCTTTATAAGAATTCTTGAATAATCTTACATAAAAAAAACGGTTGTAAACAACTGCCTTCTAGATTAAGCCAGACGAGCAATAAATCACTCGTGTCAGCCATGACGCAGCGCGGATAGGTCGCGAAGCTCCACCAACCAACACGCTCCCATGCGTTGCCCCGCCTCCCATGCGGCGTTGCTGCGAATCGTAACAATATAATAATGAATTTGTATATTGTCAATATACATAGCATTCATTATTCTGTATAGTTAATATAAAAAATAAAATAAAAAATTAGGATAAAAAAATCGGCAGCTCAAAATTTTGGTTGTTGCGCAAACCTGCAAACCCTAGTACGAACCGCCACTGATTACTGAACTAACCTGACCAAAGGAAAAACATATCTGTACTAACCTAACCAAAGAAAAAAACAGAACAGGACCAACCTGAACTAACCTAACCAAAGGAAAAGCAGAACTGAACTAACCAACTTACCTAACAAAAGGAAAAGTAAAAAACTGACTTAACCTAACTAATAGGGTTCACACTTAAACATCAGGTCCGTAGCAGCTATGAAGGGCCGCTGCCCCACGATTGAACTAAACTAACCTGACCAAAGAAAAAACATAGCAGAACTAACATTGACAATGGAGTAAATAAATAGACGCCGCGAGTTCCTCATAAATTGTTATTTGTTTACTTGGCATGATATACAAACCGCATACTTAGAGGCTTGCGGGTTGTTCGGGTATAGGGGAAGCAGAAAATAGCCAATATTGCTAAAAACAATATGGCGCAATTTGAATCTCCAAGGAGACATCTCCAGACGACATTAGCACACATAGGCGTATTAATTTTCAAGGAAACAAGTATACGATATTTACGATTATGGGATGCAGACCAAAACAATTAAATATTTTTTATATTTAAATGATTTTTGATACATACCTACTATACCCATTTATTGAGTTATTTTAGCTTAAAAATTAATAATAGAATACAACCACAAACGACGCTACTGGCTAACGGCCAAGAACCGAGTAACAACATAACCACAAAACACAAATGAGCTTAGCGGTGAAAACATAATTTCCTAGATTTATTTTTATAATCCCAAGTTTTACAAAGAAAACATTGTCTCACCATGGCTAACAAACAAATTAAAACACAGAAACGGTTGCTAAAAGCGAAAAATGTTGCCGATTGTGACCAGTTAGCCACCGTAAACGTAATATTTTTTCTTTTATCGTCATAAGTGTTCTATTAATCACCATTAAAAAATTATTTGAACAGCGATAGATATTATAGTACTCTCGTGGTGTAAAGATTCGCAAGATATCATCCAAAAAAAAGATGTGCCAATTTACTAGCAAAGTAATCCTGGCAACACTGTAAGGAGGTTTGTTTATCACGCCAATATTGAAAAATGTAAATAAAGACCTCTACCTTGATAAATCCTCTATGAGAACTAACCTGAACTCACCTAACCAAAGGAAAAACAGAAATGAACTAAGCTGAACTATAAGGTTACTAAAGGAACAGTAAAACCGAACTAAACTAACAGGGCCCACACATTGCTTTCTCGGCTGCAAATTATGATATATTATTATACAGGGTGTTCCGAAATTAGTGTGCAATAATTTAACTGCGTATTCTAGATGAAAAAACATGACAAAAGTTTTATACCGGGTGTCCAGCAGAACCCTGGACATAGGAGATTAACATGGGAAATCGGTTTTTATTTTTTTGCGTTTGTGCGGTTGATGTGATTGAAAAACTTTTAAGAGTAAATTTGTAGAGCTTATGGTCAGTTATCATCCTGTAGCTTTTTCAATACCACAGATTTGGTTGTTTTTTGGTGGCAATTTTAATTTGGCGCGTCACCCCCGCCTTGCATGTGCAGTGTCGCCAACATAATAATTTCTTATGTCAGAGTCAGAGCCGAGTTTCCTATCTTATTTATTTTGAGGGACTATCATGTAGTATTTAACGTGATTATGCAGCGAAAATTAACCGAAAACATGACGATAATGTTCTTAAATTATAGGTAAGTACAAGTTACGTTTATAATTATCATAATTAGTAAAAGGAAAATCATTCCAATTTGTGTATGGCTGGTTGTCTAATTAATTTTAGTTTAGCAATACGACAACCACGATGACATGACAATTTGTCTCTTGTCACCAATTAAGGGTGTTGGTTGTTGTTGTTGTTATTGAGGTGAATTCATCTATCTCTAAATGTTTTACTTCAAAAGTGTCTATTTTGCAGTGCTGTGTGACGCGAGGCCCCATCCTGCAAGTAAAAAACCCTTGCTGAAGTGCTGGATTCTTCTATGACAGACAAAATCTTATTGGAAAACCAAATTAGAGCTTCACGAGACCACGAGACAAGTCTCGGTCTCGGTCTCGGGCTTGTACGAGACCGAGACCGAGATCGAGACCGAGACTTTAATATCGACTTCGAGACCGAGACCGAGACTGTGTAGGTCTCGATCTCGGTCTCGGTCTGCGAAACCGAGACCGAGACCGATACTGCCAGTCGAGACTCTCGAGAGTCTCGGTCTCGAACAACATCATTCGTTTGCAAGATATTAGGTATTATATAATCTGCAGGCGAGAGGTCCTTATCATATTGCGATGCATATAGTTATTCTTAGTACGAAAAAACACTTTAATAGAAGTAGTGAGTTTTCTATTTTCGTAATTTTTTAAATCGATTCAAAGCGAGTAAGAACCAAAGACGATCAAGACAAGGGAAACTGTCACTTACCGCCCTTTATATTTATAAATAGTGATGTAAAATTTCCGGAAAAATATTATTCGGAAAATTTTCCAGAAAATTTCCGGAAATTTTACCGGTAAAATAGGAAACATTTGGAATTAAGAATTTGTAGCATTTTTAAATGTGTTCAATATTCGGCTAAAAGCATTTTTATTTTAGGAAATTCTTATTTTGTTTGTAAATTGTGGCTAGAAGCTAGAATTGTTAACATCATCATAATTATATTAAAAAATCCAGGAAAACTTTGACAGTTAAGTTAAAAAGAAAAGCATTTGATTGCGTATTGACAAAAATGACATCGACTTGTGACAAATGCAGAAAATTTCGATTCCAAGGTAGCAGATTTTTCCGAAAAATTACCGATGTCGGAAATTTCCGTTTGGAAAATTTCTGCCTTTACATCCCTGTTTTTAAATAACTATCAACTATCATAAATAAGTTCTATGGATTGCTGAGTGTGATTAGCCTGTCAGTTAAAAATATGATGATGAAGATTTTTGTGTGTGCAAAAGTATTGTATTATTTTTATACAGGGTAATTTTTAAGTTGGTGACTATTGTGACTTACTTCATTCTACCACAAAATAAAGCTAAAAAGTAAAAAATAGGAATTTTATACTTTTTAGCGACAAGAACTGAAGACAGAAGTGACACGAACTAAGAAATTGAAAGTATGCTCATACCAACCAGGGGAACGGTCGTCGTACCATTTTCTGGGAGTGTGCTATAGGTGGGCGCCACTGCACTACAAGACACTGGGAGCCACCTTTCTCCATCGAGAGGAGCTTCCGACTCTGAGATGGGCCGATATTCTCTCCTACATTATAGGGACGGGTCGTCTCGTGGAGAGAATGAGGGCTTAGGCAGAGTAGGAATGGGTGGATTGGGGGATTATATCATATTAACTAGATATTTTGTTCAAAAACCTTCTGCATTATCTTTAATATGCCATCAAACATCGTTGGTCGATGCGACGTAACTGCGTACGTCGTTGTTAGGTCCTAAAAATAACGTAACTTAATACAACGTCGCTGATACGTCATACAATCGGTCAGTTTGCTACTGAAGTTTATCCTTGGCAATCCAGTCAAATCAGTTCTGTACCCAAGCAGCAAGTTGACGTCACAGTTACGTCATTTACAGGTTCTTTTGGACGTCACCTGACTGAGAAGTGACGTTAATTATTCGTCAACATTGCTAACGCATTTAAAACATCGAGTAAATGTCATAACTAAAACGTAATATTTAGGTCGTTGAATTCCTCATTAGAAGGATGGGTCGACTCGCGGAGAGAATGAGGGCTCAGGCAGAGTAGAGCAGATAGATTATGTCATATTAACTTGATATTTTGTTCAAGAACCTTTTGCACTATCTTTAATATCCCACCAAACATCGATTGGTCGCTGTGACGTAACTGCTTACGTCGTTGTTACTTACGTCCTAAAAATAACGTAACTTTATACAACGTCGCTGATACGTCATACAATCGGTAATTTCTATGTAACGGAGGACCAATAGGTTTCGTAATTATGACGTCAGTTTGCTACTAAAGTTTGGAAAATTTCTGCCTTTACATCCCTGTTTTTAAATAACTATCAACTATCATAAATAAGTTCTATGGATTCCTGAGTGTGATTAGCCTGTCAGTTAATAATATGATGATGAAGATTTTGTGTTTGCAAAAGTATTGTATTATTTCTATACAGGGTAATTTTTAAGTTGGTGACTATTGTGACTTACTTCATTCTACCACAAAATAAAGCTAAAAAGTAAAAAATAGGAATTTTTCCATTGGCAGTATGTGCACTGTTTCAAAATGCATTTTCTAATTCATAATATAAAACCTGATTTGAAATATTTCCATATTTTCAATAAAATTTTGTAGCTGTGTCGATAGCTAACTATATAGGACGCATTATTTTTATAAAAAATATGTTCAGTAGCATCACCTACGGGCAGGTTTAATGCAGTTTTACATTAAACTAACCTGACCTAACCTGATTCTACATTGGAAATTGGAACCCTCAATGTAACATTCATGCACAGAAAGGAAAACTCCTCTGAAAACTGAATTATAACTCAATAATTTAGAAGAAAATTGAACATGCAATTCAAACATAATAAGATTTTACTAGATACTACCTTTTTTATTCGAGACCGAGACGCGAGTTGCTACTACGAGACCGAGACCGAGAATACGCGAGTCTCGGTCTCGGTCTCGATGCACAAGACCTAGGCCCAGACCGAGACTCAATTATAAATTCGAGATCGAGACCGAGAGTATGTAAATCTCGGTCTCGGTCTCGTGAAGCTCTAAACCAAACTACAGTGCGCCCCAAAATGCCACACATAAACACATGCAGATGCACATAAAATGCCAATCCACACATAAACAACTTCTCGACGTTGGTCTCGGTTGTCCTGCACTGTATGTGGATTTTAGAGGGTCCAAACTCATTCATTTTGTTGATTTGAGGGACCCATTAATCCAAATTAACATTCATTGGTGGAACAAATGTTTATAGCAAACAAGCAAGACCAGTAAGCAGATAGCGATGGATGTTTGATCTGCTAAGACCAGTTTCTGGAGACTATAGTGCCTGTGAAAAAAACTCTTTTCACTGACAACAAATCTTAATAAAGATGATAGTGTTTTTATAGGAATAATTGTTGTTATCTGTGTTATTACCTAAATTTATGTTACATTTCTTTTTCATGTCCACTTGTTAATTTCTTCCGTTAAGAAATTTATGTATAAATTGATTATGGAAATATACTTATTTTGGTACTTGTTGCATCCACTTTTTCACACACAATTTTCCCGAAATAAAAATGTAATGTATACAGAAAGCTTGGTTTATTGATATTAAAGGTTCGACTTTCATTTGTTCACTTTGACAGCAAAAAACAATTGAACATCGAAATTAGGAACCATTTTGTTGATACAGTGTAAAATTTTATTTTTATTATTGCTTATTTAAATGTTTCATTAGTTATGAATTTTGAGGAGAAAACTTGTTTTGAAACAATACTGGGCTGGTAATTCCTTTACTCAAATTCGAGACAACATTGCTGCATTGTTTCCTGAACGACCAATACCAGCACGCAGTTCACTTCAGGCGGTGATTGCTCGTTTTCAGGGAAACTGGGAGTATTAACCCGATATGTTCCTGTGAGCAAAAGCGACGACTTCAAGCTGGTGCGGCTCCAGAGGATGAAAATGTGGCAAAACTTGTTGTTCTTGCTACAGTAAACGATGATCCTTCCAAGAGTATTCGACAGATTGGCCAAGAAACTGGACTTACTAGATCGACCATCCATAATTCTCTGCAAAAAGAAGGTTTTAAAAGCTACAAAAAAGAGAACCATCAAAAACTCTTACCGACCGACCTTTTCCACCGAATGGCGTTTTGTGAAATCCTGACCGAAAAAATTATTGCAGCCCCCAGTTTTGTTTTACACCTAAGCAAAGTTTTAAGTTAAAGCTGCCAATTATCAGTTTTGCCAACATTAAGGAAACAAATGACAGGTCTTTGTAGAGTGCATATTTGATATGTATTTTAAATTTCCTAGTTTGGATTTAATTTTAATTTTACTCATATACTGTATTGAAATAAAATGTTTGGAGTCCGAAAATTTGAACGTCCTCGAGTAAGAGCCGCTAAATTAAAACAAAAAAAAGCAGCTTCTGGGCATAATTATTGCTGCAGCTGTAATGCTTGAAGTAGAACCAGCCAAAATTCAAAGAAGGTGGTGGGTTAGTCCCTGGTTAGAAGACAAAACAAATAAAGCTGCATTAAAAATGTTGAAGGAATTCCAGCAAGATTCTGCACAATTCCTCTGTGTTGGCAATACCAAATCAGGAAATGTGATGTCAAAGAATTGGACAAAGTTAGAACAGGTTCTATTTCGTGAATAATTGGATCTACAATTATTTGATGCTAAATTTGAAGCCCAATTTTGTTTTACACCAGTATAATTTGGCCTTGAATCTGCTTTGATGTCACTACTTGGAGGTTAAACTCTTGGTGTAAAGCCGGCATTAGAAACATTTGTTTCACGGATGAATGCTCATTTGGATTGACTTGCTCTTCAAATCAACAAAATGATCGGATTTGGGCACCAAAACCCACATATAGTGCATGACAATCGGGACCAACGTCGAGCAACTGTAAACGTGTAGATCGGCATTTTGGGGCCCCATGTTATAGGTCCATTTTTCATTGATGGCAGTTTGAACGCCAACAAATATGACAATATGCTTCGCAATGACATTTTGTCTGCTGTAGAGCCATCCAGCCATCAGAACGAATTTTTTTACATGCAAGATGGGGCGTCGTGTTACACTGCACTGCAAAATAGACGTTTTTAAACGAAACATTTGGTGATAGGTGGATCGGAAAGTTTGGAGCAATTAATTGGCCACCTCGCTCGCCGGATTTGAATCCCTGTGATTTTTTTGTTTGGGGATTCATTCAAGATCGTCTCTACCAGAGAAATCAACAATCTGCAAATGTTCAAGAGTTGAAACTTACCATTCAAGAAATTTGTGGTCAAGTCACGGTGGTGATGTTGGACAATACATGTCGTAATTTTGAACAGAGGCTTGCATATTGTACCTCTGCAGAAGGTGGTCATTTTGAACAATTTCTCTGATGTGCCACATCTAGTCTTGTATTTTATTTATTTGTTTATTGTTCTTGTTTGATGTTAAACACATGGGTGGTTATTCACTTTCTTTGTAGTATGTAATTAAATGGTTCTTTTAAGGGCCGCCAATCCGTATTTTCTTTTCGCCAATTCCACGATAACTCATTTATAGAGTACAATCCCATTTCAAGCTTGGTTCTTGGTTTGCTCAACAAATGTATCCACCCAACTCGCCGCAAGGACGGTAAACAAAACAGGATGGTCCACTGCCATTTAAACAACATGGGCCAAAAATCGTGACGTCACCTTAGTGCGGACTTGGGAGCGATAATGACGTCATTATTTCCCGAGCCCCGTGGCCATCATTGGCGCTGCTATTACGGCTGTCAATAATATCATTGATGACGTTGGCAGCTCTAAAGAGCTCTGAAACTATTCCAGTCTTCTTCTTCATTCAATCTTTCCTTTGTTGCTGTGATTGCGTCGATTGTGTTGAGATTTAGTAAAATTACAAGTACACAATACCTGGTCAGATTTGTGCTGTTGCTGAATATAAAAGCGTTAAACTAAAGTGGAAGAAAGAAGGCAGACAAATATCCTTTTATTTTTTCACAAAAAGAAAAGATGTTCTACCACTTAAAATAAGAAATAGATGGATTCATCTTTGCCAACGAAGTGATACATTCAATCCAGATACCTCGGCAATATGCTCATTACATTTTACGGCAAATAATTATGAAACAGACTTCCTAAATGAACTTTTGGGTAATTAGTACATTCGGTATTAAGTACTTACATTGCTTCGCTCGTCCTCAAAACTTTCGCATTCGTCAACATCATATAAATAGCTATTTTGAATGCATGATAACCCTTTAAACAATAAAACACATAATGGCTGGCCAAGCAATTTTGAAATATCCTGACTCCCTGACTACACCTTATATAAGTACGTTTCAGAAAATGTTTCCTAATATCTAGACATCAAGAAAATGTGACGGTACATTAACATACTAAGTATAAGTGTAAGTATCCCAAACTCGTAGTTGTTTATGGTGTATTGAATACAGTTGCTTGCAACCCGCTTTTTAAGTCTGTGTCAACGTACTAATAAACCTATCTTTGAAATCAGAACTATTTGTATTATTACTATTTTATAGATCCTTTCATACTTATCGACACTTCTAAGATGTTATTTAAACCAATACAGGATAAACAGAAGCACAGCATATGTCAAAAAACTATGCGAGCGAAGAATAAACTCTTAATGATATATCTCATCAGAGCACTAGTGTGACGTCACGCCGCGGGTACAGAAAAAGTGGTAATTGGGCCGTCCTGTTAGTCTAGCGTCCTTGAACTCGCCGTCCTTATTAATTCTTAACATTAACCTAGCTTTTAGCTTTACCAATGACAAAGACAAGAGACATATCGTCGATCCGTTGTCTGTTGCTAATCTAAAATGAATTAGACAACCAGCCATACACAAATTGGAATGATTTTCCTTTTACCAATTATGATAATAATAAACGTAACTTTTACTTACCGTATGATTTAAGAACATTATCGTCAGGTTTTCGGTTAATTTTCACTGCGTAATCACGTTAATTACTACATGATAGTCCCTAAAAATAAATAAGAAAGGAAAATCGGCTCTGACTCTGACATAAGAAATTATTATGTTGGCGACACTGCGGTATTAAAAAAATTACAGGATGATAGCTGAGTATAAACTCTACAACTTTACTCTTAAAAGTTTTTCAATCAAATCAACCGTACAGGCGCAAAAAAAAAATAAAAACCTATTTCCCATGTTAATCTCCTATGTCCAGGGTTCTGCTGGACACCCGGTATAATCATGGGTCCTAATAGGCTTTATTACGAAGATACAAGGTGTTAAACTTTAAGAATGTAATTGTTGTTTTTGTCATCGCTCTTGTTTTCGAGATAATGACTTCAAAATTAGAATAGGGTTAACTGATTATGCTCTACATAGATGCATGGGCTTAGCAATTGGCATTCAAAATCTACAGAAAGGTATTTTACTGGGGTTAGGCCCCTTTTTACCCTCCCAAATTTTTCGTACGCCACTGACTGTTTATTTCTTAAAATTTTTACTCCCTGTTTAATTTGGAAAAAAAGTTGTGCTCTTGTATGAACTTCATATTTCTAACCGTTTTCGAGATATTTAGGAAAATATCTTGGACCCCCATTTGCATCAACATATTTAAAATGACAACCGAGTGTAATTTTTACGATGTTGTCTGAATATCACAGTCAAAATGTAACTTCTTTCACAGTTCTTCTTAAAAAAGTTTGGTTAAAATCGTAAAAAAAGTTATAATTTTTAAATACAAACATGTATGATACGGTAATCTAAATACTACTAATAATAATTAAACTAATACCTATAATCTATTCAGTTATTTCTGTCGTCAAGTAGGCGTTGGAAATCTGACATATTTCACCCGGTATAACATGACTGACAGTGACAGTGATTAATAATCAGTTTGAGGTTAAGGTTATTGTTTACTGTTTTGCTCACATAGTTGCCAGATGGCTTGATTAGTTCAAACTTTTAATAATATTGATTAATGATCACTAACCTAGATTCTAGTAAAAAATGGACCGGGGCTTTACGTTAGCAAAAATAGTATATTTTATTAATGCATTTAAAAATGAATGTGTTCTTCGTATGTAAATGCCGACTTGATCGGCTCGACTTCATTCTGCTTTAGCTGTGATAAGGCCTACGTCTCCTCCATTTTCCAAACCACATTAACACACTATAGTGGCAATAATAATATATTCGCTTAATATACGATATGTCCTGGGAAAGCCATTTTGAGTCTGACGCACAGGGAGTGGCAAGTGTTATATTGTCCTGAGGATGGCTCTGTTTTAAAGCCGAAACGTCGACAATTATAACGGTTCACATCCCGTAGTCGTTTTATTGATCCTTACCAAACTATCCACCGTACAATAAAAATGAAACTTTCACAACGATAATAGTTGAGGTTAATAAGTTTATAGTGTGAGTGTGGTTGTGATGATATGTATAAGAAGTTTGCTTTTTGTACTAAAAGAAAGGTGGAAAATAGTTAGGGAAGAACAGAAAAAATAATATGTCTCTGTCAGCGGCAATTGAAAGCAAGCAGAGTTAATGCTTACCCTAAAAATATTGGAAACTTTAGCCAAGGTCATAGTGGGCGATTCTTGGAGGAGGTCTCTTCTAAATTGGAGGTAGCATTTTTTTAATGCAAATTCGCACTTTCGCGTTAATTACCTTTCTTAACAAGTTTTTAATAACAAATTAGCTTACAAAAATGCACGCCTAAGTGTACAAAAAGTCGGCAAGAGCGATATTTTAATGACGCATCTTGACAAATTTGTCTTGGCGACAAGTAAACAAACAATCGCTGTCGATGTTATACTGGTGAAATTCCATGGCATGGGTTGATGCCAAAAATAACAGAATGGATTATACTAACTGAATTGATAAAAAAAATAAACTTTCTTAAAAATGCAACCACTTACTATGAAGGACAATGTTTACCTAGAACAAATGTTCAAAATGACCGCCATTTTGTCTAATGCATAACCGTGCTCGCCTTATTATTGCATGAGAAGCTCTGTTAATTTCGAAAATTAATTTTGCCTTAATTTAGCACTTGCATTATTTATTCACTCTAACAGTTCCTCGTGAGAATTCACTTCGGTGCGGTAAACAATGCTTTTTAATCTACCCCAGAAGTAATAATCTAATAATAATAATAATAATCTTTGTGCAATACATTACACAAAAGGCGACCATTCGCATTGGCGTTCTTCCATGGCCCCTGCAGAGCCATTAACAAAATTCCAATAGAAAGTACCAACCAACTAAACCAAGAAGAAAAAAAAACAAAAAAAAGGTTCCTTGAAAGCTCGCCTAGTAAAACATTTGTAACATATTTTGTAAACGCATTTCTCTCTCTTAAGGTTAATTAGGTCAAACAATGGAGAATTCAACAAACTTACAGCCAGATAAGTAAATGACCTCTCAAACTTTGCAGTTCTATGCTGCGGTATATCAAACCTAACAATATTTCGTAAATTTAAGTTATGCAAGTTGATCTTCTGTTTGAAAATAGTGCATAGGTATTCCGGTGTTTGACTTTTAAAAAATTTTTGCAAAAATATACTGGAATGCAATCTGACCCTTAAATAGTACTTTAAAAGTCCCTTCTCAACATATAAGGGAGTTATATGGTCGAACTTTCCCGCTCCATATACAAATCGCATTCCTGAGTTTTGCAACTTTTTGACACATACATCTAACGGAGTTAGGTCAGGCGAGCGAGGTGGCCAAGTTATCGGCCCACCTCTTCCTACCTATCGTTCAAGATAGGCCTGATTTAACCAGTCTTGTACGAGTCAAAGTTCAAGAGGCACATCTTCTAACAAATTTATCAGCTGGTCTTGTAGGAACCTTAGTTCAGGTTAGTTTCCATTTATAATTCTTCCATTTAATCTGGGAAGTATTTCAATAGGTCCAATTAATCTAAAACCAATAATTCCAGCCCACAAGTTAACTGAAAATCGATGCTGAAAATTGGTTCTGCGCACTACATGTGGATTTTCGATTTTCCAGTGGTGATTATTGTGAAAATTGAAAACTCCGTTTCTTGTTAACGTTGCCTCATCTGACACGAACATCAAATTTTGCAAATTGTTGTTACGCAAAATCCAATAGCGAAACTCTAGTCTTGGCCCAAAATCTGCTTCGCGCAGCTCCTGCACCCTTTGAAAATGATAAGGATGCAAACCTTCAATTGATAACATTCTTGAAATCTGAAATAGTAGGTAAAGTTACACCACTTTGATCACAATTTAGTTTTACTTCAAATAGTTTTCTTGAGCATACCCTTGTTGCTGGAACACCAGTAAGCCTGGAAACAGTTCGAATGCTAGTTGAGGGATCATCTTCAAAATGCACATTTAAATAGTCATGACCGTTTTGTGGCCTGCCCTGGCCTCTAACATTGCCGAAATTTCCATTTTCGGCTAATCTTCTATGAAGGGTTGAGAATATCCTTCGTCCTGGTTGCCTTCGTTTGGGATATCTTCGTTGATACTCTCGTTGGGCAGCAAGTGCTCGTCCGTTACAATAGCCACAAACGCAATGCATATCTGCAAACTCCCGATTGGTATAATTTTCCATTACAAGAAGAAAATTATTTGAATTTTTTTGATTCTACTCTTTCTGACAGTGACAGTTTATGTTTATAAATAAATACATTGTATCGCAGCCTACTAGGCAAGTTAACCTCTAAGGGAATTATATAATTTATAATGCATCTGACTCGCTTGATGGAAAGTTTCGTTTCCATATTTTCGCAAATATCTCGAAAACTGTTAGGAGATACGAAGTTCATACAAGAGCACAACTTTTCTTCCAAATTAACCAGGGAGTAAAAATTTTAAGAAAAAAACAGTCACTGGTGTACGATAAACAAATTTGGGGGGTTAAAAGTGGGCAAGACCCCATTAAAATACTTTCTGTAGACTTTGAATTCCAGTTGGTAAGCCTATCTATGTAGAGCATAATCAATTACACCTATTCCAATTTTGAAGTGATTATCTCGATTAACTCAGAAACTAGAAGAGCGATGACAAAAACAACAATTAAAACTTTAAAGTTTAACATCCTGTATCTTCGTAATAAAGCCTTTTAGGACCCATGTTTATATAAACTTTTTGTCCTATTTTCTGGTCTAGAATACGCAGTTAAATTATTGCACTCTAATTTCGGAACACCCTGCATAAGTTGAAAGAAATTTATTTTCTGCGAAATATGTTAGTGATAGAAATTTTTAGCTTTTTCGCAGGACACTCTAGTTTAAAATATGCAAAAAGGCAATATTTACTAATTGGAAATTGTAAACTTATCTGCTTTCAATATTTCCAAAAATATTGCAGCTGTTAAGAAGGAAACAAACAGAAACAACTACTCCGAGGGCTAATACCCCTACCGGCATTGAATTACATTGTTCAAAGTGTAAAAGCTCATTTTATAAAGCAAAAAAATATTAAAATGAATTAACAAAATATTAAGCTTTTTGCAAAGAAAATAGAACCAGAGTTTAATTAAGATATGCGAAAAATGCACATGTATAATTACAATTTGGAAATTTGAAAACAACTACTTCGATGGCTAATACCCCTATCGACATTGAATTATACCATTTGTTTCAAAGCTTAAATATTATAGAAAACATACATAAAGCAAAGATGAAATACAAGAAAGTGCTCTAGAATAAAACAAAAAAATGTAACATAAAAGATAAATTAAACTGTCTTTTTGAAATTTGGGTCAAAGTTACTAAATTTATAATAATATGTTAACCAAAGGTACTTACTACTCTCTTTTGGACGGAGTAATTGCGTAATTACTTTCTAGAGGCGACAAACCTCAACCTCCGTCTTCAGCATCCTCTAGGATTTGACCGAAAAAGACGCGAACACATTTATTAACTTTGACACACAAATTAAAAGTGACAAGCAAGGTTATTGCAGGTATAGAAAAGCAAGGTAATAATGAATATATAACAAAAAGGTACAAAAAACCTGTTTGGCGCTATATACCATAGGTTATGAAAGTTGAAAGAAATTTATTTTCTGCGAAATATGTTAGTGATAGAAATTTTTAGTTTTTCCCAGGAAATTCTAGTTTAAAATATGCAAAAAGGCAATATTTACTAATTGGAAATTGAAAACTTATCTGCTTTCAATATTTCCAAAAATATTGCAGTGGTTAAGAAGGAATCAAACAGAAACAACTACTCCGAGGGCTAATACCACTACCGGCATTGAATTACACTGTTTGTTTATTAGAGTAATAAAAAATCAATTCTAAAAAGCAAAAAAATATTAAGCTTTTTGCAAAGAAAATAGAACCATAGTTTAATTAAGATATTGCGAAAAATGCACATGTATATTTACAATTTGTAAATTTGAGAACTTATGTGCTTTCGGTATTTCCAAAACCTTGTCGTTATACATAAAGAAGGAAACAAATAGAAACCACTACTTCGAGGGCTAATACCCTTACTGACATTGAATTATACCATTTATTTCAAAGCTTAAATAATATAGAAAACATAAAGCAAAGATGAAATACAAGAAAGTGCTCCAAATTGTAATTATACATGTGCATTTTTCGCATATCTTAATTAAACTCTGGTTCTATTTTCTTTGCAAAAAGCTTATTATTTTTTGACTTTTTGGCATTTAGTTTTTGTTACATTATTAACTCATTTTAATATTTTTCTTTTTATAAAATGAGCTTTGAAAAAAACAGTGTAATTCAATGCCGGTAAGGGTATTAGCCCTCGGAGTAGTTGTTTCTGTTTGTTTCCTTCTTAACATCTGCAATATGTTTGGAAATATTGAAAGCAGATAAGTTTTCAATTTCCAATTAGTAAATATTGCCTTTTTGCATATTTTAAACTAGAGTTTCCTGCAAAAAAGCTAAACATTTCTATCACTAATATTATTATATGTCTTATTTTTTTAATATTTTTGGCACATAAATGAATCGGCGGCACATTTTTTTGATTAAAACTATTTACTTATTTTGACGCACTGCTCTTGGTTGCGAGTGTCAAAAAACATCAAAATTCCTTATCAGTATCGACTAGAATATTTAAGGGTTCACTTTGGATTGGGTAAAGGCGCGTTTCTTCACAAATTATACTTTCTTTGTTTTTTACCTTGAAAATTAAGACTTTGGCTGAAGACACCCAGCTGAAGACTTTATCGAGCTGGATGCTATAAGCTTCGCCAAGTCTTGGGGCACCACTAATGTGTAAAATGTTTATATATTATCTAATTATTATTTACTTTAAAATCACCACATGCCTCATCATAATAATTTAAAAATGACTCACTGTATATACCGGGTGATTCAAAATTCAGTTCAAAGATTTTAAGATCATATTTGTGGGGTCAAATTGAGACGTTTTTTTTCTATAAACATGGATCCTAAAATTAATCTCCTAGGGATTCTCAAAGTTGGAAAAAAAGTTTTTATAATTTTAGCCGTATTTATTCTTGAAAATTCTTGAAAATTCGTACATACCCATTTCTCAACAAGTTTTTTTCATTTCTTTTCTCAGAAATGGCGAAATTTTAATTTTTCGCAGTTTTTAAGAACTTACTGTCATTATGATGACGGAACATTTTATGTTTCCCGTGAGTTTTGTTAAATTCAACGTCACTATCTAATAGGCAGAACAAATATCTTATATTTTGATTTCTTGAAGTTTCGGTTTGATGCAACTAACCGTTTTTGAGAAAAACTCCTTTGACTGAGCGGCTGCAATATCATCATCAAAATAAGGAAAAACATAGAAGGCTGGGACTCTGTATTTTGACAACTATTACCAATCACAGACGTTTATAACACAAAACATGCCCATATAGAACGGAAAGTGAAATGTTACCCCTTGGCGATATCTTTCAGCGCCATCTGTTAATAGGAAGGCATACTTTTTGGGAATCCTGGCGCATTCACAATTTTTAATTCCGCTTTTTGGAAGGTACTATTATACAGGGTGTTTCAGAAGAAGATGCATGTGATGCAATATGTTATTTTACATTTCATTCTAAGCAAAAATGTTCCTTTATACACTTATATCGGCAGAGGCTTTATATAGGATATACCCTAATTATATCCTTTATAGGAATATTTTTGCGTAAAAAAATATATAGAATAAGATATTGAAGCACATACCTTCTTCCTGAAACAACCTGCTGGTCTATCTAATAGATTATGGTATTGTATTTATAGAAAGGCGTCTTTGATGTGAATAATCTTAAACAATTTATATTTAACAGCCTACCTACTTATATATAATAGTATTACTAGTTTACGGACTATTTAGTGCTTATATATTGCGATTGAAGTTAGCAAGATTAAGATAAGTCACACAGATATTATTTTATCTGCTGTGAGTTCGAGTCTCTTCCAGATTAAGCAAATAAATAGTATAACCTGAATCCAGTTGCGAAATTAAATTGCGATACAAATGAGTGGTGTTTTAAATAAAGTCGCTATTAGTGTTTTAGTATGAGGTAATTAAATTTTATTTTCTAAAACATACTTGAAAATAACAAAATTATGTGGTATTCTATTTTTTACAAAAACTACGAAGTATCTAACATATTCTATGTAGATTAAAAAAAAACTATTGGAAAAGCGCACAACTGCAAAATAAATAATGAAAAAGCACTATGCATCCCTGTATAAACTTAAAAAATCAAAAATGTTTCCATATAGTTTTAAACTAGCTGTCACGTATAAAGCAAAAATAAATATTTTCTTTTACTGGTTTTAGCTGGTAGAAATCATTCACCGCTTTCTTTTTTCCGTTATAAGTTTATTTCAAGTTATACTTTTTAAACGATAAGCATAAAGATAAAAACATAGAAAAGTACTGTTAGTAAAACCTCCAAAAATCAGTCAGAAAGAAGAGAAAATATTCTTATATTTTGTTATTTTTCGTTCATTTATGATTCATATCATTCATAATGGCACCAAGGTTTCTTAACACCTAAAGTTAATAGGTTATAATTTTATGTGTTTTTAGAGGCCTTCTGTTAAACAGTGTTTGATTTTGAAATCAATAGTCCTGCACAGTTTAAATTCTATGAAATAAAAAAAAACATCAAAGTGCTGTGGCATTAACTAAAATATAGATAATTCTTACAATTTAGGTATCTAAATATATACAGGTATGTATCTATAAAGTATGTTTTTGCAAGTCGTTATTTTACCAGAAGTTTAGATAGATCGTATTTCAATACTATCTTTCTAAACTTGTGTTTAGAGACACAAGTTTCGTGTATACATGACAGCATTTCAAGACAAAGAAAAGAGATAAATTTAAATGTGGGTTTTTTTTCAAAAATATTGTTACACTTAGTAGGTAGTATTTGATTAAATGGACAGAAAATCATCTGCTCTGTCGATCACCTCCTAAAATTTTTGTAGCAACTGGCAAGACTTACGTAACATGTTACTATAATTATTAGTACACTAGTAAATTATAATTATTAAATTTCTCATGTTTGAATATTGTGCAATAATGCATAATAACTCATTTATGGAGTATTATACATGTTAATGTTTGACTATCTGGAATAAATATTCTTTTTCTACAAACGTCAAATAATGACGCATTTTACGCTTTCATTAGACAAACGAAAACCTAACCATTTTTGAGGATCAGAATGTGAGTTTACTTTTCCGCGCGTTGCCCAGGACAGCAAGCGAAAAAGATTTTATCGCTTGCTGTCAACAGCAACTACCACCACTCAACCAATTATTTAAAACGTCATTGTCAGTTTGATTTAAATTTTCAGATTGTGACTTCAGTTATGCTCAGTTGTGATTCACATTATTTGAAATTGATCGTTTGCAGAAAAAACGTTGTATGCATCACGAGCAAAAAGTAACTTTTTTGCTCTCGAGTGATTGCCGCTCTCCGCTTCGCGTCGAGCGGCAAACTTCACTCTCCGAGCAAAAAAGTTGTACTTTTCGCTCTTAATACATAAATAACTATTTTCTGCAAACGTCAAATAATGACGCATTTTACGCTTTCATTAGACAAACGAAAACCTAACCATTTTTGAGGATCAGAATGTGAGATTACTTATCCGCGCGTCGCCCAGGACAGCAAGCGAAAAAGATTTTATCGCTTGCTGTCAATAGCAACTACCACCACTCAACCAAATATTTAAAACATCATTGTCACTTTGATTTAAATTTTCAGATTGTGACTTCAGTTATGCACAGTTGTGATTCACATTATTTGAAATTGATCGTTTCCAGAAAAAACGTTGTATGCATTACAAGCAAAAAGTAACTTTTTTGCTCTCGAGTGATTGCCGCTCTCCGCTTCGCGTCGAGCGTCAAACTTCACTCTCCGAGCAAAAAAGTTGTACTTTTCGCTCTTAATACATAAATAACTATTGATGGATTGCATTGCCAGAGAAAGAAGGCGAATTAAATTGACTGTGCGCTTAGGGTTATGCTTTTCCATGATTTTCTAGAATCTCTTTGTTTTATGATGCATAAATCCATGTTTTTCAAATGGACCATCAATGTTCTTCAGAGTATTAATTTCCTTGATAATCTCTGCAAATGTTGCTAATGTAAATATGTATTTTTTTTGCATAAATAACATCTGAACATTAGGAAACAATACTTTCTATCGTAGATGTGCAATTGTGTAATAGATCTATAAAATATCAATTTCTAATATTTTTTAATAAAATTAACTTTTTACCCAAATATTTTATGCTTTCCATATCATGTTCAACATGGTAATCTGGCTCATACATATCGTTTCCTTTTTTGAATGCCATATTAATAAGAGAATATTAGATAGTATATAAACTAGAATGATGATGGGCTCAATATGCAAACTTTGGCAAAAATCATCTTATTTTCATTTTTTTTATGAGATACTGTATGTCCAAATACATTCAAAACGAGAAAATCCCATAAAGTATATTTTACAAAGGTATTCCTTATAAATTTGACAAATCTTACCTTGAGGTATACATAAAACAGGAAAAGCGCCTAGAGTAATATTTCTACCATCCTCAAGTAACCACACATTTGCAATAATTAACTCTTTTGAACTAAATGATACACTCAATAAGTAGCAAGTCGAAATCATTGATATTAAACGAAATTTGTGCCAACATTTGAGTACTGCCACGTTCAGAAAGACGTGAATTTTAAGTGTCCCGTCATTGTCATCTTCAACTTAACCCAGTTTGTTGGTATTTTTTGAAGAAAACTGTAACTGTTGACTAGGAAACTGTTGAATAGGAAGGCAAACTTAAAGCAGTTAACCGAGCCTTCCATTTGATCTTTCTTTTCTATACGGGGATGTTTTGTGGTTTATAAACTTTAAAAGATAATTTTAGACCTTTTCACATTTCACGACCGTTAGGAACGGAGAAAATAGCAAACCTGTTACTTGCAAAAACTGCGAAGAATTAAAATTTCGCCATTTCTGAGAAAAGAAATGAAAAAAGCTCGTTGAGAAACGGGGATGTACAAATTTTCCAGAATTTTCATGAATAAATTCGTCCACAATTAAAAAATAAAGTTTTTTTTCCCACTTTGAGCGTCCGTAGGGGGGAGGGGATGTTTATAGGAAAAAAACTTATTTTGACCCCACAAATATGCCTTTAAAATCTTTGTACGTAATTTTGAATCACCCTGTACATAATAAAGTTCCGGATTGGCATCTGCCAACAACATCTGTACTTCAAAAGCTTGTTTAAGTTAGTGTACGCAATGCGATGCAGCAGTGATAGTATGCTTGGTTCCTCATCAGTTCCCTCATCGACAAGTATTCAGAGGGATTCAATACCACGTTCTCTAGATCAGCCATACCAACTTGAAAAGAGCTATTTCTCTTAGCTATTCTTTGATTGGAGCCTCACAGTATCAATTTTCAATATCGTTAGCCTTCACCTAATCACGAAAAAGAGCCCCCTTGATGGCCTTTCCCCTTTGGTTTAAAAGTTTCATTATTTTTGATCAGAAAATCTGTGGATTGGCTTACTTTTTATGAAGACTATGAATAAGAAATAGTAACTACAAAACAGTTTTTGTTTCAATTTTGGTATGACAGCTATCACAATTATTCTAATTTTAATTGAGTTTTGGAATATTTTTAATATTATTTGCCACCGATGTACCGATGTGTGTGAACCGCGAATGATATTACTTTGATTTAAATCTAAACTATTAAAGATCTGACAACTTTCCGGATAGATGGTATTGTAGCTATAGTTGAACATCTAGGAGGCTACACCGACCACTCCCATCTTAACCCTAATTAAACGGATTGGACGAACATTTTAAACTCATCATCAATTAGTTGGCTAACCACGCTTCGACTCCGACAATCCGCAAACTAATTAAAACGGGACTGGCTCAGAAAAGAAGCGAACTACTAATCCTGGAAACAAAGAGGAATAAGGGAGAACGCAGCTCGCGTTTTCGATTATCTTAAAAGGATTTAAATCAAGATACATTGAACGAAGTACGAGCGCGGGGTTAAAAAACTGGGGGGTGCGATTTTTTATAAGGATTCGCGTGGGGTGGACCGGCCTCGGGGTAAATGTCGGCTACCCAGGATTTTAATTCTTTGCACAGGACCGGGCTAATCCTTAAACCTTTATTCAGTTTCAAATTTACCTCTATTAGAATTGATTTAAGCAACAGTGTTTTTTGTAAAAATGTTCTTTTGTGAAATCAATTTTCATGAAATTAACTTAAAGTTTTTTAAAAAAAAAAGTAAAATATCTCTATTGGAAACAATTGCTCACATACTTATACTAAATTTTTAGGCGTTTACAAAATAATCGTTGAAAGCAGGTGTTGACGTCCTAATTATATAATTTGCAGATAATAATAAATAAACGAATAAATAAAGCCTTTCTGTGAGGCTAGCAATCAGGAAAGTACGCGGGTTTCAGTTTGATTTTCGGGATGTTCAAGCTTGTGTATCTACCGTAAAAAAAAGCAAAAGTAGTTTTTTTTGCACACGATACAGTACCTGCATATGCAAATCATACATAATAGAGCAAACGTTAGGTTTCACAAAAAGTTTGATAAGAGTACACCCCTGGTAACTTTTAAAATAAAATATTAATTTAAGTCATATCAAGAAGGTACCTTAAGTATTAAGTTCTTTGATAATAAAGTTTACCGGAGATGGATGAGAAACCGATACCCGTAATTTCCGGCGGAAGCTTACCAAAAAATTAACTAAGCCTACGCCATTTGAAGTCTCCTTTCTCTCTTTCTACCAAACATCACTGAAATATTTATCAGCTGAGACAATGCTGAGAAATTCTTAACGGAAACATTTTGGCTTTTCGCGATAAACAACAACACGAGAGAATCCTCGCAAAATTATCAAATTAAAGTGATTGGCACATAAATCATTAACAATAATAATTCTCGGCGGTGGTGTACAGGTGTCCCTTCTTTCACTGAGCGTCACGCCATTTCATATTTCTTGGTGTCATCCAAAAAAAGGCGCCTTTTTCCTTCGAGGCTTTTATAAATTTATAAAGTGACGGGAATTCATAAGGCCTAAAATGTATTGTGCCCTTCTTATCAACCTACTTTGTCCTCCGGGCAAAAAAGGAAAACGCTAAGGAAGATAAATTAAAAAAATGTAATTAGGAAAGCGGGGAAAGTGTCCTCCCCCTTCAGGCCCCGTGCCTTGACGTTTCGTGGCGATGCTACCCTTGAATTACTGATGACACCCACGCTGGATCGGCCCTGGAAGAGGGAAGAACAGAGTTTTTTTTTGAGAAGAGAAATTTAATTACTTCAAAGTCAAAATGCGAATTTAATTAAGGCATCCCTCTCTTTGAACTGCTTAAATCTAGCTATGTTTTAATTTTTTGTTTTTATATTTTATATATTCAACGCGTAGCATATCTATTAAAGAACATTTTATTTACTTAGTGTGTAAAAGAAAATCTGCCTGTTACAAAAATATCAGTGAGTAAATTTACTACAGAAAAGATCCAAACAACCAAATTGTATATTTGTAGCATTTGGCCTTGGTTAAAATTGGTAAGTTAACGAAATTTTGAAAAGTGGCATTCTCTAGAATCATAGCTGGATATTAAGCTTGTATGTACGTATATGAACCTTGTATAATTCCAACTCAAAATCCAAACATCAAAATTTGTTTTTCATTTCTGAAGGCCTTTATCTCGCGAACTCTTTGACCGGAATCCGTCATCGACTTTGAAAGGTCGCTTTTTCTTGAACCACAGTTGAGAATAATTATTCTTTGTATGGAATAAAACCTTGTAAAACTTTACCTCAGAATTCAAGTCACCTGATTACGGAAAGTTTATTACACCGAAACTTTTGGTCACATTCTCTCGGTGATGACGATAAGTCGTTGTAGCCTGCGATCTAACCATGGAGCTCAAAGATGAGTTGGAATATATTAGAGAAGAATTCCAAACTAAAGAACTGGATGAGTTTTCCTTTCTAAGCGGCAATCTAGTAACATCTATTAAGGTATATGAAAGTTGAAAGAAATTTATTTTCTGCGAAATATGTTAGTGATAGAAATTTTTAGCTTTTTCGCAGGAAACTCTGGTTTAAAATATGCAAAAAGGCAATATTTACTAATTGGAAATTGAAAACTTATCTGCTTTCAATATTTCCAAAAATATTGCAGCTGTTAAGAAGGAAAAAACAGAAACAATTACTCCGAGGGCTAATACCCCTACCGGCATTGATTACACTGTTTGTTTTAGAGCTCATTTTATAAAACAAAAAAAATATTAAAATGAATTAATAGAGTAATAAAAAATCAATGCTAAAAAGCAAAAAAAATATTAAGCTTCTTGCAAAAAAATAGAACCAGAGTTTAATTAAGATATGCGAAAAATGCACATGTATATTTACAATTTGGAAATTTGAAAACTTGTCTGCTTTCGACATTTCCAAAACCTTGTAGTTATACATAAAGAAGGAAACAAATAGAAACAACTACTTCGAGGGCTAATACCCCTACCGACATTGAATTATTGAATTATACCATTTGTTTCAAAGCTTAAATATTAAAGAAAACATACATAATCCAAAGATGAAATACAAGAAAGTGCTCTAGAATAAAACAAAAAAATATAACATTAAAAAAAAATTAGTCTCTTTTTGAAATGTGGGTCAAAGTTATTAAATGTATAATAATTTGTTAACCAAAAGTACTTACTACTCTCTTTTGGACGGAGTAATTGCGTAATTACTTTCTAGATGCGACAAACCTCAACCTCCGTCTTCAGCATCCTCTAGGATTTGACCGAAAAAGACGCGAACACATTTATTAACTTTGACACACAAATCAAAAGTGACAAGCAAGGTTATTGCAGGTATAGAAAAGCAAGGTAATAATGAATATATAACAAAAAGGTACAAAAAACCTGATTGGCGCTATATACCGTAGGTTATGAAAGTTGAAAGAAATTTATTTTCTGCAAAAAAGGCAATATTTATATTTATAAACAAACAGTGTAATTCAATGCCTGTAGGGGTATTAGCCCTCGGAGTAGTTGTTTCTGTTTGTTTCCTTCTTAACAGCTGCAATATTTTTGAAAATATTGAGAACAGATAAATTTTCAATTTTCCAATTAGTAAATATTGCCTTTTTGCATATTTCAAACTAGACATTCCTGCAAAAAAGCTAAAAGTTTCTATCACTAATTCTATTAAGGTAGGTACTCTATATTAAGGTACCCTCAAAATTCATGACCAAAACACAATGTGCGGCTATGGCTCAATTAGCAAGACTTCCACGTTTGATGGGTCTAGGACCTGCCTTTTGATGAAATTCTTTGCTGAATCTCGTAAAACTCAGTGTAGGAAGACACCAACGGAATACTCAAACATATAAGATTTGCACCTTGGAAAGAAAGCTGTAACACTATAACTTTACTTGTGCAGTATGTCATGGAAATTTGACATTTTGCCCCCTGCATACTAAGACAGGCCATCTTATAGGTTATATTTATGATGTTAGAGGTTATAATTTTTGATTCCATGGTTGCCAGGACGATTTAAAATAATGTAAACCATCTAAATAATAATATTTAATTTCATTTTATTAAATATGCTTTTTAAAGAAAATCGATTGTTATTAAAAAATAATAATTAGAATTTATAATAAAAATTTATATAAATATTTATATTAAAAATAATAATTTAGTATTGATTGACTTTATCATTCTATGAGAGGGTAGTCACAGTATTTTTTTGTGATTTCCTATCATTTACTCTCTCTGTGTTTTCTCATATTATTAATGTGTTATTCCTGCCGACTGCTATAGGGTGTTTCAATACGTCGATATGTAGAAATTGTGGCAGGCTTAGGTTGGGTACTCATTCTGCAGTAAATAAATTTAGCGCGCTTTCTTCTATCTTTTCATTCTCCAAACTCATGCTACTCTGATTACTAGCTAAAAGTGTAAACTTCATAATTTTACACTTACATCTTGCCTAGCTACCAGTTTGAGTCAGAGGAATAAGTTCCATCGTTTAACTAGATTATAAGAAGATGAATTTCTTGCCGGTCGGACACTATTTCTTCTCAATCCATACATTAATGATTTGCTCAGTATGATTAATACACCTGATGGGACATAATTTTGGAGTGATCGTCTTACTTCCAGATCTTTCCAATTAGGTATTCTTTCGCGATAGCCAACAGAAGAGAAATCTGAGTCCGGTAGATCTTCAAATTAGCAGGATTTATATAGAAATAAACAGACTCGAAAACATCAAAAAATTAGACAACGTCCAATTTTTAAAAAGTGATTGCTGGTGGCCCATTTGACACTGATATTAAGCTGATTTCGTAGGTAAACAGATTCCTAGGAGACGATTGGTTGAATTTTGTCAAAAATCAATTATATTGGAAGATTTTGATTTCGCACCTCGTTATTGACATGGCTTTGGAAGCGACCTAAAGAAGCAGGGTGGCTAACAATTCAGGAGTGCCAATATAATGGAAAATTATCCTGCCTGCCTACACAAGTAAAGTTTAAAAGTCCGACCTATATATAAGTTTAAGCAAAATCCAAAGGGAGATAAAAAAAACAGGAATGATGTTGCTGTCTGTGTCTCAATATTTCTCAACCTCTGGTAGAGAAATCCAAGTTGAATCGACAGCAAAAAATCACAACACGTACTACACACAGTCCAAAAGACTTCGGATCGGAAGACTGTGCTAAGCAATAAAGTAAAGTTCAAGATTCAAGATCAAAGCATCGGTTCCGCGGTTCAGGCATTCTCAAAAAGTAGGGTTAAATGCAACGTTCACAGATGTAAATTTTACTACCATTTGTGGATGTTTTGAAAAAAAATCAATTTAATATGATACTTATTGTTTTATAATATACAGTGAGATTTTTTTAACTTTGAACATATACCGCTATTTCCCCTATGTTCAATTTTTAAAAAACCATCTCAATGCATTGCTGTCAGATCTTAATATCTAGGTTCAGATATCTGTACAGATAACTTTAACAGCTCGAAAACTTCAAACTTTATTTTTTATAACGCTGCTTTTAGTAAACTTTTTACTGAATATTTTTCATAGACTTTAGATAATGTATTCTGGAAAGGTGTTGGATCGCAGGTGTTGTCCAACACCTGCGATCCAACATCTTTCTAATTATTGATAGGACGCAAAACGCAATGTGATAATGTATTCTAAACAGAAAAAAATATAATTGTTTAATCTTTACAAAAATGAAAATAGTCTTAGTAGAGTGCGTGATTTATTTGCAACGAGTCATCCAGACAGGCCCATTACTTCTATTGGAACGATGCATAATATCGTCAAGATGTTTAATTCAGAAGGATGTGTAGTTAACTATCATAGGAAGAGGAGCAAACAACCGCATATTCTTACAGAGGAATTAAAACTGGAAATTTTATGTTTTATGGAAGAAAATCCTGGATCCACCTTAAAACAAGTGGCTGATTATTTTCAAATTTCAAAATTTTCTGTGCGAAGGACCCTAAAAGAATTCAAGTTGTTCAAAGATTCCTAAATTTAATCCATAGGAACGGTAACATTTGGCGAAAAATTGTATTTACAGATGAAGCATCCTTTTCATTAAATGGATGTGTAAATTCCCAAAATTATAGGTAAAGAACTTTTTTAGGAATCGCCTGAATTCTGTTTTTATAATATCCTAATTACCTACTGTTTTTAGATACTGGTCTCAAACAAATCAGCATTTACAAAATTTAACTCACTCCCAATATAATACAAGAGTCAACGTGTGGATAGGCGTAATTGGAGATACACTTATAGGACCATTCTTTCTTGAAGGGAATTTAAATTCGGCTAAATTTTTAAACCTGCTCCGTGACCAAATTATGCCAGAAATTGAAAATTTGAATATTGAAAATCAGTGGTTTCAAATGGATCATTCCACGAACGACTTTATTGGGGGACTATTATACTTTTTATGGGGCTATCTAAAGTCGAAAATTTATAACAATGTTGAAATTGAGAATGTGGACGTTTTAAAACAACGTATCCGAACAGCCTGCAACGAATTTGATCAAAATTTCTTAAGAAACACAGTTCGGGACTTTCAAGATCGACTTGCATATTGTTTAGAACGCGATGGGCGACATTTTGAGAAATTGTCATAAACTTTGGTGGATATCATTGGCGGATTAGGACAAAGCAGCAAATTACACAACTATCTCTGTGTTGTGCCTCTCTGCTTTGGCAGAGAGATAGTTTTGTAATTTGTTGCCTTGTCCCAATCCGACAACCATATCAACCAATTACTTTTCTAGGACTGTATACCTTTTTGTCAATGTTGTTTAATGTTTAAAAGCGATGTCTAAATTGAAATAATTAACGAAATATATTTGGAGGCTTTTTTGACGTTTTACCTTTACCTAAACATTAACGTTTGACACCAATGCTTTGAGATGATTTTTTTAAAATTGAACATAGGGGAAATTGCTTGTAGGTTCAGAGATAAAAAAACCTCACTGTAAATACATATACAATACTTTCTGTGTTAACATACAGTGAGATTTTTTTTAACTCTGAACATAAAACGCTACTTCCCTATGTTCAATTTAAAAAAAAAAAACATCTCAAAGCATTGCTATCAGAATTGATTGTTAGGCACATGCAAGATGTCAAAAATACCTCAAAATATATTCATTTAGGTAATTATAAATCTCGAATTAACAGTAAAGAACATATTACTATCAAGAAATTATTCATTTAAAATACCGGAGAACACTTATAGCCCCATAAAAAGAAGTCGTTTGGGGAAAGGTTTGGGATGGTCAGGAAATAGACCCAAAACTTCCTATCCACGTCACATCAGGAAATGCTTGGTTGAGGAAATTCTTAACTTTATTTGTTGAATTGGTAGGACCGTCATTTCAAATGGATGGCACCCCTGGCCACGTCGTCGCATAATAGTTATGCCTATCCAGACGCATTCAACAAATGAAGTTAGGAATTGTCTCAACCAAGCCCCATTTCCCGGTAGGTGGACAGGAAGGGTTGGGCCTATTTCCTGACCACCTCGAACCTTTCTTCCGACTTCTTTCGATGAGGCTATAAGTATAAATACAATGAAATGAATAAAAAAAAATTTCTTTTCGAAAGTCAGCACGGGCATGCCGAGATCGACTTGCATCCCTATTGTTTACAACGCAACTGGGGAACATTTCAAGAATTTGTTACAAACACTTAATTCTCCGGTGTTTATAAATGATTTGTAATTAGACAAATATTGTTACGCCCGACCGTCGGTCAACAGAGATTCGGTCCGAAGCCCTAGAATCAATACGATTGGACAGCTTGGAAGAAGCCTCACCATTCCTGGCAAGATTGAACATCGTCCAGGCAGATTTCATGGTAACGCAGATGCATTATCACGCAGGCCCTGTAAAGGGGAATGTCGACACTACCAACGAGTTGAACAACGAGAAGGACCAATCATTCTTAGGAGAACCAGGATTGACGTCGACGAACACTGGACCACTGAACAAATGAAGTTCGAATAAACAACCGATAATGCTGTGGGGTTAATACGCCAATGGAAGTTGGAAAATCAAAGACCTGATTGGAAGGACATAGCAGATAACAGCCCGGAAGTAAAAGCTATGTGGGCTCAGTCGGATTCTTTGGCGAATCAAATTGGTTTACTGAAGAGGACTTGGGAAAGCCCCGACAGGAAAAGTGCCATGCTTCAGCTAGTCGTATCAGAAAGTAGACGGAAAGATGTCTTGCGAGAAATGCATAGTGGAGTGTCTGGAGGCCACTTTGGGAGTGAATAAGACCCTGGATACAATTCGCCAAAGGTACTACTGGGTAAACTACCCAGATGACGTCAAAGAGTGGTGCAGAAATTGTGATACCTGCTGCCCGTAAAAGGACCCCAAAGAAAGACTAGAGGGCCAATGAAACAATACATTGTTGGCGCCCCATTTGAAAGACTTGCGATCGACGTCGCAGGTTCTTTTCCAGAAACGGACGATGGCAACAAATACATCTTAGTTACCATGGATTATTTCAGTAAGTGGCCTGAAGCTTATGCACTACCAAATCAGGAAACTAACACCGTGACAAGGGTCTTGGTTGACGATTTCTTTAGAAGATTCGGCGAACGATTAGAGCTTCATTCGAACCACGGACGGAATTTTGAATCGCAACTTTTCAAGAAGATCATGGAACTTCTGGGACTCCACAAAACAAGGACAACTTCACTCCCTCCACAATCAGATGACATGGCCGAGTATTTCAATCGAACCATGGAACAATACCTCTGCAAAATGGAAGCGGACCACCAGAAAGATTGGGACAAATTTCTGGCTGATCTTAATGATGACTTACAGAGGTGCAGTGCATAACACGACAGGACATACCCCTGCCAAGGTTATATTTGATAAAGAACTTCGTCTTTTGGTAGATTTCGTGTACGGATCACCAGTGCAAGATGTCCAGAACTATGCTGAAGAACTTCGAGAAAGATTAAAGGAAATCTATCGAAACGTGAGGACAAAGGTAAAATTGCCAACGATGGGATGAAAGCCAGATATGACCTAAGGGCGAGTTGTGCAGGATTTAAGGCAGGTGACTTGGTGTGGCTGTATAATCCATATTGGAAAAAAGAAAAGTCTCCCAAGTTGTCTCCAAGTTGGGAGGGTCCATTAAATACTTAGTATCAGAACTAAGAGGGGGGGCCCGACCGTCGGTCCACAGAGATTCGGGCCGAAGCGCCAAAGCCGAGAGCCAACCGCGACCCCGGGAATCCATCTAGACTAAACGAAAACCGGGAACAGTCGCCTCCGTTCTCGAAAGTACGAGAGTGTGTTCAGGCCGGGTATATAAACCAGTGAGCTGCGAGATGGGATCGAATAGATAGTGCAGTGTAGTAAACAAGCGGACAACCGAACAGTACGAATTGTTAGTAGAGAGTAATTGTGTTTTACTCGTGTTGTGATAGTTAAAAGTAATTAAAAATGTGTAGTTAATTGACGATAAATTATTAGAATCCGTATCCCGTAACAATATTGTTTGTTGTTAAAGATGTTTCTTTGTTTTTTTTGACATTTTTTTTGGTTTTTTTGACATTTTATCTGTACCTAAATATCGATCTTTGACAGCAATGCTTTGAGATGATTTTTTTTTTAATTGAGCAGTGGGAAAATAACGTATGTTCAGAGTTAAAAAAAAATCTCATCGTATATTTAAACTGCATAAAGTTATTAATACTAAGTAATGGGAATTATAGTTAAACTCATTTTTCATATCACGTGACGTCAGACGCATCGTCAAGCTGGCAACACAGACGTTTCAAATAACTGTCAAATTTCGCACATGCGCAGTTATAGTCGTTTTCAGGAAAATATTCATCTAGCCAGCCATGGAAATATCGGATTTGTAGTGGCAGCCCTTCTTGCAAAAATGTTTCAATTTAAATCTGGGGAAATTCTTATTTTCTATTTGTCTTAATGACGTCACTGTCAAAATTTAAGAACTGACGTGACGCATGTGTTCTATCCTTGTGTACGTATTTTGACAAAGAGAGCATAATATTACGTCCGTCGTTTCCTTAGAAGCATCTTTGTAAATATTCTGAATGTAATTCTCATGTTTCTTTTTTTTTCTTATTTCAGTTTTTGTGAGTGTTTGTGTGTGTTTACTGTCAGTTGAGATTTATTTTTTTTAAAGTATTACAAATATTAATTTAAGTATTTCAAATAACCACACTCCCTATTATCATCAAACAGTTCTTTATGGGACTGCTTTTATACTCAACGACTCCTATAGTGAAATCAGAAAGTGAAATAAACATACGACCTACCACGAATTTGATCCTTGGAGAATGAGGCTATTTTTTAACAATTCCCTTAACTCCAATAGCAGAGCTGTATCGACTGATTTTTGACTTTGTATGAAGACTGTAAGCAAAGTGCTTGAAGAATGATTGAGATGAAGAAACGGAAAATGCCCCTTGCAGACAATAATAAAACCAAAGGAAAAAAGGATTTCCCAGTGTCCAGTATTCAAATAACATCATCAAGATGCTGTTGAATTAAAAGAAGATTGTGCCCCAGAATCAAATCAGTAGATGCTTGGATTGTGTGCGTGAAATTATACGTATTTTAGATGTTTTGTTTTTTAAATTTTAATTGTATCGTTTCCCAAATTTTAATGTGTTTTATGTTTGATGAATGAGTCCTGATGTGATATTGCTTTTTTACCATGGCTAGAGCATTTTACGATAATATCTCGAGTCCTGATCAAGTTTAGTGCTTAATTAGAGGAAACGTTGATGAAAAGGTAGTTATATGTTTTGCTGCCTTGTCCCAGTTCCGCCATATTCCCGTATTTCTTGCTGTTGAATGATTTTACATTATCAACGATAAATGAAGCATGATCATTTGCCCATCTCAATTATCCAAGAATATGCCAATGAAGGGATGGACTAACCTGAATTAAAAATGTGTGTTTATAAATTTAAATGTTCTGTTAACTGATTATGTGGGAGCAAATTTGAGGGTGACCATTGTGATCTCAGCTATACAGAGTGCTAATTATGTAAGCATTAACGTATGTCCCAAAAGTATTGGCACAAAATATTTATCGGACTTTATGTTAATTAAGAAATTTATTTACTCTAACTAGTGTTTAATCATCATCACTATCATAAATTTTGCTCTATCAGACCCAAATTTTTTCGAATATCTCTCATGAGGTCCTGGACGGAATTCAGATTAATTTCTCTCAGTTTTTCGTTGGGCGTCCCAGCCTCCATGATAAACCTTCCTAGAAAATAAAGCCCAAAAATGCTCTATTGGGCGAGCATTCGGCAAGTTTGGAGGATATCGGTGTTGGGAACAAAAGGTATGTGGTGTTGTCGAAGCCAGTTTTGGGTATCTGGTGAATAATGGCATGATGCTAGGTCTGGCCAAAACATGATATCGTTATTAGCATGATGTTCATGGACAAACTGAAGTAATTTGGAAAGGCAGTTATCAATATAACTTTGACTATTCAAAGTTTCACCCCTCACTCTTCCCACAGAAGGTCTGTATACACACCTGTTAGAAATTGCACACCAGACAAGGATGTTATATGAAAATTTCGCTTTATGTTTGTATCTAACATTGTCAGGGCAATCCTCTACGTTGTTCGTATAAAATCCGTCGTTTCCCTTCATTTCAGAGTTACTCAAAGTGACATACTTTCCGTCATCTAAAATAATGATTTTTTCACTTGCAAAGTCTACCCGTCTCAGTTGACCACAGCATCTTGGTATACGAAGAAGTAGCAATTGAGAGTATTTGGGGCACTAACGTCTCTTTGGATATTTTAGACCATTCCTCCGCAATTTCAACGATATACGTCGTAGTCTTAGAAGATCTGTATTGACGAGCCAGTCTCCTCGTTGACATTCCAACCTGGTTTTTTGCTCTTCTCACCAATCTCTCTGACTTCTGTGCAGTAAATGCATGTGGTCTTACACTTTTCTGGAGATTCAGCCATGGTATCTACAGCTCGCACTCCGCTTTAGTTCTATAAATGGTTCCGCGTGAAATGTTTTCATTCTGGAATATTCGACAGATTTCAGCTTTGGGTACTCGTCCAACCAACTTGTAGATACTTGTTCTTGTTTCTAGTTTATACGACATTGTAAGCAAAAACTTAAAAATCTCAACTGACAGTAAACAATTATATGTTTCCAAAGGCAATTTTATAACAACAAAATTAAAGCCAATGGATTTTGTGCCAAAACTTTTAGGACATACGTTAAGGTCGGTGCACAATTGACAGGAACGCGTACGGCAACGAGAACGTGAAAGTAAATGTTAATGCTAAAAAACTGTCCAGATTCACAATTCAATTCACGTTGACGTAAATTCGGTATTTCTGGCAGTGATGTTTCATTTTATTTGGCATGTTGTTAAATGAAGTGTTTATAGTTTATTTAGGGCCGTTCGCATCAAGCAATTTTTAAGTACAGTTAGTTAAGGCTTCCATTGTTACCATGGTTACTCATGCTAACAGCTATGGCTTAAGGGCCCTTAACTTTAAGTTTACTTAAAATTTGCTTGGTGGGAATGGCCATTAGTACTTGCGTAGCAATTCCTTAAGGAGTTGTTTATCTAATTGTAAATATGTACGAAGGAGATGTCGTGAACGTCGAGATGCTAGTGAAGATAATGAAGTCTTTTTTTATGAAGCAATGGGTTTCATTTTGTGTTTCTGTTTGTATGCCAGTAAATATTATACTGAAAAATCCAGAAGGTTACATTATGATACAATTGAGTTTACATCTCACACTAATAGGTACTTTATATTATTTGTTAGGTGGTGGGTGCATCCCTACAATGCTTCCAGAAATAAAGATGGTGCACTTATCAAAACTTTGAAATAGTTCAAAGAACATGTCCCCAAGAAATTTTTTTCATATATAAGGATGTATCCTGAACAATTTGATCAAATACTGCAGTGGACAAATCCCTACTTATTGAAGCGAAATCGAAGAGATTATTTGACTCCCGAATTTCGTTTAGCTATGACTTTAAAGTACTTAGCACATGGAGGGAGTTTTGTCAATTTATGTTTTGAGTTTAGAGTTGGCCACTCAACTGCCTCACAAGTTATTGCTCAAACTTGTGAAACTTTATTCAAGGCGTTGCAACCCAGATATTTAAAAGAACCATCGTCTCAAGAATGGAGAAGCATAAGTGAAAAGTTCAGCAATAAGTGGAATTTACCGAACACTCTTGGGGCAATTGATGGTAAACATGTTGCAATGCAGTGCCCGATCAACTCAGGGTCAAATTTTTATAACTACAAGCACTTTTTCAGTATGGTCTTACTAGCATGTTGCGATGCAGATTACAAATTCACGTGGGCTGATGTTGGAGCATATGGATTTGAAAATGATGCTGGTCTCTTTAGAAGATCTGTTATTTCAAAGAACATGGCAGTAGTTTCATCTGAATTTGGCACACACGACCCACCAAATACAGAAATAGAGATGCCTCATTTTTTTGTTGGAGATGAAGCCTTTCCTCCAAAAACTTACCTAATGCGCCCATATCCTGGAAATTATCTTTCAGAACAAAGAAGGTTTACAATTATCGTTTGTCAAGAGCACGAAGAACAATTGAGAATTCATTTGGCATCCTTGCCAGTAGATGGAGAGTTTATAGACAACCATTTCTATGCTCTATTAAAAATACAGAGTCCATAGTAAAAGCCACAATTTGTCTTTACAATTACTTAAGAACTGTAATCTGCAATAGCTATTCACCACCAAGCTTAACAGACTGTGTGCTTGATGATGGAAATATAGCTGAGGGATAATGGCGAATAATAACCAAACAAGATGACAATCTTTTGCCAATTGGTAGAACAGGCTCGAACATAGCCCCTAGAACTGCATATAGTCAGCGAGACACCTCGGCTGAATATCTGATGTCACCAAATGGATCAGTACCGTGGCAAATAAAATACATTAATCGGGGAAAACGATTTTTATAAGCGTTAGATTGCCTTAAGAGTTGTTAGTAAAAAAAATACCTAATAAATATATTCCAGTTTATTTCTGTTTTTCTTTAGAGACGCTTGGAGAAATTTTGTAACTCGCTGGTTACAATATTGTTACGATTCGCAGCAACGCCGCATGGGAGGCGGGGCAACGCATGGGAGCGTGTTGGTTGGTGGAGCTTCGCGACCTATCCGCGCTGCGTCATGGCTGTCACGAGTGATTTATTGCTCGGCTGGCTTAATCTAGAAGGCAGTTGTTTACAACCGTTTTTTTTATGTGAGATTATTCAAGAATTCTTATAAAGAACTTTCTAGGTTTTTCTGTAAATTTAGGATTGTATATAAATGCGCATAGAGCGCGCAGAGTAGAATAGTCGTATTTTAATCGAGCTATAAGTAAGCTAAAGTTACGAAGCGATAATAGAAGGCTATAAAGTGTTAAGTAGTGAGTTATTTAGTAGTCGTGTGTATTTGTGGAGTTAATAAATAGTGTTTTCGTATTAAATCGTTACACTGGAATTATTGAACCCCGAGTTCGCAACAATTGGTGTCAGAAGTGCGATTCCAGTGGGAATTTGAGGACTAATATTACTGAACTGTAAGTGAGTGCTTCATTGCCGGACATTACGTGTTTATGCCAGTGACCAGAAGCCAGCATCAAGCGATGGAGGATCAACTTGCCGCCCTGCTGTCCCTTATGCAACAACAGAAAGAAGAGCAGGAAAAACTTTACAAGGAACAAAAAGAGGAGCAGGAAAAACGTTACAAGGAACAAAAAGAGGAGCAGGAAAAACGATATAAAGACCAAAAAGAAGAACAAGAAAGACGTGATCAAGTACAGGAGCGACGTTATCTAGAGCAGACGGAAGAGCTGGAAAAACGTGATCAAATTCAGGAGCGCCGTTATCTAGAACAAAAAGAAGAGCAGGAAAAACGTGATCAAGTGCAAGAGCGACGTCATCAACAATTCAAAGAAGAATTCGTCGTCAGGGAGCAACAATTGGAAGAAAGAATAATGCAATCCGTTAATGAATCCGTTAACGAAGGACTCGAAGCTGTCAACCAGAGGGTTCTCGAGCTAGAAAAGAAGTTCCGGGAACAACTTGAAGACGACAACGTGTCTACAGAGAGTTTTAGCACAGCTAACGCTAAAATTAAGCCTCCTGATTATGACGGTACTACGGCCTGGGAAATTTATAAAACTCAGTTTGAGGCAGCTGCAAAAGCTAATGGTTGGTCCGAGCCCCAGAAAGTTACATCATTAGTGGTAGCACTTTGTGGAAAAGCGGCTGAGTTACTCCAATCTCTGTCGGCAGCGGATCAAAGTAATTATGCGGCTTTAGTACACACTCTGCAACTACGATTTGGGAATGAGCACAAAGAAACCGTGTTCCAGGCCCAGCTGAGGATGAGACAGCAAAAGTCAGGTGAATCCTTACAAGAATTTGAGGCGGACATAGACAGACTTATTCTGGCATATCCATCGGCCCCTGAATCTTTTCAAATGCAATTTGCCGCCGAAAGGTTCATTGAGGGAGTTCGCGTTAGTGACATGAGATACCACTTACGTCTAGTAAGGCCCAAGGATATCAGCGAGGCACTAGTTCGGGCTCTGGAATTCGAGGCGTCACGAGTGTCATCTAGTTCATCTCCACGTGTAAGAATGGCAACTTGCAATGAAGAGGCCAATACGTCTATGGCTGAATCCATGGCCAGTTTACATAAAGCGATGAAGGATATGGCAGTCAATATGCAAGCCCTATTAGAAAGAACTCCTCGATCAACAGACAATCGGGGCATAAAATGTTTTAACTGTGGTAAACTGGGTCACGTCAAGAGTAATTGCCGTAATAGGGCAAGAAGTCCGTCACCGTTGTTTAAAAGACCGAGCGGAAACCAGGACCGCCCTAGATTCCAGGAAACGCCAATTCCGGTAAATGTAAGGATGCAATTGATCGAGCCCGTTAAGACCCCCAGGATCAGTCAAGTCAACCAATCAAGTCAAGGCAATAATTTGGGTGGCAAAAGTGTTACAGAGGCCGGACGCATTAAAGGACAGAAGACCCAAACTGAACATCGACCAGGAAGGTCTCACGGAAATGCCGATGCATTGTCTAGAGGGCCATGTAAAGAAGATAGTCAGCATTGTCGAAGAACTGAGCAACGTGAGGGACATCCTTCTGTAAGGAGAACGTCGGTGGAAGTAAACGATGGCTGGACCACACAGGCGCTTCGAGAAGAACAAATGAACGATCCAGATATTGGACCCATCCTCTCTGCAAAGATTGACGACAAGAGACCAGAATGGCAAGAAATCGCTGGTAAAAGTCCAAACCTGAAGGCGCTATGGGCCCAGTGGCACTCTCTTAAAATAGAAAATGGACTACTGAAGAGAGCGTGGGAGAGTCCGGATGGCAAGTCCATAGTCAGTCAGTTGGTTGTTCCTGGTAGCAGAAAATCGGACATACTACAGGAAATGCACGACGGAACCAGTGGAGGTCATTTTGGGGTCAATAAAACCCTGGCCAAAATTAAATAGCGGTTCTACTGGGTGAATTATCATGAAGACGTCGAATCTAGGTGCCGCAAGTGCGAAGTTTGTTGTGCCATAAAAGGACCTCGAACAAGATCACGCGGCCGAATGGTTCAGTACACTGTAGGTGCTCCATTCGAGAGGGTAGCAATTGATGTCGCGGGACCATTTCCTCAGACTGAGTCGGGCAACAAATACATCTTGGTCGCCGTGGATTACTTCACTAAATGGCCTGAAGCATACGCCCTACCTAATCAAGAAGCAACGACTGTGGCAACGGTGCTAGTAAATGAAATGTTCTGCAGATTTGGGGTCCCTCTCGAACTTCATTCTGATCAGGGCCGAAATTTTGAATCGGCTGTTTTCCAGAAGGTCATGGAACTTCTCGGAATTCGCAAGACCAGGACAACTCCTTTGCATCCACAGTCGGATGGGATGGTAGAGAGGTTTAATCGGACCATGGAACATTACCTGTCTAAAATGGTGGCAGATCATCAGCGTGATTGGGACCAACATCTACCTCTCATGTTGATGGCATACCGAGGCTCTACGCATGAAGCCACTGGTTATACTCCGGCGAAAGTGATGTTCGGAAGGGAAATGAGGCTTCCTGCAGATTTGATGTATGGAACACCAGAAAAAGACTCACTCAACTCTGAGAATTTTGTGGAGGAGCTTAAGGAGAGGCTGGACAATGTTCATGAACAAGTCAGGAATAAACTGCGGATATCCAGTGATCGAGCCAAAGCAAGATATGACTTACTAGCTAACTCCCGCGGTTTCCAGATTTGGTTCCAAAATTGGGAAGGACCTTATACAATTATAAAGAAGATTAATGATGTGGTGTATAGGATCCAGCGGACCCCCAGGTCAAAGATGAAGGTCGTTCATTTGGATCGATTAGCACGATACCATGGAACTCTATCTGTTCGGGACGAACAGCCTTAGGAGGAGGGCAATGTTACGATTCGCAGCAACGCCGCATGGGAGGCGGGGCAACGCATGGGAGCGTGTTGGTTGGTGGAGCTTCGCGACCTATCCGCGCTGCGTCATGGCTGTCACGAGTGATTTATTGCTCGGCTGGCTTAATCTAGAAGGCAGTTGTTTACAACCGTTTTTTTATGTGAGATTATTCAAGAATTCTTATAAAGAACTTTCTAGGTTTTTCTGTAAATTTAGGATTGTATATAAATGCGCATAGAGCGCGCAGAGTACAATAGTCGTATTTTAATCGAGCTATAAGTAAGCTAAAGTTACGAAGCGATAATAGAAGGCTATAAAGTGTTAAGTAGTGAGTTATTTAGTAGTCGTGTGTATTTGTGGAGTTAATAAATAGTGTTTTCGTATTAAATCGTTACACTGGAATTATTGAACCCCGAGTTCGCAACAATATTTTTCCAATAGCGCCATTACTTCACTCTTAAACTTAATTTTTTTTCGCTGGCTCGATTAATTGCATGTCTTCCGCAACCGATGTCACAAAGACCATGTCTCCTTTTTTTATGTCACCTGTATTGCCAACTTGTCTGCTAGTCCGCTCTCCAACGAGTTTTGCATAAGAATCGACAGCTTTCGTTAAGCTTTGGTGGATTGTTTTTGATTTATTTTTGTTTTTGTGTAGAATTTTCAAAGAGTTCTTTGGATGCTCAAGCACAACATCATGAATGTCATAACTAATATCAAAAGTGTTTGAACTTTGTTCATCATTTTCAGTCTCAAAGACGGAAACTTCTTCCTTTTGTGACTGCTGCATTGTTTTGTGACTGCAACCTAATACAGAAGGATAAAAAAATATGACATTTCTCAGTCTGGCTAGCTACATATTATATAACAAATTTAACACTAACCTTCTTTTTCTTATAAAAGGCACCAGCCACGACATATTTTCAAAATGTGGAAAATTATTTGTTTTTTTCAAACTTCCGGAACCAGATGGAGGTTGTTTTAGAAAATCGGTAAGCATCTATTTTTGACTGTGCTGGCTGAAACAAAATTGTTTTTGTAATACTATAAGGGCATACGTTTTAGGTGTTGGTAAATTAGCTCAAAACTATATGTAAGTATGCTTTTTTTATTCTTACCATCGCTATAAGTTCTTTTGCGATTTTTTCCCATGTTTTCTCTTTCATTTTGCTGTCTCTGAATTCTTTCAGTTTTTTATCATAGATATGGGGATATTGCTCAACTTCTTCGTCTACAGTTCGTTGGTCTTCCATTCTGCCGCGTTATGAGAGAATATTGATTGTCAAATTCCAATGAATGATTAATAAGAAATAATTTTTGGTTATCTATAAAATAAAAAGAAAAGCACCTGTGCAAACGTAAACGAGAAACATAAAAGTTGGTAGCTTTGCGTTTCGTGTTTAGGGGTGGCGTTCAGGTTGCTGTTGTTGTAAATTGCACTTCATAAATAGAATGTTTTAACTTTTTTGAAGTTCGCGTTCGCGATCGCATTTACGTTGTCGTTCGCATTCCGTCAATTGTACACCCTCCTTTAATCTCTCCAAAGCATGCATATAACATTTGTCAAAATATCACTAGGTGTTTATCACTGTGTTTATATATTATCATTTTATATATTATTTCATTTTAGGCTCCAAATTCTATGGATACAAGTTAAAACAATTTCAACTGAGTTTATAAGAAATGGCCCAGGCTTACGCAATTAAGTTTAAAAGAACTGTAACTCTCTTTAGTTGAAAAGTTTGTTCAATTCCACCAAGAAATCATTACGATTGGTCTATTATTCTGGACCACTCACTAATAGTAATTGGAAATTGAAATAAACAATGTGCTCTCATCGCAAGCATCTCAAGATGGTTTCTTGTGAGGTTGGAACAAGCCTTATAAGGTTGCATAATCTTTCTAAGGATCTAAATTTTTCATTTTAGCTTGAAATTTTTGCTAGTAAGTTGGCCAAAATGATTTTTTAAAGGTTCTGCAATGGTTGTCTAGCATGTGGAAACATACCAAATATTAAATCAGACCATAACGAAATCACCACACAAACGTTTTAGCTTCTTGATATTTAGGTAGTTTAAGAAAATAAATGTTCAATAAGGCAAGACTTCTTTTTGAGTAAATAATGTATCTATATTGTAATATCATATATATTTAACAAAACCTCTATAAATACACTTCTATAAATACCTACATACACAACTGAAAAGGTAAACTTTAATCCAACAATGAAGCTTTACACAATTGACAACCCAAATGATAAAACAGTAAATTCATCTGGTAGAAAATAATCTTTTCCTTATCATGGGAAGTAATCTTCACTAATTTTAACTCAAAATCCAAAGTGATTTTACGGAGATATATAGCATATATTTATATACATGAAAAGGCCACATCACACAAACCATATCATATGGCAGTACTTGAATTTAGTCTGGTAGAAAACATAGTCTTGTCTCAGATTCTTTCGCTTTGTTTGGAACAATTTTTACTTGGCTGCAATCTACGTTTAATTTTAAGCTTGGAAAGTGGTAAACTATATATTATGTAAGGCATAGGCATAAGCAGTTAAATGTATCGTCTATTCCCAATGCATCTGAACACTAAAGTAACAAATTTAATTGCATGTTTGAACTGATATTTTCATAAATGAATCCAATTATTTAAATCCTGTAACAATTTCTCAGTGAGTATATTTGGAACTTTTGGAAATCTCGTTCATGTTAGATGGTCTAGTTCCAGAACTTACCTCTGTATATCGTCTGCATATCATACTAATTTAACTCTTGTTGTAGCTGGTAATAATCAATCATCATTTATCACTAACTGCTTCAATGTGGTTTTCCTGTCTCAATTTTTGTCATTCTGCTCTGGCATCTTATTTTTCAGAAGTAGGAGGTTGCAAATGAGCTTTCTGGGTCTTGCAATGAATTGTGTTAATAGTTCTGGGTGGCAGTTAGTTGATTATTAAGCCAGTTTACTTTTTCTACATTACAAACGCAGCATAATAATTGCATTTGAACAAAATTTGAGAAATAAGGTAAGTATGTTTGTTTAAAGGTGGTAGACGATAAGTCGAGTTTTTTATTTTTTTTTACACGACGTTTCGAGCAGTGGAATCTCTGCTCGTTTTTAAGTGAAACTGAGCGTTAATCTCGAGGCTACTTGCTTATGTACTAACACAGCTAACCACGCCTACCATTCCTATTGGCCGGATCGACACCACTGTCGCGCGTCAAGTGACCAGCACTTGTCCGCCGTATCAAGGGATGCCATACCGAAAAGACGTCGCAACTTGGTTCCCTAAAGATGCCTGCATTGCTTCCAATGAAGACGTCCCTGGTTCCTTAAACTTTCGTTTCTTCCAATCCTGTTGCCTAAACACAATTTTGGCTTCTGACCACTTAATATTATGGTGTTCGGACCAAGCGTGCTCTACAACTCCCGATTTTGATGTTTCTCCTCTTATTGTATGAGTTCTGTGTTCCTGAACCCTTACATGCAAAGGACGCTTGGTTTCTCGTATGTACGACATGCCACACTCACACGGGATCTGATATACCGGGTGTCCAGTAGAACCCTGGAAATAGGCGATTAACATGGGAAATCGCACTCTTAAAAGTTTTTCAATCAATTCAACCGTACAAGCGTAAAAAAATAAAAACCGAGTTCCCTTGTTAATATCCTATGTCCAGGGTTGTGCTGAACACCCGTGTTAATTCCTGTAATGGAATTTAGGAAGAATGCTCAGGACATTTGGTAGTTTATTATTGTATAGGGTTTAGGTTGGAAGGTTGAGTAAGAACCACTGTTGGATTAATACTAACTTTTATCTAACAATTAACAACTATTTATATACAAAATTTACAAACGTCATAAACAATATTAAATGAATAAATTGCTGACAATTATTGTTCTGTGCTCCACATTAGAAGGTTGAGTGATTTTCTTGCTGACGCTGCGTCTGGTACCTGGTTGTCTGATGTTTACTGGTGACCCACTGGCGGTGCGTTGGCGGCAATAACCGAGTTGATTAATTTGTATTGTTTCTGAAATATATAAACTGAAATTATTTTTATGACTAAATGTGAGTTTAGACATGCTGACAATTATTGTTCTGTGCTCCACATTAGAAGGTTGAGTGATTTTCTTGCTGACGCTGCGTCTGGTACCTGGTTGTCTGATGTTTACTGGTGACCCACTGGCGGTGCGTTGGCGGCAATAACCGAGTTGATTAATTTGTATTGTTTCTGAAATATATAAACTGAAATTATTTTTATGACTAAATGTGAGTTTAGACATTCTGGGCAGTCTATTGCCATGCCATCAGTGTTCAGCGCCGTCATGGGGATATACTGGTTCGAGGACAATCGCCTCTGTGGGCGGCTGGGCAGCTCTGATTGTATTTAATAGGATGTCTGCTGCATCTCTGTCTTTTTTCGTATTGGAGCTGCTACTTTGTCGTCGTTTGTAGAACCCAAATAGCACCATAAGTGCGATAACAACAAGTATAGTTATTGATGTACCACTGAGGCTTGTGACTAAGAGGTGCTTTTTGACTGTCACCCAATGCGTGGTTTCAATTTGTCGTTTGATGTTCATTTCTTCATTCCTGACTTCATTAAGTTTGTTGGATGCATCAATTACAGGTTCGTCAACTAGCGTGGTTTCTCTGTCGTGCATAACTGGGAAAAATGATATATTTTGTAGTATAGGTTTGGAGAATGCCTGCAAAACAGTGACAGTGTCTGACCTCTTAGGCGTTAGGATATTCTTCTTTGTTTGGATGAGGCAAGTTGACGTTGTTTCTATAATAGCAGTCTGATTTAGAGACACATCGTCTCGGTTTCCATCGCAAATAATGGCAATTTTAGTTTTTTCAGGCGTAATTGCTAACCATGAGTTTGGAGTTTGTAACCGCTTCCATATTATTGATGATATGGAATGCTGTATGATTTTGCATGAGGTATTTTCTTCTCGCTGGTATATTTGGTCTATTACGCAATTTGGACTTCTCTCTATGCCTCTTGTTGTGGTGGGTGAACATACGAAGATACTTTCCGCAATGTTCAGACTGTTGTTCAACTCATATTCGTACATTTGGAAGTACAGCTGTGAATCATAATCGATTGCTAGTACTTCGTTTGGAATATCCAGGATCCAGTATGATTTCTTTTCTGTCTTCAGTGGAATTGGAGTCGATCTGATTAGCATAAATTCGTTGTGTTCTATCATCACAAAATATCTATAGACGTGGATAAATTCTTCACTATGTTCCACTTTGGTCTGAAGCACAGGAGAGGATATTATCTCGATGTTGGGAGGAATTTTTCTGGACGCAGCTGCTATTATCTCTTCAACGTGGGTTGGAGATATTAAGTCATATATGTGATCTTTGTGGTAGTGAACATCTAACAATCGTTTATAATAGTCCAAAAGTTCATCTATGTAATTGGAGACTACTTGATATGAACTAAGAACGTGGATTGTCAGCTTATTTGTATCCACCGTTCGATACCATGCTTTCATTTCATTTATTGAAGCAATGACTTCATTGGTTTTCTCCCGGAATCTTTTGAGTTGATTGTTGATTCTGGATTCGGTGTCATTAAAAGTAGATAGAGCATGTAGCATGAATTTGGTTTGGTGGTTGGATGCCTTGATTAGCTCCTTCTGGTTTTTGTCTAGTTCGTCAATATTCGTGTAGATCTCATCATTTACTCCGAATACAGCGGTAAGTAGTTTTCCCAACACTCCTCTTTTTTCACGTTTGGATACCACAGTGTGTAATCCGTTTTGTATCCATTGAAATTGTTTTTCCTTCTCTTTTAAATGATCTATCAGTGATATGCATTGTGTATCCCTTGCTATTGATTTTGCTCGTTGACAGAGGTTGTCTATCTGATTAATTGCATCTTGAACGTTTATTGAGTCGTTTACCATTTTATTTTTCTCGTACTTAAGGTCAATTCTGAAGGTGCCCCTGTCTATTCGTGCATGTCCCATGTGCTCAATGTACAGTCCTGGTGTGCTTGGATCATCACAACGAAAAGAACGGCGATCAATACCTTTTTCCAGTGTTGTCTTGGGCTTCGTTTGTTTTTGTTGTTTTTCATTCTCGGTGTTTGACAATATTGGAATTAAGTGGTCCGTAGATCTCTTGATCGGGCCTCCTTCTGCTCTCTTTATAGTGACCACTCTAACATTTGTGTCCCTACCTGGGTGCACTTCAGTTATTCGGGCTAATGGCCATTTGCTTGGGTTGATATTCTTATCTTTTACAAGTACTAGGTCTCCAATGTTGAGTGAATCTTGATGCTTCTTCCACTTGTAACGCTGCTGCAGTTGATGGAGATAGTCATTAGTCCAGCTCTTCCAGAAATCTTTCTTAATTTTCTGAACAAGTTTCCACATCCCAACAATGTCCGAGTTTATGTTTGTAGATATTGGATCGGGAACGATATAATTTCTCTTCCAATTAGAAAATGTCCTGGAGTTAAGGTTGCTAAATCATCTGGATCATTTGATAATGGGCACAGAGGTCGAGAGTTAAGGCAAGCTTCTATTTGGTGAGTTAATGTCGTCATTTCTTCATAAGTTAGTGGTGTGTCGCCAATTATTCGCTTTAAATGGAATTTCATAGACTTAACGCCAGCTTCCCATAGTCCTCCAAAATGAGGAGAAGCTGGGGGAATGAAGTGCCACTGGGTTCCACCTGCAACTAAGGTATCTTGGATCTCTGACTTCTGTATTGTATTGTAAATTTCATCATGGAGTATCTTACTGGCTCCTATGAAGTTGGTGCCATTGTCACTATATAGATGCGCACATCGTCCTCTTCTGGAGATAAATCGCCGGAAGGCTGCCAGAAACATGTCTGATGACATATCACTGACCACTTCTATGTGAATTGCATTTGTAGCAAGACAGACAAAGATCGAGATATATCCTTTATAAGATCTGTATCCTCTGCCCTTTGTAGTTTTGATGTGGATAGGTCCCGCGTAATCGACACCGGAATGCAGAAATGGGTGCGACGGTGTAATTCTGGGAACTGGCAGATTTCCCATCTGTTGCTCGATTGTTTGAGCTTTGTATCTCAAGCATCTAACACAGTGGCCAATAATCGTCTTTACTCGGCGTTTACCATTTATTATCCAGAAACGGCTTCTTGTATAGGATAACGTCAGCTTGTTTCCTCCATGTAGTGTATTGGCGTGAGCGTTCAGTATTACTAACTTTGTCAGATGACTCGCATATGGTAAGATAATTGGATGTTTGCTATCGTAGCTTAACATTGAGTTTTGCAATCTTCCTCCAACTCGTAAAACTCCATTCTCGTCCAGCCATTGAGTAAGATTGAGTATTTTGCTACTACTGTCTAGTTGAGAGCTCTTTTTTAGCTTTTGTATTTCTAGCTTGAAATGTTGAATCTGATCAATCTTGGCCAAGTGTGTTAGGGCGTCTCCCAATTCATAAACTGTGAGTAGTGTATGCGAATTCGTTTGTTTCCTGCATTTTTGAATAAATCGTCTGCAGTATGCTATAACTCGAGTCATGTGGTTTAATGAAGAAAATCGCTCTATGATTTCATTTTTTGTTTCACTGTTTTGAGTTGTAATTGTGATATGGTGACACATTCTGGCCTCCTCTGTGGTGACTTCTATTTGGTTCGTCGGCGTTACGATCGTCGATTTTAACCACGATGGACCAGACCATCACATTGTATGGTTTTTTTAATAGAGTTGGGCTTATTCCTCTTGATATAATATAAGCTGGATTGTCGTCGGTTCGTACGTGGTGCCAATGTTGTTTTGGAACTAGTTTGGTGATTTCTGCAACTCGGTTGGCTACAAAATTCTTCCACCTGGACGGGTCCCCTTTTATCCATGACAATGCTATTGTAGAGTCTGTCCAGGCATACATGGGGGTATCTTGTAGTGATAAGGTTGTAGCAGTCTTTTTTATTAGATGTGAAAGGAGCACGGCAGCACATAACTCTAGTCTTGGCAACGTAACTTTCATTCTTGCTGGTGCAACTTTGGATTTGGCAATTAGCAGAACTATTTCCGCTTTATCCTGGGAATTCTTCACTTTCATGTAGACTACGGCTCCATACGCCTTTTCTGAGGCATCACAGAAACCATGTAGTTCCACTTGACTGCTTTTGACTTGGTAGGTCCACCTGGATATAGTAATTTTTTCGACATTTTTTAATTCTGTTTGGAAATTTTCCCATATGCTCTTAATGACGAGTGGCACAGGATTATCCCAATTTAGCTCTTGCAGCCATAATTCTTGGATCAGGAGCTTCGCTCTGATGATTATTGGAGCTAACCATCCTAGTGGATCGAATAACTTAGCAACTTCTGAGAGGATGCTTCTTTTAGTAATGTTATCACTGGTCGATATTTCGGTTTTGAATCTAAATGTGTCATCATATGGAGCCCAGTGTATACCTAGCGACTTCCTTATGTCATCTTCAGTTATTTCCAATGCTGAATGATCCTTAAGTTCATCTGGAAGATTTTGTAGTAACTCTGGTTTATTGCTGGACCATTTCCGCAACGTAAATCCTCCTCGTTGAAACATGTTGATAAGTTCGTCTTGTAGTGACAGAGCTTCTTTTATGGTGTCAGCACCTGATAACAAATCGTCGACATAAAAATCTCTCATGGCTGCTTTGGATGCATTTGGAAAGTTGTGTCTCTCATCGTGGGCAAGCTTTTGTAACGTTTTAATAGCTAAGTACGGTGCTGCTGTCGTCCCATAAGTTACAGTCGTTAAGCAATATTCATTTATTGGTGTGTCACTATCAAATCTCCATAAGATTTTCTGATATTTCAGGTCGTCGGCGTGAATCCTTATCTGCCTGTACATTTTTTCAATGTCAGCTGTGATCACTACTTTCTGTGACCTCCAGCGTAGCAGTATGTCTGACAGTTCTGGTTGTAGTCTGGGACCTGCATACATGGTATTGTTGACGCTCAATCCTGATGAAGTTTTACTGGAAGCATCAAAAACTACCCTTAATTTCGTTGTAGTGCTGGATTCCTTGAATACAGTTTGATGTGGGATAATATATTGATGTTGTAACTCTGTATGTGGAAGCATTTTCATGTGACCAAGATTTAGATATTCCTGCATGAATTGCTTATAGGCGATTTCCAGTTCTTTGTTACTGCTCATTCTTTTCTCTAACTGGAACAATCGTGCAGTGGCTCGTGATTTCGACATTCCTAATAGATTCTCCTTTCCATTAAATGGGATTCTAACAGTGTATGTTCCATCGGTATTTCTTGTAGTATTGGCTTCGTAATGTTGTTCACAGTATTGATCATCTTCTGATAACGGACGTGTTTGTGAAACCTCTTCGACTTCCCAAAATTTGATTAATTGTCTATCTTCTTCAACGCATGTTATCGTGCTGAGAACTTGTAATTTGTTGGCTGAATTTTTTGGTAAATTTCCGGAAAGAATCCATCCTAATTCTGTTTGTTGGCCAAGGAGATCATCTTATGTTTTTCGTATGCCTTCCAAAATTAACTGGGTATATTCTCGGGCTCCAAGAAGTATATCTACTGGGCCAGGTTTGTAGAATGTTGGATCCGCAAGGATGTCGTTCTTCCAGTATACAATCTTTTTGCTGATTTCAAATTTCCGATTTGATTTTAGAAAGTACGCTTCTTAATGTTATTTCAGTTTTTAAAACCTTTCGTATGTTGTCCTGTTTCGCGATGCGTCGAAGTTTCTCTGAAGTTCCTTTTATGTATGGTATAATAAGAAATTGAGGTTGGTCCTCACTGTTTTGCCGAGGCTTTTGCTTTTTACATTCCGTAAAAGCCCCCAAGATAGTCTTTTCGTGTAACCATTTTGCATCAAATCCTGTTTAATATTCTGAAGTTCCAAATTTATGGATTCTTTGTCGCTGCGTATTGTTACGGTGCGCCTATATAATGTTTTAATTATTTGCATTTTTGTTGATACATGATGGTTTGAAAGGAAGTTCAGGTAGTGTACCGTGTGCGTGTACGGTAAATAGAAGTTCTTATGTGACCCTCCGATTTACTCACCAATACATCCAGAAATGGCAGGCAGTAGTTATTTTCAGTTTCAATTGTGAATTTTATAGTTGGTCTTATACTATTTAAATGATTCAAGGACTCTTGCAACTGTCTGTCATTTCCGTCCCACATAATAAAGGTGTCATCGGCATACCGAAGCCAGACTTTGGGTTTATGCGTAGCATTTCTAATGACATGTTTCAAGCCACTCCATGTACATATTTGCCATAACCGGTAGTAAGGACCCGCTGCTCAAAAAACTGATCTTTGATCTGTAAGTATGAGCCTTTGAAGCAGCAGCGCAAATGCGACGTCTCTTCGGTCTCTCCACAACTGAATAAAGACAATGGAACTCCAAGATGTTACGCTAAGGTGCTGCTAAAGCTCCCTAATGTTTGAAAATTACAAAATTTGAGGTTAAAATCCGATAAATGCGTTCGTTAAGGTCGCTTCGCACCAGTCTGCGACCTAGTAACTTTTCTGGTAATTTTTCAATTGGTTTTAAAAGCGGCGTTTACAATGTCATGTGTGGCTAGATGAATATCTTCCTGAAAACTATAATTTGACTGTAATCTTTCTCAAGTAACTACGCAAGTCGATCGTTAGCTGTTTTCGGCTTCACTTTCAGGACGTACATTCTTCTTTTAGAACTTCCAATTATTTGGGTAATACTTACAAGACATATTATGTTTTATGGGCAAGTTAACTTCGCCAGGAAAATAAATCATTCAATTGTTTTTGATAACGCACGATATGCTGTTTGTTTGCCCGTCGCATCGCAGCAATTCAGCAGATCTTTGTCAAAGTCACGTGTTCTGGAATTGTCAATTAAAATAAACCATTCGGAACCACGCCATTTGAGAATATGTGCAGAGTTACTATACTCTTACTATTATGGGCCGCCTGGCCTCACATAACTAACTGAATGAACCTAAACTAACGTAATCAAATGAAAAACATAACTGAACTGACCTGAACTAACCTGACCAAAGACCTCAAATGCTAAATTGCTCAAATGCATGGGAGTGATATGCTTGTAATAAATATAACAATAATTACTTCTTAGTGAAGACCATGGAGAGAACGAGGAAAGCGATAGCTCATAGTTCGCTCTATTTGCAAGTCCGGTTCTCTTATTTTTGCTTAACAGTTTATGTAAATCTGAAATAATTTACGATTATAATTCCAAACTCAATGTCCAGAAAACTCCTGGACATTTGGAACTATACAATAAGTTTTATTGCTGATTAAATGGAGGGCCTCCGATGAACGAACATCAGATATGCTTATCGCTTACTCCGAATCTAACGAGCGCAGAAAACTGAGCATAAACCCCCCTGAAACAAACGTTCATCTTCAGGAAAGGACTCATGCGCAATTTAGCATTTTTAATTAGTGCGGTAGCTATAGGGAGAAGATTTATATTTTTAAGTTGCCGTCCCTGATGACGGGGTGGAACAATGGAGGCACGTCAAGGGCGCATAAATAATGTTTGCGATTTCGATTAACAAAGGGACTTTTACCCCGCAAACTTTGGGTGATTAAAAAGGTGAGCGCGACAAATTGGGGAGCAATAATTGATTTTTGAAAATACTATTTACTTTCCATTAACATCTGCATATACATTATACAGGGCTCTAAGAAAGGGCTAAGACACTTCTTTTTGCTTTTTGTCAAAATATTAGATTTAGGTACCTTCAAGTTTCTTGAATTTTCTTCCAAATAACACCTTCTAATATGCATATAATGGGACTTAAAATTCTGACGAGATAGCCAGATGACAGTTCAGTTTAGCAAAAAAGAAGGAAAATAATAAAAAGCGATCAAACTAATTTATCATCAAGCCCCCTTTAAAAATCATAATTTATTACCCTTTTCGGTCTTCCACCAAAAAATTATTAATGAAAACCGCACACAGTGTGCGAAGCACGAGCCTCTCTTCAACCCCAGTTTGAAAATAAAATTGTCCAACCCCCTCCCTCTCTGAACGGTATCTCTGTGAAACTGTCACTGCTTGCGTACCAAGTATTGTTTTCTTTGTTTCGCTCGCTAAAAACAGGCTCTCGTCATCGTTCTAAGGGCAGAAATGTTATCGTGGCACGTCTAAAAAAACGTCGAAAATGTGGAGAAAAAGCGTGGGGGCCGGTCCTATGCAATCGTTTTTTGAGGGTTTTGCTATAAAAAAAAATGGCATGTGCCGGTTGCCGGCTTTGTGCTCGCATGCCTGTCACCTGCCCCTAGGGTGCCAACGTATAGACTTATATTATAACGAATTGTGTTTTTCAAGATCAAAGTAAATAAGTGTTGTTACTTAGAAAGTAGTGCCTCTTGTACTAAAAACCACTTAATGAGATTGTGCTTCAAAAGTTCTACAAGAAAAATAAAAGCCTGGCATAGAAGTCGGTACCTATAATTTGATATTTATATTTAGCAATTTGACGAAATTTTCTTATCTAAACTAAAAAAATATTTAAAAATAAAAAAACCTCTAGAGGTAATATATTAAAGGCCATTTTCTATAAGCCACTTACTGATCGCTGTGTTTATCAGAAAATTGACAACTATTTGAAAACATTTCCATCTTGTCTATGTGTCTGTCTCTTCCTAGGATTAGTTCTCTAATTGCCAAGTTTTTGTAAACATTTATTTTTTTAATTTTATCAGCATATAAAAACTGTTTTACGACATAAGCTCATATTTAAAGTGACCACAAAAAGATGGTACACACAACAAATCATTGTCATTAAACATAATATTTTATTATATGTCTTGGAACATTTCTGTAGTTGAAATGACTTTCATTTTACTGAGGTAAGTATAAAGCTTGTAATTTTTATTACAAGTCTGACTGACTGATGGTTTTAAAATAATATATCTCGTACAATTTATCATATTCCAATTTTCGACTTATTTAACTGTGGTCGTGTAGTTGTATAGGTAATCTCTACTGACGATGAATCTAACAGATCCAAAACAAGCAGTGAAGAAACGAGTTATCAAAAAGTGAAAAAGCATGGAAGAGCCCTCCAAATGTGTAGAAAGCAGCCTCAAACAATAGTTACTCTGACAAGGAAAAAATACACTAGAAAAAAGGAAGCAAACTGTTGAAATAAACTAAGCAACAATTGAAATGTAACACACGATTTTATGGGTCAGTTTTTACCCTACCGATTTTTAAGTATGATACTAATTCAGATATGGTAATCTTTAGGCTATCGTACAAGTATAGCCGAAAACCGATACATTTCCTAGAATAGTTACTACGGGGTGGAGAAAAAAGTCATGTAATTTTGGAAAAAGTTCTTCGACATGTAAGTCTGTAGAAAAAAATTTTCAGCAACTTTTTTTCTATTACATAAAGAGGGTTTTAACATGTCGGGTCATGTTTGGCTGATTTTCGATTTTCTACCGAATTTACCAGAAATATCGTTTTTTCGAAAATACCGAGTTTCCTCAATATTTGCTGCTGCTGTATATCTTGGGCCACAAATTTACACCCGTTTTCATTCTGAGCGTATACAGCAAGTTCATGGCAAACTGTTTTTTCACTATACAATAATTATATATTAAATTGGAATATATAGTGGGGTGTAAAAAGTAAAAACTTGCCTAACATGCTAAATCAACACAAAATCAGTGACTTTGATGCCAGGATAGACGGTGTTTTCGGGAATGACATGCAAGACATCGAAAAACACATTCTTGCCTCGGGACCTTTATCGTTTTTTGATGATATCTTTACTAGTTTAATAATAATTTCACTTAAGTGACATAATACACTTTTTTCATTAACGGAACTTTATATGATAAATGACATATATTTTCTTGCAGTCAGTGTCGCTGGTTAACTGTTCTACCCATGTGGACCAAATTCGGACTTAATCAGATATACAGGGATGGATCAAATATTTAAAAAATTATGCAATATTCAACAATCGCACATAATTAGTTTCTTAATCCATTATTAATAAAGATTAATGTATTCGCTAATAATCGATTCAGTAATAATATACAATGTAGATAATTAATGATAACTACATCCCTTATAAAAAAATTGAATATAAGATCAGTCATGTCAGAAAAAAAGAATGCTAAAACTGCCGGGAACCCTTACAACAGTAGACTAGATATACGTTGCGCATGTGCGAGTTTATGGCCATCATTACCACTATTACCAGAATTATCCCTAAAATATGGAGATCACGTGACGATAAAGAATTAAGTATGTCCAAAGAAGTGCTTCATATTTGCGGTCTATCCTAATATTCTTAGTAAAAATATTATATTTTATTCATTTTGGGTAATCTGTTTGATCTTGACCTTAGAAATTTTTTTTTAAGAAAGTCTGGAAGTCTATGAATGCGATTTGGCAATAATGCAAGTGATTTAGCGCCGTCCTTTTCTATTCTTCCTTGTTTATTACGACATGCCTTGGCATCTTTTAAAAAAAAATTAACATAATAATAACATAAAACCAAACACGGTACACGTTCCTTTTCCGAGAATGGAGACAACTGTAACTTTAGCGGCAAATTCAAAATGCTTTTTTCAAGAAGATTTGGACTGGAAAACACTCCATGCGTGTATGAGTCGAGTTGAGTGCGTGGAATGCCTGGATGAATGAGGGAATATTGTTAAATTGTTAATCGACATATGCCTATTCTAGCTTACCCGTACAAAAGACGATATTATTAGTCAGTTTAAATGCACCCTCAATAAATTCAATGTTCCTATTAATTAAAAAATCAGTAATTAACTGCAAAATTAGTAAAATATATGATAAACATCAATTAGTTGTCAAATCGACGCACATAGGGGTATTTCGGCTCCAAAAGCGGACAAAAATCGAATTATTTAAACTTGTTCATCCATCGCGAAATTTTTTTGAAGAATCTAAAGAATGTAAACAAATTACAAAAAGTCGATTTAAATTGATACGATATCAAATAAAAGAAAAAAAAATAGGAAAATCTAGGCATGGCCATCAGCTATCCAGCTCGTATTATAGGAATTCAAGTTTACCTCAAACTTTAAGATATTACGAACTAGATCGGATTAAGTAATTCAGTAGTATTTGTATAGGATGTTGTTGCTTTCTTAGTGTTGCGTACATTTGTCGACTTTGATCGTTTTTTACTCAAGTTTAGCTGGCTATAATACACCTCGTTATGCAAGGCTTTCTGAATTTGAAAATTTTAAAAAATATTAATTTACTTGTGGTCTTCTAGTACACTATCCAGGAAAATCAAAGTGTGATTTTAATTCTAAATTAAAATTTGAACTAAAAATTCCAAATTTTAATTCTAAATTAAAATTTGAACTAACAATTCCAATGTCCCATTTAAAAAGTTTGCAGATATTTGCGGTTTTCTACGACAAGCAACTTAGAGTTGCGTCCGCAATATCCAGATATAGAACGTAACTTTATTAAATGCGGACTAAATGATTACTTTGTGCTTTTTGAAGCATTTATTTAGGTCTAAATACTTTTGTTTCCTCTCAGGGTGTGTGTCTTATAAATAACCATGAACTCAAATTTGATCATACTTTCATTATAAAAATTCATCTAGTTGGCTGCAAAATGTGAAAATGTCATGTCAAAAAAATAGGATGGAACAAACAAAAGTCCATTTACTTTGAACATGTCATCCTTTTCTGTCAAAGGCTGCTTAGATAAAGTTTTATAATGAACACCCTGTATAAAGTTTACCAAGATTTGGTAACCAAATAAAGTAAGTCCCATGTTCCATTTGCACCAAGCAAATTTAGGTAAATCTAAAGTTAGACTCCAAAACTAAAGCTATTAGCATGAGTAACCATGGTAATAATGGAAGCCTTAACTAGGTGTACTTAAAAATTGCTTGGTGCCTACGGCACCTTGATCTAGAATGCCTGAAAAAAATATGAAAAACGAAATGTAAAATAAGCAAGAGCGCAAGAAAAATCGTTAAAGAATCTCTCTCTCTCTCTCTCTCTCTCTCTCTCTCTCTCTCTCTCTCTCTCTCTCTCTCTCTCTCTCTCATGTGCGATGAGTGGGTTGTGTAAACATTAGAACAGCGTTTTCGGGTGGCCATTCTAAGAGTATACCTATTCTTAATTATAATTGAAGAAAAAAAAGGATAGAAGTAGACAGAGCGCCGTTGAGCCGTCACCCGACAACACCATTTAAAATCTCGCGTATGCGCAGTTTGTATCAAACCTACTGTTGGCAATTCCAATGGCTACTAAGGACGTTCTCATCCCTAACATGGGTTCCATAGGAGACTGGCCGCATAGTTCTAGCAGGTATTTGCTACATCCCTACAGGTTTAAATAACTTGGCAACCTGTTCTGTCAAGCTTTATTGATTAGTTATGTCAAAAATTATTTGACACAGTTTCATTCAACTAAATAATTGAGCATACAATACTTCTCGTTTACAATAATGACACCGTCCGTTTTTGGAAATGGAAAATATAGTAAAGTAATTTTTGTTCTTTAATTTCCTTCATTCATTAGCATTAGCAGTTGGTACGGATTTATTAGACGACGAGCGGTAAGTAACACTCTTAAAAGTGTAGCGCTTTTCAACAACTGTTCGAAAACGAAGGTTCATCGAGTTTTATGTAGACAGCAGCAATATGGAGACGTAACATACCGACATGGAGGCGGTAGCAACCGAATCACAAGTAGGCGAGATGACAGGAAAATTACGCTGGCCGTAAACAGAAGAACAGTTACATCCACTCAACTGAGAGCATCAACTGGTATTCCTGTTTCATCTCAAATAATAAGACGCCGCCTGCATGAGAGGGGCCTTCAAGGTAGGAGACGTGCTGCTTGTCCCTTACTACAACCGCACCACAGAGTTTGGGCAGCTGAGCACACTAATTGGGGAATGGCAGAATGGGGTAGATGCTTATTCGTGGATGAATCAAGATTTTGTCTTTATCGGTCAGACGGGCGAATTTTAGTATGGAGAGGAACGGCTGAAGTATAGAGAAGAGCATATGGAGCCGAGAGTAGCATTTGGAGGAGGTGGCGTGACTGTGTGGGGTGGGATAAATACGACTGGAAGAACTGTATTGGTTACCTTAGTGGGTGAAAGCATGAATGCAAGGAGATATAGAGACTTGTGCGTGAGAAATATTATTGTGCCCTAGGCGAAAGAATTTGAGGATGATTTTATTTTAGTCGATGACAATGCTAGACATCGAGCTAGAATTGTCAGTGACATGTTAAGGGTGCATAATATTGAACGAATGGAGTGGCCTGCGCGGTCACCGGATATGAATCCCATAGAGCACGTGTGGAGTAAGCTAAAATAAGGAATAACTCAAGAGCAGGTTGATTTTCAAAATTTCGATGAATTGGGGAATGTAATTCAGAATGCGTGGGAAGCGATTCCCTAAAATTTTATAACAAATATCATCGATAGTATGCCTAGGCGGGTGGAAGGAGTTTTAATGGCTCGAGGAGGTCCAACAAAATATAAAATTTTGCTACCCACTTTTTTTGTTGAAAAAAAAAAACGCTTGCATTACAATAATTTTCTATACATCTAAAAACACTGTTGTAAATAAATATTTTAGTAATATGGAGCACCGCATGATTACACTATAACTAAAATTTCTGAGTAGGCTGTGAGTGATGAATAATGAGAGATGAGAGGTGACTGAAGATAAAACACACTGCTTATTTCCAGAACCGCTGTTTTTGGATGGGCAAGTTCTTTAAACTTCCTAAATATACCCGACAGTTGAATTAGTATAAATGGTCTTTAAAAGTAGGTACACATACCAAATCTGGTTGTTGACAGACGTTCAAAAAACAGGTTATTATTCAACCATCAAAATCAGGAAAAAAAAATGTTTCGACACAAGAGGACATTTTCAAGGCATGTGTGCGCAAAATGGAATGCCATTAATTACCTATACTCTATATTATTTCTGAATCGATTAATAGTGAATAGATTAATTATTGCCTTAAGACATTAAGTATGTGCGATAGATATTGAATGTTGCACAATTTAAAAAAAAAATTGATCCATCCCTGTATATCTGATCAAGCCCTAATTTGGTCCATCTGGGTGGAACGGGGGGAACGAGGCGGAGACACTGACTGCAAGAAAATATATGTTAATTATCATATAAAACCCCATTAATGAAAAAAGTGCAATATGTCATTTAAGCGAAATTATTATTAAACTAGTGAAGATATTATAAAAAATCCAAAAACGTCTCGAAGCAAGAATGTGCTCTTCGATTTCTTGCATGTCATTCCTGCAAAGATTGTCTATCCAGGCGTCAAAGTCACTGATTTTGTGTTGATTTTGCAATGTTAGGCAATTTTTGCTAAGTATTTACTTTTTTCACCCCACTATACATATATCTAAATTAATATATAATTATTGTATAGTGAAAACACTTGTGCGTGAGAAACACACACAGTTCGCCAAGAATCTGCTGCATATGCTCTGAATGAAATCGGGTGTAAATTTCTTGCTCAGGATACATAGCAGCGCCAAATATTAAGGAAAGTCGGTATTTTCCAAAAAGCGATATTTCTGGTGAACCCGAAAATAAATCCAAAATTGACCAAACATATCCCGAGATGTTAAAACCCTCTTTATGGAGCAGTAGAAAAAAATTTGCTGAATTTTTTTTCTACAGAGTTACATGTCGAGGAACTTTTTCCAAAATTACATAACTTTTTTCTCCGCCTCGTAGTAACTATTCTAGGAAACGTGTGGGTTTTCGACTATGTCTGTACGATAGCCTAAAGATGGCCATATCTGAATTAGTATTACTCTTAAAAATCGGTCCAGCCATTTTAAAGAAATTTAACTTCAAAATTGACCGACGAAATCGTATGTTACGTTTCAATTGTTGCTTACTTTACAACCCAGGCGTGAAACCAGGAAAATGAGAGAAAATTCTGAGAACATTTCCGAGACTATCCAAATCAAAACGTTTCCCAAAGATACGCACAAGCAAGTTGTGTTAACTGCAAAATTAGTGATTAAGAAACAGAGCACAAGAAATCATCCAAATGATCCAGAAGGCGAAAAGAGTGTATTATCATCCAAACGCATACAAATCACCTTTAAGCAATCCTATATTTTGAGACAAGAAGACAAGAAAAGCGAATCGTTAAAACTGAGACCAAGCGTAAACGCAACAACTCAAGGAACTTCCTAAGTAAATTATTCACAAAAATTATCCTGGAAAAGTATCCTGGAAATATGTAAGAAGCTGTGATAACTGTACAAAACTTGTCAATGTGGCGTGACTATTAAAGAGAAAACCGTTTCTGATGAAGAATTTGCACAACCAATATAAAAAGAACCGACAGTTGAAACTCTCATAAGTCGATATAACAGTTAAAGGGTAGAAATTATCAGTCAGGTAAATTACACTTTTTTGCCACGAAAATTCCTATACTCATGCCACTGTTCTGGGGTTGGCAATAACTGGTGGAGGCAGCCGCTAGATGGCGCCGTATTAGACTCATTCTTCACAGTGGTGGTAGAGGACGAAGTTTAAGGACAAAAACTGTTTTTACTAATTTTAAAATCTTTCTCGCATAACCTTGCTACGTGTGTGAGTGTTTCATAAATGTTGACAAAAAAACCATTTATTTTACAACTTTTTAACACAATTTTATAGGTCTTTAATATAAAACATTTTTCTACGATGTTTGTTAAAAAGATACAGGGCATTGAAGTTGAATTTAAAAACGCAAATTTTACGATTTCTTAAAAAGCAATTTCATATATTTTAATGAAGTTTGGTAGGTATGGAATATAAGGTAAGGCTTATATTTTGCAACAAAAATTATACCGGGTGATCCACCAGTGATAAGAGGTGGTAACTCTTATCACTCTTATAACGCACTCAATATTTTTTTTTTTAGTTGTACTTACAAACTCTGAAATAAAAGTTAGTATTGATTATTTTCCTTGAGGAAACCTGTTACGCTTTAAAGGATTTAAATAACTGTAGCAAAACATTGATGTCAAAATTCAAATTCAAACAGAGATAGAGTATGCACATAACATAGAAGTTATTCACCAAAGACTGTAGTCTTGGAAATTTGATTTAGACAATTTTGGCTATCTTCTTGTAAGGAACAAAAATTCAATTACACCTTCTATTAGTAGACACCAACATTGCCATGCGTCGCAGAAGAGACTGCGACATTCTTCTTTTTACCCCCCATCTTTTTCTACATTGCGATCTATGATAAAGTTATCTCTCTTATTTCCTTTCCTTATGTCCCTCCATCAAAACAAAGATCCAAGCCCGGACATACGCTTGACATAATGCTTTCTTTTACTTTCTCATGTCTTTGTTAATGTCGTTGATAGTCCCGAGGCGTTGACAAAGATAAAATATCGGTGTTCTTAAAAACTAAAGAGATTGCTAAATGAATTACGTCGTTGATACTTTGACAACAAGTTATATCGTTATGTTAGTTTCTAAACTGCTCAACTTAAAGTTCGGCATAAAAAAATTTTCGTGTCATTTTCAATCAGCTGTAACTTTTTAAGCAATAAATTGTTTTAAATATAATTTGCACGGTCTGAAATCTCATTTCCTCTTGATTGAGACGGCGGATAATTTTGAAAAAAAAACCCGACATTATCTTTATTATATACCGTGTGAAACAAAATGATGCAAAAATTTAAAAATTTTGATGTTCTGCCATTTCGCAATAAGCTCTGTTTTCCTTATCGTTTTCAGGTCAGGAGTAAGCCAACATCCATATCTCAGAGCGCAACGTAAAATGTGTGAAATTCTTGTTTCTGATATTTTTAAATCATGGTAGTTCGGAAAAGATTTAAAGAATCTTACCGTGTTTCCCTCATTTGTTGACATATTGTCTGTGGATTGTTACTCATTCAAAAAATTTAAAAATAAGTGCCGTTTTTCTAGTATACTAGCATTCAAAAATATGATACCATTGTTGTTGATACTTGTGACTTATAATAGCAATATTAAATAAAATAACCTTTCTAGAGGAAAAGGGAAATTGATTGATGCCATCGCAGATAGCCAACATCAATATCTCTAGACTTTTTTGTCATTTTTTGTTTTTAAGGTATTAGAACTTATACAGAGGGAATTAAAATATTCTTAAAAATTTTGTTAGTATTTTTTTTAAATCGTTGTAATTCGCAGACAAATTGACGGATTATTATTTTTATTCTTTGGATCGACAGCATTATCTACAAACTGTTTCTCAACAAGGGAGTTTTGCAAAAGTGATTACTGAATTACAGGTACGGACTTCACAAAATTAGTATACGGGGTGAATAATAATGGGTGGTCGAAAATTAAATCTCATATTCTTTGGTCAATTTTAAGGGTGTTCTTTCATACAATTGTGTTATCTATCGAGCATCGTTAAAAAGTTACAGGGTGTTGAAATTAGAATTTCTAAATGCATATGTATTGATTATTCCGAAAGCGTAAGAGATATTTTATTGACGTTATTTTATTGTACGTTTTGACTGTTATATATAAGGCGCACTTTTTGCAATAAGTAATTATTTTTATTTCGGCCAGTGGCGCGCTTAACAGCACGTCGACATATATTATTTGAAAAAAAGTGGGACGTCACTGGTTTTTCGAAAAACATTCAGTTTGTGAATGCCCATTAAAATACTATTGATTTGCAACATAATTCGAGCCATAAATAATCGAATATTTTAGATTTTTCATCAAAACGAAATTATTCGCGGCTTACTAACATGCATTACAATGGTTGTTCATTATTTACTCGAAAACGGTGCGTCGTACTAAAAAAAGCGGAGAGGGCTATTTTCTTTACAGTAGAATGGGTATTAATAAACGAAGTTTTGTTTTGCAAAAATTAGTGACGTGCTAGTTTTTTTCAAATAATGTAAATTGTCGTGCTGATAAGCGCGCCACTGGCGGATATAAAAATAAATTTTTATTGCGAAATGTGCGCCTTTCATAGCAGTCAAAACGTACAAAATTTGAATCAAATATCTCTTACGTTTTCGGAATAATCAATACATATGCATTTTGAAATTCTAATGTCAACACCCTGTAACTTTTTAACGAAGCTCGATAGATAACACAATTGTATGACAGAACACCTTTAAAATCGAACAAAGAATATGAGATTTCATTTTCGACCACCCATTATGATTCACCCCGTATACTAATTTTGTCAAGTCCGTACCTGTAATTCAGTAATCACTTTTGCAAAACTCCCTTGTTGAGAAACAATTTGTAGATAATGCTGTAGATCCAAAAAATAAAAATAATGATCCGTCAATTTGTCTGCGAATTACGACGATTTAAAACTAACGAATTTTTTAAGAATATTTTGATTCCCTCTGTATAAGTTCTAATACCTTAAAAACAAAAAATTACAAAAACGTCTAGAGATATTGATATTGGCTATCTGCGATGGCATCACTCAATTTCCATTTACCTCTAGAAAGGTTATTTTATTTAATATTGCTATTATAAGTCACGAGTATCAACAACAGGGGTATCATAGTTTTTGAAAGCTAATATACCTGAAAAAACGGCACTTATTTTTAAACTTTTTGAATGAGTAACAGTCCGCAGACAATATGTCAATAAATGAGGGAAAACACAGTAACTTTCTTTACCGCTTTTCCGAACTACGACGATTTAAAAATATGAGCAACAAGAATCTCACACATTTTACGATTCACCCTGTATAAAAATTCAGAGTGCTTTAATAAAAAATCTGGCGGAAAGGTCCCGAGATATGGATGGTGGCTTACTCCTGACCTGAAAACGATAAGGAAAAAAATAGCTCATTGCAAAATGGCAGAACATCAAAATTTTGAAATTTTTGCATCATTTTGTTTCACACGCTATATAATAAAGAAAATGTCGGGTTCTTTTTCAAGATTATCCGCTTCCTTAATCTAGAGGAAATGAGATTTCAGACCGTGCACATTGTATTTAAAACAGTTCATTGCTTAAAAAGTTACAGCTAATTGAAAATGACACGAAAAATTGCTTGTGCCGAACTTTAAGTTGAGCAGTTTAGCAATAAAAGGTTTCTGACTTTCATGATAGCTTATGAGAAGCTATTAATGGTTCCATAAATATGGAATCAAGCTGCTGCTGGCTGTGCTGAATAGATAGCTAACATAAGTACCCATACCATTCATTATTATTGTCATCGTGTTAGCGTTGGAAATATGACTTTTGACATTTTTATTGTATCTCCTCACCCTATACTGGAGGCAGATTAAAATAAAAAAAAAATTAAAGATAACTAGATGACAATAATACATGAATGAGATGTGGTAATTGAGGTGGGGATTGCTAGGAGTTCTACCAACCCAAACCATGCACTTTTGCTTTTCTTAGCTAATGGATCGTCGCAAGGAAATAAGGAAGTTTTTTCATAATTCCCCTATTATTATGAAAAATCCTTAGCTCTTTAACGTAACGAATAAAAATTATTAATCACAGCGAAATAAGAAAAAATAAACAAAACAGCTATTTGTTTTTAGCTTTGAGGTAGCTAACTTATCTCTTAAGTCTATACTCGCGACGAGCCAATTTTAAAACTTCACGGGGACGTCCATTTAAAACCTTTTTAAGCAATTTTAAGACGCTCAAGAAGCGTAGGCATGGAAAGCAATTAATTAACGGGACATTAAGCAATCCATCAAGGGCTTTGTAGCCCTAAAAGTGCTCTTTCTCTGTGTACTGTAAAATTAAATCCCTCCGCTTACGGTGAAATGGAGGCTGATGGGTCTGGGAGGAAAGTGCTTTATTTTTATACGCCGTATACAATCTCAATTTTTGAATTTTTTTGGAAGAGTTTGGATTACGATAATTAGTAAATAACATACTTTTGTCCACGGATGTACAATAATATAGTAGTCATTTGTCAGGTTGTAAGCACATAATATAACCTTTGGATTGGAACATCGTCGTTGGTTTTTTCATTATACAGTTCATAAGAATTGCATGCAGATACCGCCATGTTGGAAATTATAAAAAAAAAACAAATGAAGGTTCCAACTGTTATGGCCGACCTGATATGCGGCCGCCATGGAAATTACAAAAAAAACAAATGAAGGTTCCAACTATTATGGCCGACCCGATATGCGGCCGCCATAATGGTTTTAACGTCACTTCGATTTTGACAGTCAAAACAACGCGTATTGACGACCGGGTTATCCAATTAATTACTACATAAAAATTGTAAAATAAGCCGTGGACAAAGTACGGGGTATTCATTAGAAAACTTTATCTGGTTGGTTGTGAAATGTCAAAAGAAAAGGATAGAGAAACAAAAGTCCATTTACTTTGAAAATGACATTCTTTTCTGTCAAAATTTCATAGCCTGCTAGATGAAGTTTTCTAATGAACACCCTGTATAGTAACCAATTTGCATAAAATAGGCTACGCTCGTGGGCTCAAACGGCAACTTCGGTAATGATGGCCTACATTATATGTTTGTACGTATGCCCGTACTTATAAATATTGAAAATATACAGGGTAAGTCTAAAGTTGGTGTGTTCCTTCGACCTTCCACATTAGGGCTTTAAAAAATAAGACTGCTTTTTCCGAAATATCAATATCAACGGAGATACAGGATATCAAAATATTACTTGGACAATTCCGATTTATTGTTAACCGCCCAACCACTTGGGATAATTAATAGTTATTTACGTAACAAGTATTAATAGATATTTACCTAACAGTACTAACCTAATTAGTAATTAATAGTTATTTACCTAACGCTAATCGCAATGACCGGACGACGCGTAGCGGTAGCAAATGCGTGCGATAAAGCGACTTTACCGCATGCTCGTAGGAAAACAAAATTTTGTAAGTGTTAATAGCTAGCTGAGAGGGAAATTATTCAACAGATAAAATATTTTTGGTTTTATCAGTGGCGTGCATATAAAAAGTTGTTTATATATTTTCAAAAATCAGTGTACACCATGACCACTAGTTTTTCTAATAATAAATAATTATTACTGAGTTAGTTGTTAAATTCTAAAAAGCTTTTATTTTTATGGTACCACGTACCGATTTCGAGTAAAATAATGAAACCGTTTAAACGTATTTTCTAAATTTTACATAAATGAATTTTTATTTAGATACAAAATTTTAAGTACAAAAAGTTTTATGTTAAGTAATAGCAAATTGCTTTATCGAAAGCCATATACTTTTGCAAAATTATCTCAAGTGGTTTGGCAGTTAGTAGTAATTTAATTTTTTAAATAAAACTTTGCCATTTTGCATCTCCGTTGATTAACCTCGTTCGAAAAAACGCTAAAAGAAAAAAAGTATTTTTTGAATTTGGAAGGATAACACCCGCTTTGGAATCACCCTGTATAATACACAATAGTTATTCCAATTCCCCGCTCATTACGAAAATCTTATATACCGAAAGATATACGATTTAGATTAAAATGGGGCAAAGTTGGGCATTTAGATGCACATCATCATGATATTTTTAAATTTCCAATACTGACTTTCCGAAACTTGACTACTTCCGAAGACCCAAAAACCCAAAATTTGCGAAAATCGTTTTTAATTTTTTCTATATAGAACTGGTTTGAAGCTATATTCTAAATTAAATTGCACATTCTCATGGATACTTTTCCCGCTGTACAATAAGATGTTGTTCGATCTTTAGTCCGACGTTTCGACGTCTCTGGATCATCATCAATTCCAGTTTTTTTTTATTATAATTCTTACATCTGAACACCAAAAATTTAAAGTTTTTTATATTAGAAATTTAACCATATGTTACATTTTATATTTTCGTTTCAGCTTATGTCCTTTTGAACGGTTTACGTACTTTTACACATACTACAGCCTTACTGAAATTTGTCGTTTTTTAATGGAATCTCGGAAATCTAGGAGATGCGAATTAAATTAATCTGAGAAAAATTTGTAATAAAAATTCTTACTTCCGTATATCTTTACAGAGTCAATATTAAGTTTACAGATTTTGAAAAGTCAATATCACTTTTTTATTGACACTTATTATTATTTCAAGATGGCTAAATCAGATCAGAAAAGTAAAGAACGTTCTACAAATATGTTTAGAAAACTGATGTTTAATAAAAAATTGATGATTTTCACTAAATTGTTTTATTAGAAATCTGATTACGCCGTCTTGTAGAAAAAAACGCTAAGGCGAATTAATAGTAGATTATGTCACTAGGAGTAAAAGTGGATCTTTTCGTGCTGAGCCCAGCGATTGACGTGAATTGAAGCTGAGGCCTGCAACTGGGCGAAGCACAAAAAGACCTTTTACTCCAAGTAACATTTACTATTTTGTTTCAAGCGTGCAGGAAATAAGAATTCTATTTCAGAGTGATTCAGTTTTGCAATTTTCTCTCATCCTCTCCCACCCTCTTTAAGCGGGTCTATGTACTTACCCAGTTAGTGGTTTATATTATTTTTTAAATAAATATAATGTGTTAGAAGGGTGGTTTTCAATGTTCAATTGTTTTAATGGTATTAAATCATAACCAATGGTTATGGTAAACTAAAAGTTTGTAGCATTATTATCAATACCAAAATTAATAAAAATCACATTGACAGAAAAGTATGATGAGGCGCATGACATTTAACAGACGAACTCAGAATTCGAGAACCTATGCGAGTTCGACTAATAACGGTTTTGGGTGATGCTCTCGAGCGCTCTGAGAGTATTCTTATCCTTTGTTTTCTCAATAAAAATGTCAAGATGGCAATACACTCAGATCGGTCTGATGCCATCTAGTGTTCAAATAATTTTGGTGTAAAAATCTTGTATATGCGCCACCATGACAGTAGCGGTGGCTTTTGACTTTACTTTTACTGCCTATGACTTTTTTGCTACTTTTTTGGTCTCAGGATTAGAAAGCCCACTTTAGGTGTGCGTATGGAGAAAACAAATGACGTACTTTTAGTCCGCTTGAAAAAAATTTTTTTTTTTTAAACATCAGTTTTACTCGGGAAACTTGTGCCACTCGCTTCGCTCGTGGGCTCAAACGTTACCCTCGAAAATAACAACTCTCATTAAATGCTTGTTGTATAATACGCACAAACATAATCCACAATTTTAAAATCACGTCTGATTTCGTTAATCAGACGTGACATAAGACATAAGATAGATGACGGTCTGGTCGCCCGGGCATGTTCATTTCAATGCTAAGAGGGAAGACGGTTTTGCTTCATTTTATATCTATCTATTTTAAGTATTTTTCAATAAAAAGTAAATTTTGTAGTGAAAACAGACGCTCTAATTTAGATTTGTCTCAATACATCCAAATAGAAGGATAACTATCCGAACGCCAGTGAGGATTATAAGGATTTCATATTTTTGCAAATGTGGTTGTAGATTTTTGGTTATATTTCCTTTTTTTCGTTTCGACGCTTATAACTTTTAAACTGCTCATTTGATGGGATTTTCAAACGGGCGTAGGTACAGAAATTAACGTTCTTTGCAAAAATATGGTCGGTTTGATGGGTCGGAGGGGGGGGGGGGGGGGGGGCGGCAGTGTCGTACTAAAGTCAAAAATTCGTTTTTTTTTTAGATACCAAAATTTACGACGGTTTTACCGTAGATCTATGTGGGGTGCTCATCATGGGTAGATTTTCTCATACATGTATGTGGATGATAAATCTTGAAGTCTAATTCCGATAAGTTACATAAGAAAATGTACAAAATTCGCAAATTTGGGATGGTTTTTTAATTTTTTTTTGTAATGGTCAACTTTGTGGCCTCCTAGCCCCCTGAGTTAGACGCGTTGCCCATTATGGGTGATACCAGCAAAAAGGGCATATCCTTGGGCACTTTTAGTTTTATCCCGCCAAAGCTGTGACTTTAATACAGAGTGGTTAAAAAAATTTCCAAACACAGTTAAGAAAAAGTATACAAAATAGTAAGGCAGTTTTTTGCGATTTTTACGAAAACTATGGAGCTGTCCAGCTTTGGTTGTATATGGTCAATTAGAAGCCGTGGAGAAAAAAAAATCAGTCGGCAGTTTTGTTCTAGCTCTTATACCGGGCGAGCTACAAATGTTTTTGCCAATTTTGGTGTACTTTTCTCGCATTTTACCCTGTAGATTCCACATTTTTGCAGTAAAAAATCTGAAATAATTCAGAGAGGTGACACACTTACGGATCTCGGATCTGACCAAAAATCAAGGGCCTAGCTTTGAATTTGAAATGTTGTTTCAAACTGCCAGTTTGAGGTATATTCATGCCGAGACGATGAATCTAATCAAATAGCTTTTTATCCCGGGGGATATTTTGGAATGTTTTCTTTTTGGGTCTTAGCAACCACTTTTCGTTGGGACGTCGCAAAATGGTCTCAATTGAATTTCGAAGCGAAAGATGCAGATTTTTGTAAATTTTTGCCCAAAAATCCCGAATGCTTCCGAAAATCGCCACTTAACTAGGATATCGGAAGCATTCGGAATTAGGCTCCTCCCACTAAACGTCAACTGACAGCTAAAATTTTCCGAAATGTATACATTAACTATAAAGACTTAGACCAAGGAAAATTGGCCGAAAAGCGTGGAAAACTATGTGGCAGGAGAAAATTTTAAATTTCTAGGAAGATTATTGGCCGGTCCTCGAAAAAGTTTTCACAAAGACTGATCGATTTGAATATTTCGTGTCCGGATTTATGTCAAAAAATTCACCTAAATCAAAGACCCTCTTTTTCAGATCTAGAGTTTCAACTCGAACGTAAATATGTAGACTAAATACCTTTCATTTACATATCGGCCGTGACGTAAGCGATTAAAGACATCACTGATATCTTTGAAACGATTCAAGTTAGAAAGCTGAAATTTGGTATGTGTACGGCTACATAATGCGACACGACGTTTCTTTCGATCTATATACCCCATCATCATCCGTTTACCCGTTGACACATTGTTGCTACATTTTAGTTATTTTTGCTAATGAGCGCGGAAACCAAATATATCCGACGTTTCGACTTTATGCTTACTATATGCCATAATCAGGGTATTCTCTTTTATACAAGGTATTCTCTTTTATACAAATATCGTTTTGTAAATGTGCCCCCAAACAATGAGTTTTTCGTATATGACTGACAAAGTAGCTTTAACGAAGACCTTTTAACTGGTACTGACTGTTCGATTTTATCGTTTTTAGCTTCCGAGATTTAATTGATTAAATTTCTCATTGATAGGGGTAGAGTGACATTTGCCATTTTATAGCAAAGCCATTTATGAGAATAGCACAACGGTGTCTCAATTAAGTGTGAATCGTCTCAAATACTGCTCAAAACGTTAATTACCATTTTGTTAAGTTTAATAACAGTCTTATAGGAAGTGAAAAACTGTTAAAATTTTATGAAAATACCTAATGTTTTAATATGATTGGATATTATGCCCACTAAATCAAAAACTTGAAACGACAAATTAAGCAGGTATTTTGTGGTGGTGAATGGTGTCAATAGCATTGTCATTCATTGATGTCAATAGCATCGTTATACCATGTTTAGTTTTTGGATTATATAAATAGATATAAGTATTAAAATGTCAATAAATAGTGAACAAATTACGTTTTAGGTTCCATTTTGAAAAGGAAAGAAGTTACGGAAAATTCCAATTTTTCAAATTTATTATATATTTTTGCCCCCTCGTTCATATGAGACTATTTTTGATAAAATCTATGACAATGAATCTCGGTCGAAAATTTTGACGACCTCCCTTTGAAATTTTCCCTTTATCTTGGAAACGGTAAGGTATTTCGATATGCAGGTTAATATGATGTATAAAGAGGTCGTTGAGAACTATCAGATGCATCGATCAGAAAGAAACTGCCTTTCATGGTTTTCGAGAAAATTACAACATTTATGTCTTATGTTTGGGCCACCCGTGCTCAGTTACTGTTCTAGGCAAACATTCGAAAATGGACTTTGCGTGTAGCTCTATTCTTCTACTTCCTTATCTCCACTCCATCCACCACTGCAAAATATTCGTTATTTTGGGGCATCGCAGCCATGAAATATATCTTTTAAATTCCTCCATCACTCCTCCACTGGTCGAAGTCGAGGGTAACACCAACACATCTTCATATAAAGCATTAAAATCAATTGCATAATCTGAAGTTGAACCTTTTTCATGAATATTGCGTTCTGAGCTTCTTAGCATTTCTGTTTCTGTTTCTTTTGTTTGATCAAATATTGAGAAATGCGGTTTGTAGATATCTTCAAATTTTTCGAGTGCTGTTTTCTTTAATTACATTCCCCATGTAGTAACATCAAAAGTTCCTAATTTAAGCCGGAGGTCCACAATTAAAATTACAGGAAATATTCAGTTAGTTTTATGATAGTGTTTTTGGAGATTAGATTATTGATTTAGAGATATAGATTTTTGGAGAAATCTTCATCGAAATGAGATATCAGGTGTTGAAGGCCGCAATGCACTATTATGTTCTCAAAATTTAGGTTTTTTGGGCCGGTTCGAGAGCCTCATATATTTAACATAGAAATATCGACTTTTCCCATATAAATCAATAGTAATCGATTTTATTCGTAGGTTCTAAGAGTTTTATGATAAATAGGGCATATATTTACATTTTAGATAGTATAGAGTCTCCCAAAAAAATGTTATAAAATGGATTCTTTGGATTTTAGCATTCGATATGAATTAATTTATTGCGTTAAGTGGAGTAGTTTTATGATAAATAGAGTGCTGATTACTGTTTTAAATAGTATACAGTGTCCTAAATAATGCTGCAACATTTAACTTTATTTTTTTTGTTTACCAATATATTTTATTTGTTGAAGTTTCATTTCCTTATTATAAACAGTGCCTTATAAACAGTGCCTTAATTTCTGACTTAGATACTATAGGGTGTCCCAAAAATTGGCAAATATGATATTTTTCGGAACAATTAAAGCTAGAAAACTGAAATTTCAATTGTAGATTCTTTGTTATAAATAGGAACTTTGATATGATTACTCGTGGGTTTTCACCATTTTTCAAAAATTGTTAGGTTTGGGAATATGAAATAAAGTCTTTCAAACGTTTGACATTTCAGCTAGTTTTAGGTAGCATCAGGCTCTTTGTTCATAATTTTACGGTAGTTTGGGCTACATTGGGGGAACGTTCGGATATTTCCTAATCTATGGGCGCCCGCGCGCATGGTAAAGCGACAAAAAAAAAGACGCACTGACAAATAAAAGAACAACATAAACAAACTAACTCAAGACTTCTGCTGACCAACTTGTTATTTGAACGAACCAGTGTTAACTACCGATTTCATGTTTAGGGCAGTTTACTTTTTGAGTTGCCAGTTGCCTACGACATGTTTCGTTTTCGTGACAACTCTGGACATCTGGGATTCAGTTTCCTCGTCCTTAAACATTTCAAAAGTCGATAGTTTTTTTCTTGCAGAGTCGCTGCTGCTGTTAGTCAACAGCAGTCTCGACAGGTGGACACTATCTGAGGAAATATTGAAGGAAAAAAGCATGAAAATGGCTCATTAAGTATAAAAGTATAAAAAAAAACCTAAAATTGAATATTAAAAGTAAGGCACTAAAAGGCACGTCTCTAAAATAAAATAGAGAAAATGAGTTGAAAAATCATATTATAAGCTAAAACATTAGAAAAAGATACTCGTCCAGGTGTAAAGGAAACAATAATTTGAAAAAATCTCCTTCTTTCAAGGATTTGGAATAACCTGATAAGTAAAAGAAAAAAAAGTTTAATAATATTAGGGAATTTTCAACTTAAACGGTGTGCTCTCATGGTTGTAAATAGTTGTTGTGATTAGAGCTATTGAGAAGAAAATTTGACAATAGTAAGATATCATCATCAAGAATTAAGCATTACACATAAGTTTACAAAACACGAATATTTAAAGATTCACATTAATTTATCCATGTTCTCTTAATGCTATTTATATAAAAGTATTTTTTTTGCAATGTTTTATTTCTTCTATGAATTTTTTATATGAATATATTTTGTCTTTTTTTTTATTTTTTCCTTTTCTTCTCTTTTCACAGTTCTCTAGCGCCGTTAAACGGTATCTGAAACATTTCAATGCAAAACATTATTTAACACTTTATCCCAAAGCTCTTGACCAGCTATAAAATTCATCTAAAAAAAGGCTCATTGTTAGTCAGTTAATCATGATTAATCGATATGTTTCAACCCCTTGTGGCTCCATCAAACCATTTTTTATTTATTAGATCCCCTTTAGCTCACTTCCTGGCCCATTTTTACGGAATTACTAGATAAACACGAAGTGAAAAAATAATGAACTCAACCGTGGCATTGACCTTCAATCGATACCGAATAAAAAATAGGAAAGGGGTGAAAAACTATTCAGCCGTTCAAGCCATTGCTTTAAACTCGATCAATAAACATCTTTGTTTTTTCTCATCTTTCTTATTTTAAATCTATTAGCTAGCTGTACCTGCCCAGAAATAGCGTATCTTAAGATTTTTGGACGCCCTTTTTCAAGGCTTCCGGAATATAAAATATATTCATCAAAAAAATCCGCACGTCTAAAATCCCTTTTAAAGAAGAAAAATTTAACTTTCGGGCCCACAATGCGACGGTCTGCGAGAGGATTTAACCCGAGGAAGCAGGAACAGTGAAGGATAAGTAATTCCTTCTAAGAACCCCTAACGTAATTAGATGGGGTTGGAAAAAAATAGGGTTGAAAACTTCGTCCCGAGTAGCTTGCTCGAACGCTCCCAAGCCGTTTCATTAAGCATTTGCCGACGAACGATATAGAAAAAAAAACTGTGGGTGACACATTCGTTTTGTGGGGTAAGGTTTTTATCGATTCTTAGTAAGCAATTTTTAATGAAGCAGTTTACAAACTGTGAACTTACAGCGAACTGTACAGTTTTATTATATTATTGGTTTTCCTTGAATGAAACTGTCTCCTAAACAACTTCAATCATAGAAATACTGCTGCCATCGAAAAATAAATCTTTAAATTATTTTGTTGGACATATTCGGAATTGTTTTTTTATGCTGAAACTTTACAACTCAGTCTCTTGTTGTTGTTATCCTGAACTTTTTAATCAGTTATATTGGCTGGGTAAATTTAATTTCATTATGGAAATTAGACGCCTTATTGAAAATAAAAACACGACGAGGCTCCTAACGATACACTGGATCCGCAAGATTAATGACTTTTTAATCATTTGATGCAATAAGGTGATGGGGTATCACGTTTCCATCCTAAGAAGCCTTCAAGAAAACCACTTAGTCAAAATTTAAATTTTATTACTCAACCAATGCCTGGAGATTAGGTTTTTTATTCGATTACATCCTAAGGGTGTTTTTGCGCAACTTTTCTTGTAGTCTTTTTGTTGACATAATATAATAAATAATATGGAGAACATAAAAGGAGGAAACATAAAATGCGGAGCCACAAAAGAGCGCGTCCCCTTTTTTGGACCGGCGACAAAACTAAAATTTGCCATTAAGGACGGCCATGCATAAGGACTCAAAGGCAATTTCTTTAAAAAGAGCCATTAAAGAAGGGTATCCATTGTTTGGGATGGGCGTAAATTAATTTAGGACCCCAGTGGAACTCTTCGAATAAGAAATTTTACATCGCCTAATCAGCGAAGGAAAGAGGGAAAGAAAAACAACTGGATTTTTTTCGGTCCGCATAAAAAATGAATTACATGAAAAATTCATAGATCCCATCGGGGAAAGATAAATAATAATTGGTAGTTGTATACCTAAAGGAAAATATGATAATGAGTTTAATTTTCTCTTTTGAAGTTTGTTAATGGCGTTTTTGAAAGCTTGGGATCATTTTTAATGTTAATTAAATAATAGAGTTTTCTTATGTATTGAATAGGAAATATCTAGAATTATTGTGAGAATCAATTATTTAAGAGAATTAATAATTTGGTAATTTAATACAGATGATTCAAGGGTATTTCTATGAATGACGGCCAAATTATTGTGTTCATTTTAGTTCCTTTTTATGATAAAACTCAAAATAAAATAGACAAACTCCGCAAAAAATGAAGATGGAAATGCATTCATAATAACATATTTTGTTAATGAGCATATAATGATGGCTATTACTCACAAAGATAAAATTTGTTACACGAGCCGTAGGCGAGTCTAGTAATTTATTGAGTGGGTCTAATAGCCATTATATGCGTTTTGCGTATTTTTTTTTTAAACAATTATTACTTACCGAATTCGTAAACTTATCATCATGACTGAAATATACCGAACCATACCAAAGAGGTGCATTTTCCCGCGGTACCACCATTAAGGGGCTATACTCGTCTACAGGGTGTCCCAGAAACAATGGGACATATTAGTATAGCGAGTTACGGCATGAAAAAATAGAGCGATTGAGCTTACTATGGCTTATAAAAAAGTAGCTACTTTTTATTCTACAGGTTGTGAAAGTTCTTTTTATAATTCTGTAAATTGGCAATAAATCTCACAGTTTGGCAGCTATTGATATGAAATTTTTTACGAGGGTGTTTTTGAGTACGACAAACCTACCCGGAATGTCAATTTTAAGCTAATTTGTAGGTGGCGCCACTTACGTGGCATGCGTTTGTAAAAAACTAGTATAACTTTTTAACTGACCCCCGTAGCTTAAATATGTTTATGAAATTAAAAAGACTGGTTACTTCTGCAACAAAAAGGTATGATAAAAGTGCGTATCTCTCACCGTTTTCCAGATATTTTCATTTACATTTTCCAGTGCAAATGCCATGATTTATTCGTAGTAGTTAATTCGCCGTTTTTATGACAAGTAGGCCATGAAACAATAGGCGGCGACTTGGGGCAGCGGCGGATTAATTTTGAGCGTCGGGGCAGGATTGACGGTTGTTGACCTAACAAGATATTTTCTTTAAGTTTGGCGTTAAAGTTGTTTTCTAGTTCAAATTTATCTTTGGAATCATTAAAAATAATTGCTAGCTAATAGTTTTTGTAAAGTCGTCTAGATATTAATTCAGAATGCCTCGACACAATGAATTTACCAATCTTGATATGAGGAATATGGTCTGCGTGTATGCTCAAACAAATTATAAAAGTCGTAGAGCTGCTGAAAGGTATTTAGAACTCTATCCAAACAATAGGCAACCTGATCATAAAACTCTTAAACTTTCGTCTAATGGAAGATCCACAGACCAGCAGTAGACGTCTCTCTGCAGCCACAGGGATCAGCAGATCATTAACATCCAGGATAACACGAAATGAAAAGTTATATCCCTATCATTTCACTCCTTTGCAAAATTTATTGCTGGGAGATTATCAACCCAGAATTGAAGTATGCAACTTTTTGCGCGAAAAGCAGTATCACGATTCTTATTTCTTCAACAAAATATTATTTACGGACGAGGCAACATTTACACGGCGGGGAATATTCAATTGGCGAAACAACCATTTTTACGATGTAGCACAGCCTAATTTAGTGAGAGAACATCATTTCCAACATGAATTTTCTATTAATGTTTGGTGTGGTATTTTGGGAGACAGAATTTTGGGACCTGTTGAACTCTCTGCAAGGCTGAATGGAGAACGTTACTTAAATTTCTTAAGAAACGAATTACCTATTATTTTTTTAGAAGATGTTCCATTGGCTTTAAGGAGATAAATTTGGTTTATGCAAGATGGAGCTCCTGCCCATTATACCAGACAAGTAAAAGAATATTTAAATAACAATTTTGCCCATCGATGGATTGGTTGGGGTAGTGAATATCCTTGGCCAGCAAGAAGCCCTGACTTAAACCCCTTAGATTTTTTTTTCTGGGGATATGTGAAATCTTTGACATACAAAAACGTACCCAACAACAAGGAAGAACTATGGAATAGACTTCAGGAAGGAGTAAATGTAATTAGAAATAAAAACCAAACTCTGTTCAAGGTGCGGCAAAATTTTGACTTGAGACTTAGAAAATGCATTGATGTGGGCGGCCAACATTTTGAAAATTTACTTTAGTTCAGTGATTTTCTTTAAATTTAAATATTGTAGTTAAATTAGATATTTGATGAAATTTAAGAGAAATTTAAGATGTAATTAATGCCCTAATAGAACGAGTTTATTAAAAAATACATGATTGACTACATACTTTGATTTCCACAGCCCTCGCACAGAGTTTTATAGTATTTTTTTAATGAACACAATTACATTTCTTTTAATAGGGGTTGGGTCAATAAAATATGCATTGTTTTAATACCGTTTGTTCAGAACAATGCCGTTTTTAATAATTTGCCGTTCACAAAAGATCATTCTACGCACCGGAAAATGTAATTGAAAATATCTGGAAAACGGTGAGAGATACGCACTTTTATCAAGTATACCTTTTTGTTGTAGAAGTAACCAGTCTTTTTAAATTCATAAACATCTTTAAGCTACGGGGGTCAGTTAAAACGTTATGCTAGTTTTTTTACAAACGCATGCCACGTAAGTGGCGCCACCTACAAATTAGCTTAAAATTGACATCCCGGGTAGGTTTGTCGTACTCAAAAACACCCTCGTGAAAAATTTCATATCAATAGCTGTGAAACTGTAAGATTTATTGCCAATTTACAGAATTAAAAAAAGAACTTTCACACCCTGTAGAATAAAAAGTAGCTACTTTTTTATAAGCCATAGTAAGCTCAATTGTTCTATTTTTTCATGCCGTAACTCGCCATATTAATATGCCATTGTTTCTGGGACACCCTGTATTTTGCAGAGTAAAATATTCAAACTTGCCGATTTTTCTATTTTTTCTATGCAACTAAGCACAACGAAAAGTCAAAAATTATCATATGGATCAGGGGTTTTATTGACCCAGCAGAAGCCTTAACCCCCATATATAAACTTTATAAATTTGAAAAAAGTTTTTAGCACGGTTCTGCGGGTCAGTCTCATCTCCCTCCCCCCCCCCCCTTCTCCCCCCCTCCCACCACCCCCCTCTTAAATTTTATGGCCCCACGGCGCAGGGCATATTCATAATTCAGTTCAATTTATCTTCTTCGTGTTAGCTGTCGTTGTCACACACAAAAAAAAAGGATCTTTTGTCTCAAAATCAAGCTACTTTCAGTCAAGAGATTGGCGCTTTTGAATAGGTCCAAGAGCTTTTTCTCTTGTTAAGAAAGAGAAAATCCCTTGTTAGAAGTTACTGAAAATAGCGGGATTCAAAACGGTCCTCTCTTGTACGAAAAAAACTAATTTGTTCGTGACAAAGTGGTCTTGAATCAATAAAAAAAAGTATTGATACCAGAGATTATGTTTCTTGTTTCAAACGCTAAACGTTGTGTAGACTTCAATGAAGATAATTTTTTCATTGGTAGAAGGACGTTGGTCTTAAAAGAAAGACCTGACGTTTTCAAAGTAAAGTAGTATTTCCCTTCGAATAAAAACATTTATTTTTGATTCAAGATAAAAGATTCTTAGCAAAAGATCTAGTAATTCAGTTCAAGAGCATGAACTCATATTTTTAACCCTCGCCATTTGATTCAAGAGCGGTTGTTCTTATTTAAAAAAAGAGTAGCTCTTACGGAAAGAACAAACGTTCTTTAAACATTACAGAAATCATGTCGCAAGAGCGAAAAGCTTTTTCAAATATACTATAATTTTTTGAAAGTATAATAAGCGGGTGTTAATTGAAGTCTCAATTATTTTGGTCTTGAAAAATAAAAGTACATGTTAACATTTTGTCCCATTATTATGCTTTAAAATATGAACCAATCTTAGACATTTAGAAACATTTAGAACATGTTCAAGACAATACTTTTGGCTGTAAATTAATTAAGCACCCGTTTATTACCTCCAATTAACTCACAAACTTAAAGTAGTAGAATTTGGACATAAATTTCATGGAAGTTAGGTAGTAATTAATAAAAAATCTATAATTTTTTATTTGAACTAGTAATATTTAACTTTTTTTTAACAAGTATATTATGCTTCAAATTGACGGTTTGATGCTGTTTACATAAGTACCTCGCAAAGCCATAAATTTGTACTTATACGTATTATACATACAAAATATATTACGTACCTAAACATAAGTCAGTCTTAGAGTTTACCACACAGCCCAAATTAAAAAAAATATTTCTAAAAAAATACATTAAAAAAGTCAAATAAACTTAATAAATTAATCAAAACCCAACAGTAAATATTCAAAAAGAAAAATAATAACACCTCTACAAAAGATAATATCAAATCTACAAACTTATTTTATTCAGAAAACTAAAAATTAAATTAATAGCTAATGTACGTCTTGCTTGATAAATTATTCTTATTAAAGAAAAAAAAAAATTTTTCCTTTTAGCGCAGAGATTCCTCGTTGAATGCTTATTCTGTCGCCAATACTTGGAACCAAAGCTTTTATTTGTTCAGTGGTCAGGTGTTGCACAACGAAAATCTCGTTAATCTTTTGTTCTGCGTTAATAAAAAGTATATTTTAGAAATAAATTACAATAAAAATATTAAACTATATATGTAAGGTTAAATGTTAAGACATAGACTTCGAGACGCATATTAAATAAATAAAAAAGTCTTAAATTTCGTTTGTGCCCCACTTCATATACCAATTCACAGTGGCGTACTTATTTTTTGTACATAAGAACTCGAATAAACAAATATGATTTCGACTTGCTACCATGAATTAACGACATAAATAACCCCCGCCATTGGGCTTAAACTTTGTCACTGTACTGCATTGTAATCCCCATATTCCTGATTTTTATTATTTGAAAGGCTGACTTAGACCAAGTATAGCTTGCTCGATAACTTGTGATTATTCTTCTATTTAGCTTTCTTTTTTTTGTCCTACACAATTATATACTTTCTTAAGAAAAATAAGTACATTTAAAATAGTTGCCATCCTAAATCTACTTACCTTCAAATATACCTCATAGGTATTCAACTCCCTATTTCTCTAAAAGTATTTGCACTTCCCTAATAAACTAAGATTTAATAATTTTACCACTATAAGCAGGCACCTGCGAAATGAAATAAGAAACGACATAACCCTTGACCGCGTATCATTATAATTTTTATGTTCTTGAATAGGTCTCTTTGATCAAGAGACTTAGTGAGCTTGGATTAATACCCAAACGATTGATTCAAGACCGTCGTTTTGTGTTAAGTGAAACTTCTCTTGTTTCCAGCTTATTCATCTCTTAATTTTAACACTATTAATATAAGAGCAATAGGCCTTGATTTGAGTTCTAGATCGTCAAGAGAAATTTGTACTTAAATCAAAACCTTTACTTTTCGGCTAACAAGAACATTCGCAATTCGATGTAAACTTTGTCTCTTACTTCAAGAAAATCTCGTTCAAGAGAAACGGGGGTTTTGAATCAAGACGCCGATTTTTTTCTGTGCACCTATTAGACTACTCAGGTTGCCAGTTCCTCTCACAATACTCAGAAACTAGGTCTTTTCGGAAGTAGTTAAGTATGTATCGGATCCGGTAATGGCCCCTAAGTTCAGGCGGCCCTAAGTAAAAGTAAAACTCTAGTTCAGTTTTACTTTTACTTTTGGTTAAGTTGGTTCAGGTTAGTTCAGTTATGTTTTTCCTTTGGTTTAGTTAGTTCAGTTAAACCTGTCCTTTATGACGGCTCACGCGGGGCTCTTTTGAACCTGTTGTTTAGGTTAGATCAGATTTACTTTGCCTTTGGTTACGTCAGTTAGTTCAGTTCTGTGTTTCCTTTGGCTTAGTTAATTCAGTTAAACCTGTTCTTTGCGGCGGTCTGTGAGGGGCGCCTTTGGACCTGTTGGTTAGATTAGTTTAGTAGTTTTACTTTGCCTTTGGTTAGGTCAAGTTAGTTCAGTTCTGTTTTTGTTTTGGTTAGTTCAGGTTAGTTTAGTTATGTTTTTCGTTTAGTTTGGTCAGTCCAGTTGTACTTGTCTTTTAAGACTGCCCATTAGAGCCGCATCTGCACCTTGCCGCAGAGGCCCTTTTGAACCGCTACGGTTTCTTGATGGCTGCACATAAGTGTGGGCTCAGTTGGTTAGGTTCAGTTTGACTTTGCCTTTGGTTTGGTTAGTTCAGATTTACTTGTCCTTTACGGCGGCCTATGGGCCACATCTGGGCCTTGTCGCAGTTAGTTTAGTGTTACTTTGCCTTCAGTTATGTTTTCTTTTTATTTGGTTAGTCCAGTCTTAATTGTTTTTTATGGCGGCCTGTTAGGGCAGCCTTTTCTTCTTGTTGCAGAGCCCGTTGCTTGCTACACATTAAGTGTGGGCTCTCTTGGTTAGGTTAGTTCAGTTTTTCCTTGCCTGTAGTTAGTTCAGTTATGCTGCTCCTTTGATTAGGTTAGTTTAGTTACGTTTTCCTTTGATTTGGTTATTTCAGTCTTACTTCTCTTTTATGGCGGCCCAGTAGGGCCGCCTCTGCTTTATAGCGGCTCTTTAACAGGCTCTATAGCGGCCCAGGCCCTACAGAGCCTGTTGTTTGCTACACATTAAGTGTGTTAGGTTAATTCAGTTTTATTTTATCTTTGATTAGTTTAGGTTAGTTCAGTTATGCCTTTCCTTTGGTTTGATCATTCCAGTTGTAGTTGTCTTTTAGGGATGACCGTTAGGGTCACGCCTGCTTTTTGTCGCAGCAGCTTTTTAGGGCTATTACGGAGCATGTTGATTTCTGCATATAAGTGTGGGCTCTGCTGGTTAGGTTAGTTCAGTTTTGCTTTGTCTTTGGTTAGTTCAGGTTAGTTCAGTTCTGTTTTTGTTTGGTTTAGGTGAGTTCAGTTGTGTTTTTCCTTTGGTTTGGCTAGTTCAGATTTACTTGTCCTTTACAGCGGTCCATAGTCTACCTCTCGGCCCTGTTGGTTGCAGTTAGTTTAGTTTTACTTTGCTTTTTGTTACATTATTTCATGTTATATCAGTTCTGTTTTCCTTTATGTTAGGTTAAGTTTGGTTATTTGTTCTTTGGTTTGGTCAATTGAAATGACGTTAGTCCAGATTATTTCTTTATTTTTTAATTTTTCTTTAAATTTTGCAACGTTGCATAGCGGCAGGAGTACTACAAAGATCTGTCATTGGCATGAGTCTCATATCATAATTTCTTTTTTGTCGGTTAGGGAACAAAAATAAGTGAAACAATTTTGAAAATGGCCGACGTTTCGACTATTTATTTAGCCTTCATCAGGGCTAAAACCCAATAAGTTAAATGGTAACAAATCCCTGGGCCCAACATAAAATTGTAAATAATGTTTGTTAAATTATGGAACGTAAAATCCTATACATCTATTACATCTATAAAATTTAAAAAATTAAAAAAAAAATAAATAATACAGACAAATTGTAAAACAACAAAGAATTAACATCTGACAATTACCGACAGTACGAAGTAACCAGTAAAAATTGAGGCGTACATTACGGAAGAAAGAACTTATCTATTCTCACTTAGAGAGGGTAGCCAGTTAAAAATCTATTCATGATAGTTAAAATAGCAAACTCCATTTGATTGTTCGGTGACCCTGGTATCTTAGGCTCGACAAACTACACGTCCGCTGCATAAGGTACAAAATTTGCGAATATTAATATTTGCTTGGCACTATCGCCCAATATACAGATGTAGTACGCTCATGACGAACATTATTTACAATTTTATGTTGGGCCCAGGGATTTGTTACCATTTAACTTATTGGGTTTTAGCCCTGATGAAGACTAAATAAATAGTCGAAACGTCGGCCATTTTCGAATAAAGAAGGGGTGCATTATTTGTTCCAATCCTGCTAACTTCACCAACAACTTACAACTTAAGGAGACTAATTACAACAATGAAATAATTTCAATTTGATTTCTCGTTTGGTAATAGTAGATTATGTCACTAGGAGTAAAAGTGGGTCTTTTCGTGCTGAGCCCAGAGATTGACGGCCGAAGCGAAGCTGAGGCCTGCAACTGGGCGAAGCACAAAAAGACCTTTTACTCCGAGTAACATATACTATTTTTTTTTTCAAGCATGCAATAAATAAGAAATCTATTTAAAACTGGTTCAGTTTTGCAATTTTCTCTCATCCTCTTTAAGCGGGTCTAGGTACTTACCCAATTGTGTATATTATTTGTAAAATACATAGAATATGTTAGAATGGTGGTTTTCAATGTTCAATGGTTTTAATGTATTAAATAATAACCAATGATTATGGTAAACTAAGAATTTGTAGCATTATTTTCAATACTAATCTAATAAATGTCAGATTGACAGATAAATATGATGACGCGCATGACATTTAACAGACGAATTGAGAATTCGAGAACCTATGCGATTTCGACTAATAACGGTTTCGGATGGTGACTGGTCGGTCTTGAGTGCTCTGAGAGTATTTCTGTCCTTTGTTTTTTTAACAAGAATGTAAAGATGGCAATACACTCAGATCGGTTTATCTGGTGTCATCTATTATTAAAATAATTTTGGTGAATGAAAATCGTTTATGTATGCGCCACCATGACACGAGCGGTGACTTTTGACTTTACTTTTACTGCCTAGGACTTTTTTGCTACTTTTTTGGTCTCAGGATTTGAAAGCCCACTTTAGGTGTGCGTATGGAGAAAACAAATGACGTACTTTTAGTCCGGTTGAAAAAAAAAATCATTTAATGAAATTAAATTTAAAAAAGCTTTGTGGATTAAAAGAATTTCATTTCAGTTTAGTTTTTGTGCTCTTCATAACCCTTATTTTGTACTGCAAGCTATTGTTTTGTATTTCTTGGTATAGGATCCTATTATACAGGGTGTTACGGGACGAAATGTACATGGTAATATGGGAGATAGGCTTTGACCATGCCAACTCATTTTCGGTTTTAAAAAAGTTTGGAACTCATTTCTTACTGATATACAGGGTTTTGAATAAATTTTGCCCAAAACAAAAATTAATCATATTTCGATACGATAATATAACGATAAACTATGGCTAACAATCCAATTGCACAAAGCCAAATGACGCACACTAACACAGGGTTCGAGGCGTTGGACCTGCTGAAGGTCCTAAGAGTAAAGTCTTTCTTTTTTCAGATTTCTCCAAACTTTGACTGGTTCAATCCAACGTTATTTAAATGTTGACTGATTCTTCTTGTGCTCACGCTAGGATTTTGGCCAATGGTATCCAACACATCATTGTCAAGTTTAGTTAGTTCGTTTTTCTCCACAGTTTAATGGGGACACCTTCCGTACAGGGGCATTATTCTATAGGAAAGAGTGAAAGTGAAAGTGAGGCTGCCCAATGGAATGGGAATGGAGCTGGCCAATGGAATTCGTCAACAGAATTTTTTGACCAATCAAGGATGTCAAAATTCTCACTTTCACTTTCACCCTTTCCTATAGAATAAGCGCCCTGTCGAAGAAAGCCAAGAGTTGTGGAAAAAGTCTGATGATTGGGGATTATTCGATTCGGATATCGCCTCTGATATTCCCGTACCGCCGCTCTACATTTGATTACAATATTAAAAGTTGTAAAAAAAAACAAAAATGCGACAACTTAAATTGTTCCGATTTCTTATCGTCTAGAGTTTGTAAACCTCACATCTATTGCAAAAGTTTTAAAAAATCGTATACCGAGTGTTGAGTTTCATATGCTTGCAGCATCATGAAAAGAACAACTTTATTAGTCCGGCTCTGGAAATTCAGAGCTTTTTGTTACCTTGCTGGGTTCTTCTCCTTTAACGCCTCACGCACATGCAATTTGAATTCAATTCTTCAAAAATTCTGGGAAATATGTTTTTGTTTTGGGCAAAAATTTATAAAAAACCTTGTATATCACTAAGGAATGAGTTCCGAAATTTTTTAATACTGAATATGTGTTGGCATGGTCAAAACCTAGCTCCCATATCAGTATGTACATTTCGTCCCGTAACACCGTGTATTTACATTACTGTTTTAATATTTTTTGGTACAAATATGAATATTCCTGAAATTTTTTCGCTATAAACTACCTAATTTGATGCCCTCTTTCTTGTAAATTTCAAAAAACCTTGAAATTCCTTAATGCTTAAAACCAACCAGACCCGCAATGACACTTTAATAGGTGTACACGCTATTTCTGTACATCCGGAAACTAAATCACTCTTTGTAATCAATTTGTAAAGAATAATTCAAAACATCACATCCCTAAACCAAAATGTAACCAAAAATTACAAGTGCTATGAATAAAATGATGTGCGTTGCCATAATTCGAATCTAGGGCACTGTCAGAAAGCAAACTCGGTTCAGTCTCAATTTTTCATTTTAAGTTCTTTAAATGGAGTGTTTAATGTTTAAATGGAGAGTTTGATGGCGGATTTGATAGAGAAAAGGCAGCAGAAGATGTGGTACAGGAAATCGTGCCCAAAAAGTCGAAGAAGATCTATTAGAATCAGTATGAAACATTCCTTCAATGGTGTTCTGATCGGCGTGTCGAAATAGTTATTTACTTCATATTGTATCATTTAGGACACTTTTACGTACTTGACTTTAATCCGGTAATAGCTTTTTGCAGGACTGGATATCGTAATATTTATTTACCTAGCAAGTGAGGGAAGTGATGCTTACTACACGCTGATTGCAATGACCGAACGACGCGTAGCGGCATTCGCGTAAATAACTATTACGTTATAAGTCCGGTAAATATAGTTTTACAGTAGGAGTAAGATGTTTCTGAAATGGATTTATTGAATACCGGCACAGGATGTACTGGTACTCAATACTGTAAAATTTCTTTATTTTCAACAACATATGTAATGATGACGTTTCTGTCTTTTTAAAATCTTGGAAGTGTCTCATTACTGGTCTAGGACGGAAAGTAATTCCATTACTGGTCTAGGACGGGAAGTAGTTACTTCTCGTCCTGGAAGTAGTTATTCCCCGAATGGAAGTAGTTGCTTCCTGTCCTAGACCAGTAATGCACATGCAAACAAAGCGCAGAAACTTCATGGAATTACAGAAACCCTGATTGTTGGTTTTGCTCTATATGTGTACTAACAATCATCAAAATTCCGCCTCCTGAGTGAAGAATTGAGGTAGAATATTATATGAATAAATAATAATCAAGATGCAGAAAGTGTGGTTGAAAATAAAATAGTATACATATACTATTACGATATCCAATCCTGTAAAATGCTATTTACCAGACTAAAATCAAGTACGTAAAAGTGTCCTAAATGATACTTCTTCTTCAAGTGCCATGCAGATTCCTGCGTAGGCGTTCATCCTTTCACTCATCATATGATTCTATTAATTGCAGCATTTTGCAGTGTCTGGAAGTCCTGTATTCCTGTCCACTGTCGTATGTTTCGCAGCAAGGACAGTTTTCTCCTACCCACTCCTCTTTTTCCTCCCTCTATTTTACCCTGGAGTATAAGGCGCTGGAAATGATAGCGTTCTCCGCGCAGTACATGTCCAAGGTAGCCAGTTTTTCTTCTTTTGATGTTTTCGAAAAGTTCACGGTCTATCAAACCAGCTCTTCTCAGAATGTCCTCATTCGTTACATGTTCAACCCACGACACCCTCAGCATCCGTCGCAGGGTCCACATCTCGAAGGCCTCGATCCTATTTATAATTGTTGTCTTCAACGTCCATGCCTCGACTCCGTACAAGAGAACGGACCAGACGTAGCATTTTACCATTCTATATCTGAGATTGAGATTCAGGTTTTTGTCTGTCAGAAATTTTTTCAGTTTTATAAACGTTGTTCGAGCTTGCTCAATTCTGCATTTTATTTCTTGATCTGGGTCCCATTTTTGGTTGATCATGCACCCCAAGTATTTAAATTGAGTGACTTGTTCAATGTTCTCTCCCTTTACAGACATTATGACATTTGGGGTGTCGTTTCTACTAATGGCCATGCATTTGGTTTTACGGATGTTGATTTTCAGACCTAATCTCTGGCTTTCTTCATTGATCTTATCTAGTAGAACTTGCAGGTCATTTGCACTATCCGCCAGTATCACGGTATCATCCGCGTATCGAATATTATTGATGGGAATTCCATTCACTTTAATGCCCATGGGACTGTCGGAGATTGACTTGATGTTACACATACAAGTTAAACAACATCGGAGACAAGATACACCCCTGGCGGACGCCCTTTTTTACTTCGAAATCCTCAGTTGTTCCTGCATTTTGAATTCGGATTTCTGCTCTTTGGTTCCAGTATAAATTACCTATAAGTCTGATATCCTTTCCATCCAGTCCCAGGTCTCTAAGATATGATATGAGGAGGTCGTGCTTTACATTATCGAATGCCTTCTCGTAGTCGATAAAGCACAGAAAAACGTCTTGTCTCTGATCTTGGCAGTTCTGCACTAATGTCTGGAGACTGAATATGGCTTCTCTTGTTCCAAAACCACTCTTAAATCCAAATTGACTGGCACCACTCACTTCCTCGCATCTCCTGTATAGTCTCCTGTGCAGAACTCGAAAGAAAAGCTTGAGGAAATGACTCATTAGACTAATGAGGCGGTAGTCTTTACATGCTGTTGCGTTGTTTGTTTTAGGAAGTGCGACAAACGTAGAACGGAGCCAGTCCTCAGGAATTTGTCCAGTGTCGTAAATATTGTTAAAGAGTCGGACAATGATATCAAGGTTTTGTTCGCTAATCAAATGAAAAGTTTCTGAGTACATATCATCAGGGCCCGGAGCTTTGTTGTTTTTCATTAGAGTTATGGCATGTTTGATTTCACTCTTTAGTATACTTGGTCCTGATAGCGTTGTTATTTCGTTTTCGGGGTTTCCTGGTCTGGCATCCTGAAAAAGTCCGGTAGTGTATTCCCTCCATGTTAGTAGTAGTTTCTCGGTGTCCAATATTATTTTATTGTTTTCATCCCTAATGAAACCCACACTCTTGTTGTTATATATTCCAGCGATTTCTTTGACTTTTTTATGGAGATGGAAATTGTCCCCCAGTTGGCTCAGATTTTCTGCCTCCAGACATCTTTCAGTCAACCAACTTTCTTTTGCTGTTCTTATTTCATTTCGAATTCTTCTTTGAAGACTTTTATATTCTGAGTAGTCTCCGTTGACTTTACATTGCCTTCGCTTTTCCATTAAATCCAGAATGTCGTCAGTCATCCATTCGTTCCTCGTTGCCCTTCTGGTGTTTGTAAGGAAGGTTTCATTTGTTTCCTTAAAAACTTCTTTGAGTTTGAGCCAGTGTTCGTTCGTATCTTCTATATTGCGAGTATTTTCCAGTTCTTTGTTAAGATGTTCTTCGTATGATGATCTTCTTTCCTCGTCCTTAAGTAGTTTTGGTTCCAATATCTTTCTAGTGGTCTTTTCTTTGGGTCTGGACAGGCGCAACACTATATCGGCACGCAGCGGATTGTGGTCAGATTCAATATCGGCACCTGGCATTGTGGTTACTTTAGTGATGAGATTTCTAAATCTTTGATTAATGATAATGTAGTCTATTTGGTTTCGGACAATGTGATGGTCATTGTCTTGCGGAGATCTCCAGGTGTACAAGCGTCTTGGTGGTAGCGTGAACCATGTATTTGCAATCACAAGGTTATTTTCTTCGCAGTACTGAATTAGTCTTTCCCCTCTTTCATTTCTTTCACCCAAGCCGTAATCACCCACCACTGATCTCATTTTACCCTTACCAACTTTAGCATTGAAATCTCCTAGAATTATATTGATCTCGTTCGTTTTTGTAAGCTTTAGGGCACTGTCAAGTTGTCTGTAGAAATCCTCAATCTCTTCCTCTGATTTGTCCGCCGTTGGGGCATAGACCTGTACGATATTGATGTTCATAGGTCTACCGGACAATTGAATTAGGAGTGCTCTTTCTGAAATTGGGATGAAGCTCTTTACTGATTTTTGTATGTTTTCATCCATTAGGATGCCAACGCCGTGTTGATGGTCTCGGCCGGCGTTCCTTGTACCTGAATAGTATAATACTTTATCCTTTGATCTGATCATTCCATTTCCGGGCCAGCGGACTTCACTCACTCCGAGAATGTTTATTTCCATTCTTTTCATCTCCTGGATTAGGTTATCCAACTTTCCAGCCGCAAACAAGGTTTTAACGTTCCAAGTAGCCATCTTTGTTCTCTTATCTAGTTGAAACCGGGGGATTCTTCGCACCTCTTGACCATTTAAGGTCTGCCCGGGACTAGAGGCCATCTGTATTTGTGCTTCCAACATGATAATAGTTAATCGGATGAATATCCTGGGAATATCCTTAGGATCTTTAATACAGTGGGTTTCCTTTACCTTCTGTATCCCCCTGCCGTTGGCCATTTGTTGGCTCTTCCGCCTTTAAAGACGATTTCTCATCTCACGGGCAAGAGATTACCCTCGCTCCTGTTGGTTCATCCACCCTGAGCTGTTGACCAAGAGGAGGTGGCTGTTTATCCCGACAGTCATTCGGCGCTAGTTTTGGTCCTTCCCCATATCTGGGAGGCATCCCCCTATCCGCCACCTGGGGAGGCGCCCGATGGAGGACTAGCAACCCCACACGGGTATGCTGTGCTAAATGATACATTATGAAGTAAATGTCAATGAAAGTGCCTCATTTTTTCAAGAACAGTTCAAGAAATAAGTCCTGCAAGTACTTATTTCTTGCTATGCTGATCGTAAAAAATAACATTGACATCGATAAATTTCCTAAATTGCCAGCTTTGTTGAAAAGGAAAAGCTAAGGTAATAAACCCATAAAATAAAAAAAATTTAAATATAAACCAAAACGACAGTAAGGGCGACTTTTACAAGTTCAAGTAAAACTTCAGATTAAAGATAAAACACCAGACTTGATGTACATTGCATTGTTTACCTGACAGATAAACAATGCAATGTTAAAACATTACTACAACATAGTTTAATATATATCATAGTAGGTGGTACTTATTTTCGGCATTTCTGAGGCCTGAAGAACCCAATAGTTAGTTCAAATGATGGTTGAAGATGTGAAAGATCTAGGCGATTACTTTTTGGTCTCCGTCGGGAATACTAAAACCAAGATAGACAGACATTTTGTGGGGAAAAATTTGAATCAAGCAGCGATCTTTATAAAATTTTGTAGACAGTACATGTCTTTAAGGGTGACTTTTACAACTATCACTAAAACTTCAGTAATTAAATTTAAAACACCAGTAATGACGTAGATTGCATTGTTACCTGACAGATAAACAATGCAATCTACGTCATATCTGGTGTTTTAACTTCAAACAGAAATTTTGCTGATAGTTGTAAAAGTCGCCCTAAGAAAGGTTGACACGCTCCATGCAAGATTTTTTGTGCATTATGAAAATAATGTGTGCACCACGCAGACTGTAAGAAAAAAACACTCTTGGAAATGTACCCCAACACGTTGCGGAATTTTTGAAACTACCTACGCCATCATTATTCGTTATACGGGACATTGCATTCGCCCCACATCAGCATCCTTGCTAGCAGATGCTGGAACTTCTATAGACGTTTTGAAGCGACATGGTGGCTGGAGATCATCTGCCATAGCTGAGGGATATGTATAAAACTCCGTTGATAATAGAAGGAACAGCAGACAAAAATTTTTGTTTGTTTCAACTGAAAAAATTACTTCACAGGTGAACATGATGTACCATTCACGACAACATCAGAGATCACTAGTGAAATTTCAACGTGAAAACGAATGACTATTGTCCAGTCTACCGATATTTCTAATGAACAGACTCATAGTTTTGTCTACATTTAAAATTAGGTGTCATTCTATTTAAGAAAAATCACCATTACGTCACGTATAAAACATTTCCTTAATACAGATTTGTCGTCCTCTCGTGACAGTTGTAGAAAGCTCAAAAAACTTTTTTCATTTCGAAATAATAGCGTTTTCAATTGGGAACGCCAGTGCAAAACCAGTGCAATTTGTACGTTCGATTGGTGACTTTCGTGCAGTTTGGTATGTTTTATTGGGAAACCGGTGCAGCGCGTTTCACACTGAGTGCAATATTTTCGACACGAGCTGTACTAGGTCGTTTTGCCCTGATTGCAAAGCAAATGCGAATTGCATATTTTATTGAAACTACACTGGGGTAAATATTTAAAAAAACTGGAATTGCCCTGAAGTCGACTCGGTGCAAAACTCGTTTTGCCAATCGAAAGAGCTATACGAAAGAAGCAAATTTGGTGATACCAAAGACCTTTAAATACTGTACGCCAATATGGCGATTTAACTTTGTAGCAAAATGTAAGGCGTTCATTTTTTAAAACTATTTCTGTTGATGTAAAGGAACTCTGATATTTTATCTTTGTCTTGGCACTGGGCCTCAACAGGAAAGACTGCCACAACAGAGACAATTATGTATCATTTGGCTATCATTCTATTTAAGAAAATTTTAACATTACGTCACCACTGTCACATTTGACTTATTAAAGTCTTCTCAATACAGAATTGGCGCCCTCTCGTAGACGCACTAAGAACAACAAAAAATAGTTAATTTGAAATACGAAATGAGTAAATTGGGTGGGACACTTGAATGATGTAAATAATCATTGAGCAGCTTAAAATTTTACAGATGTAGAAGCTGCTTAACAATACGACCCATTCGTTCGATAACCAAAATGGGTCTAGAACCTAAAATTGATCTTATTAGTGTAAACAGCAGTGAGTAATGATTACTCAATGTATAGATTGACTAATAGAGATTATTACAATCTGTTGAAATGTTGACTCGGGTTGACAGCAGGAAATCAATCAAATGGATAAGTTGCTTGAGAAGCAAATATCTAAACATTTGCATGCTTAATCGACGTAAAAGCTATGAAGAAGTCTGGATAACCAAAGAATACAAAACAGTAAAATTAAATCATAACTGTGATCAACATAAAAATTTTTAGGTTAGGCACAACCAGATTGAACAAGAAGAAAGATAAAAGTTTTTTATAAAATCACGATAATTGGTATCGAAAGAGATCGAGGTTCATATTGAAGAAAGTTTAACATAAGCGAAAAATTTAAAATGTAGTCGAATCACTACGATTTAAAAAAAATTCTGTAAACTACATGGTGGGAGAGTACCAAAAGCTGAAATCAAACCAAATCTGAATACAATAAAATGCAAATTTTAAGGAACTAAAGACTTGAAAATTTACAAAGAAAAGGTAAGTATAGTGTAACTTCACGGAAACGATATTTCCGTAAAGTTTCAAATTCTGGAAATATAAGTACCGCATAAAACTCATTTTATCAATAGCAAGGAAAACGTCAAAAAGAAAGTTTATAAGAAAAGGCCACAGATTCGAAAAAAAAAATTATGGATCAAAAAGTTGAAAAAAGCTATCAATAAAGAAAATGTCTGGATATATAAGGTTAAACCAATAAAATTGAATATACATTTCTGAAAACAAAAACTGATAATAATTAAAAATAAACATTAGGAAGAAACTGCGATTCTGATTTCGCAAGTTATACAGAACATAATACAATTTATTCATCAGTAAGTAAGAAACCAGTTTAATTGTCATCACAAATTAATTTGATGTATAGAAGGAGAGAAAAATTTAAATTGCTGAGAGTTTTGAAGAAGAAAAGACAAAGGAGAACAAGCTGGAAGGGCAAGTTTATAATTTTAAGAACCTAGAGCAAGAAATGTAAGTCATGAAAGATGATAAATTGAAGAAACTAATTTAATTTGCTTAGGCTATGACGGAATAAACACAAAACAGACAAACATAATATGCTTTGTCTGTAGGGATAGAAACAGAGAAGAGAGGAGAAGTTGGATGAACAAGTTAAATGTGTTGAGAGTTTATCAAGAGAAGAGAAAGAAGAAAAAAATTCAAATTGGTGAGAATTTAAGCAACAAGTGACACGTAGTGTATGAAGGAGGATAGGTTGAAGACCTAATTGATTTAATGTACAGGGGAAGAGAAAAGAAATGAGGATAAGTTGGGGAGAATTAATTCAAATTACTGAAAATACAGAGAAAGAAGAAATAAGTGCAGAAAAGATGCATTTATTATTTTTTTTTAAAGAGAAAGAAGGACAAACTGACAGAAGTTCAAAATTTTGAGAATCTGGAGCAAAATATGAACGACGATAGGTTGGAGAAATAAACTTAATTTACTTTGTCTACAGGGATGGAAGAGAGAGAACAGGCTAAGTTGGATGAACAAGTTAAACATCTTGAGAGTCGACTGAGAAAAGAGAAAAGAAAATAAATTTCACTAGACCAAAAAGTGATAAAAAGAGTATTAGGGAGACTGAACTTTCTCAACTGAAAACCAGTTCAGGTAATTTAATGTAGAGGGGAAGAGAAAAGACATTTGGAGGGACAAATTCAAATTAATGAAAATACTGAGAAAGGAGAGTTAAGTTGTAGCACGTTGAAACAAAACAATTAAATACTAATACATTCAAGGAGACTCCAATAATATATGGAAATATTACGAAAAATAAAGAAGCAGAATAAAAGAAAGTTCGTGAAGAGCATTTGCGTTAGCCTGGAAAAACTAAAAGAAATACTAAAAACTATTACCAGCATGAATTTCTTGTAAACAATATAGACAATTAATTTTGGAGAAGAAGAGAAAAAAAAAACAAAACGCTCAGAAACAAAGAAGAACTGGCTAAAAAATGAAGGGCTGAGAAAAAATTATACAAACTCAGAAAAAGGCGAAGGAAATCAGCGAGCAAAAAAGAGAGCAAAATCACAAGGATCAGGTTGTCAAAAGATCAGAAGAAGATGAAGTAAAAGTATTGTAACTTTGTGCCTAGAAATGCTCCAAATGAGAAAGTGATCAAAGAGTTCCCTACATTTCATTGGAAGACCAGTCATTTGAAGAACCGAAGAAAAATGATTAATTTCTTCGTCTCTAACAGCAAGAAAAGAGAGACAAAAGAAAAACACATGTTCAATCTGTTGAGAGTTTTGAGGAAAAATAAGAGAAAGACAGACAAGCTGGTAGAAGTTCAGAATTTTGAGAATCTAGAGCAAGATATGAAGCACTGTAGGCTGAAGAAAGTAGTATAATTTGCCTTATACTACAGAGATAAAAAAGAGATTAGAAAATAGGTTGTATGAGCAAGTTAAATGTGTTGAGTGTCGACCAAGAGGAAGGATGAGTTTCAAAGCGTTGAGAATCTAGAGCAACAAGTACGATGACAAGTACGGCATAAAGGAGGATACGTTGAAAAAAACAGTTCAATTAATTTGACAGGGAAGGAGAAAATAAATGAGGGTAAATTGGAGGAACTAATTCAAAATACTGAAAATACAGATAAAGAAGAGATACATGCAGATAATCAGATAAAATTTAATTGCTAATACATTCCAAGAACCGTGTTTTGGTCGCGTGTTGCGCGACGTTTTGACTACTACACCTGGTGCTGATAACATAATTCACAATTTGAAAATAAAAAATATATAAAAATAGTTATTTTCCTAACTAGTGCGGAAAGTGATAATTTCCCGCACGCTGTCTGCCGATGCTGACGAGTGCGGGAAAAACACTTTCCGCACGAGTTAGGAACAATATTTTTTCTACGAGCCTAAGTAAAGAAACAGATAATCAGCATATGATAGAACGTTATCTTTGTCAACAATATGACAGCTGAATTAATCAACAATCAATTGGTTGTTATGACAAAAACTTGGTGTAATTGTTGGCGTGACGTAATGTTTCAGGCATGAACTGGTGACATTGGAATAAAAAGTACGTATATTATAGATACATTTTGTATTAAAAATCAATAAAGGAAAGCATAATAGTTCCTTAAAACAGATAAAAATGTTTGGCATGGCTGTAAGGCAGATGCACCTATTTATAGATAGACTATAAAGTCTAAATTATATTATTCACTCTTTAAATATTTACTTTCCCGCACGCCAAATTTACTTTCACGCAGGCCGTGCGGGAAAGTAAAGCATTCGAAATAAAAAAGGCGTGCGGGAAAGTGACATAATAAGCACGGTCGTAGAAAAATGTTTTGTTCGTTTTTTGAAAAGTTCTTATTAATGCAATTCTAAATATCTAATAATATACTATGTGTTTTATTTTTAGTTCTTTGATAAGTTTAAAAACAACTAAGATACGAGGGCTTCCTCAATCTCCTTGTTATGCTGCATTTGGTGATATGCGACAGTTACTAATTCTGTTGGTACAGTGCGGTATCAGTACTCATACTATCCAACGGTATCTACCATCAATCAAACAGTTTAATCTTTGTAGTGTGCGAAGATTCAACCCAGTCCGACTAAAATAACGGCTTAATATCTGTAGTCTGCGGTCAAAAAGACCTTGACTAGACTTTATAAAAAAAATTAAAAAATCACATAAAAAACAATTAGCAAAATCTAACTTAAATGTTAATAGAATTATTGATTATATTGAGTCCGATACAGAGTACGATATATAAAATGCATGATCGTATTTAAAAAAAAATAAGGTTAATGATAGTTGCATGAAAACGAAACATCGGATTTTAAATAGGAAAATTCCACGTTGAAGAGAGCAAAAAGTGGGTTTGAAGAAGTATTTATTAATTTTAATTATCTAAATTAAGACTAGAAAAATAAAAAATGTTCTTTTAAAAACTCTGATTCTCTTCATATATCCGAATTTTCAAAGTTTAAACTTCAAAAACGGTGACCCTGTATATGTTAGTGATCAAAGTTGCCAGAGGGTCTTCAAATTTGGGATGTTCTTCATTTTGATTTTAAGCACCTTTACGAATGAATTTTTGACATATTACTGGCAGCATATTACAGGCAACTTTTCTTAACAACTTTCTGTCGCATCTCTCATAGGAAGGAAACTTTACTCTAGCGAAAAAAGAGGTTTTCTCACAATTTTCAAAACCTTTTTGATATTTGAAAACTTATGTTATGTCAGAAATTGATCTTTGGCAGATCTAAACTCCAAAAAAACAAAATTTTAAATGTGACTTTTTTACATTTTACAAGAGTTGTTTCATTAATCTGGGGACATTGTATAAAGAATGACTCGGAAAAACTTTCAGTAAATAAAATATGTCTACAAAATAGCCTTAAAAAGTTAATTTCGTTAAAAAGTGAAAAACCGATAGTGATTAATGATCTGCTAAGAAGCGAAGAAAAAGTAGTGAGAGTAGAAACTCCGGGAAGTTTACATTTTAAACACTTCACTGACTTATTTCAGTTTAGATTGGTGCGGCTAAGCAAGGACCAAAACGCCGATAACCAAGATTCCGTATTTTTACACGTATGCCGTTTCGCTGATGCATTCTTTTTACCTCCTTCACCTCATATTACGGGGCGAATCGGTTAGAAAATGGAATCGTGTGCCGAAAAGCGTCAGATGACTTGTGGCTCAAGGGGGTGAAGGCTACATGCTGTTCGATTGCCGTTTTCTACCTTCTCGCCTTTTTTTTTGGTATTTTGAAAGAAAAATAGGTCATTGGTTGCACGCGCCCATCATCCTTTTATATATTTTTTATATCCCCACAGTTATGCTCTTCAGATGGTATTTTCAACTACTTTTGATGTGTATTATAGGACTAGACAAAAGAAAGACACTTAAAATTAGGTTTTGGCGTGTCGAGCAACAGGTGTTTAATATTGTGTGTCCATTATTTGCTTGTGTTAGGTTTAAACTATGTTGCTGAAATATATCGAGGTACATTAGCATTAAAGTTCGATCGAAAACACATGTTGCGGTGGTCATGTTGTTTAAAAACGATTTAAATCGCCCCTTTTATATGGCTGCCACACACATCTGATAGATCTGCAATTGAGCTGTTTCCAATTCAGATGAAGATTTGCTCAATTGACATTGAAACTATTGCCTTACTCACTTCCGTTGTGTAGAACCCTCTCCATAGGGAGAAAAATTACTTTCCACCCTCCTATAGGTTGTATCATTTATGTAACACATTATTTTAAAACTTAGAATTAGTAAGTTTGTGATAATTGCTTGGTGTGGGTAAGTCAGATTACAGGATTTAAAAACGTTGTGTAATCTGGACGTTTAGGCACTAAATTAGTGTCCTCCTCAGGACAATACAACACATTTGCCACCTCCTGTAGGTCAAGCTCAGCAAACACACGAGACTTTTCCATTTAAACCCTATAAGGCAGCATCTTCTACCTGTAGAACGTACGTAGTAAGCCCCGAAAGTTTATAGTATCGAACAACCAGATGATAAGTAACTAGAGGAAATAAATTGTGCACTTCAAAAAATTAAAAAGATGAGTTGGAGGAAGAAAGTAAAAAAGGGATAAATAAAAACGTCACCAAATGCACACCAAAGCTATGAAAATAATGAGGTCTTAAAATAATATAAAAACGTTGAGAACAAATCTAAATTTGAAAAAAAAGGAAAACGAAATTTTATAAAATCGAAATTTAACCGAGTTGAAAAGTTAAAGAAGAATGTAAATAGAGAAACCAAGAAGGAAATACAATACTCTTAAGATGACTTGGTGACAGAAAAGCAGATTAAATGCTATAAAAAGATACGTAAGTACCAAAAGCTGTGAAATAATGTTTTATAAAAACCCAACTAAAGGCGAAACAAAAATGAGAAAAACTCTTGGCACAAGTAAGAGGCAAAGAAGAAAGGAAATAAAATTGTCAAAAAAAAGCACTTAAAAAAAAGATAAATATTATGTTAGAGAAGCAAAAAGGGAGCAGAGTAAAAAGCAGGTAAACAAAAACATGAACAAGGCAAGAATTAGCAGACTAATAAAATGGCAAACGCATAATCAATGTTCAAAAGTCTTTTTGTTGCTGTCTTTTAAATAGACTCTCTGGTATATTTTTAGATAGAAGTTGTATCAAGTCACCTTGTACTTTCAGTTTGCATTCCAATATCTTTTCGGTTTTTCAACGTCAGATGCTATGACTGACTGTTGGTACAAAAGCTGCCAATTTTCAAAATTTTTATTCAAAGAAGCCAAGTTGTCAGTATGGTTTCTGTATCTTTTTGTTCTTTTCAACTCACCTTATTTGTTTCTGATTTTTGTTTAAAAACCTCTTGGAGACTTTCTCTTCTTGGCACTCTTACAGATTTTATTTAGTACGCCTTTTTTCCTCGATTTTAGGCGCTTTTAGCAATTAACCTAAACTAACCTATCGGCTTCCTCTTCCATTTAGCTTGCACAGAATTACAAAAAAAAACAAACACACTCATGCCAATGTTTGCCAACTACACAAGAAAGGTTATAATGAGAATTATAGTAATAATAACGTATTATATACTAATTAATGATTTTAAAACGGTTCAGCAGGATTACTGACATAATAAGGCCAGATTGTACAAGTCACCCTCAAAGTCGGGTTCAGCTAAACTCGACTAGTACTTGAACCTGCCCATAAGAATCGCATTGCTGTCAAATTAATTTCATTTGTGACACTTGCTGACAGCAATACTTTTCTTATGGGCGAGTTCAAGTACCAGTCGAGTTTAGCTGAACCCGACTTGGAGGGTGACTTGTACAATCAAGCCTAGAGGTTTAAGTTTGTTTTCATTGCTATTGCTAATGGTTGTTCGCAAATTTCTATTGAGCGCTCAAAAGCTCAAAGCTTTTCACCACCATGACATTAGTGTTGACTTTCTAAAACCACTTTTACCGCATAAGACTTTTTGACTATCTTTGGGCTCAACTCCACAAATCGCATCTCGAGTGCCTACGTAAAGGTAATCAACGCCTTCATTAATATGCTTTTTAGAGCACTTAAAAAAAACTAGCATTAGAGCTAATTACTGAGAAACAGCTTTTCATAAAACGTTTCACTACAAGTTCCAGCAAACTGTAATGCGTTATCTGAGTTTAGTGTGTTTACACTTTCTATAATAAGTTTTTATGCCTCAATTTTACCCCCAGAAAATGCACACTTTTTCGATCAATGAACATGGTGCGGACGAGCTACACCCTTCAGTTGCGAACCCCTTGCACCCGTTATTGGGCCCGCAAACGCGTCACGGTGGTTTTTAAAGGTTTTTTTGTCCAAATTCTCTTAATATAATGACTAGCATATGTTCGCCGTTTCCTGGAAAGTGCAAGGTTGGCCTATATTTCATTTTAAGACGTGCCTTTTTGAGATTTTGCTTTTGAAAAATTCCATATTTTACCTACTTTGCTCTAGGACCAAAAAGACATTTGATATTTTCAAAACATTTCATCCAATTTTGTACCAAAAAGTTAATGATGGTTAATGAATTATAACAAAAGGTCGAACTTGTCGAACACAAAATAAACTTGAATCTAAAAGGTGGCAAAACCCATCTATGTTACACTTTTACCGGTTCGCTTGAAGCGCAAAACAAAGAAAACATGTATCTCTTCTCGTTTGTGTCGGTGTCAACAAACCAAAAACGCGTAATTGGCCGTTTGAGGAGCACCTAAGAAACCGAAAGTGACATGATACTCTTGTTGCGTGCTTGCTGGCACCTGCTGTACAGTTGCTATAGTAACACTCATCCGGGGATGAAAAAAACGAGGGTGAAAAAAAACGTGGGGGTGACTCAAATAAAAAAACGGATCAATATTAACTCTTTCCTGCCGTTGCCGACGTAGCTATATAAAGGCCCGGTTCGCGAGACTGCATACATTTCATTGTCGAATTACCCTTTTTTAAGAAGGAGATATTTCAAAAAGGTTTGTAAACCATAACTTACTAAAATAGAAATTGTTACCATTACATGAAAAATGTAAATTTAATGATCCTAGGTAAGATCCTTTATTTAAATGCTATGAACATCGTAATTTGAATTCTCAAGCGACGTTATTGGTAAGAACGAAAAATAATCATCTACTAAAGTTCATAATGTGGAAACGTGTAGTTTCTAGTTCAAATTGAGATTGTGTGTGAATCGCATAGAATCAGCTGAATGTTGAGACATCAATGCTAGATTGCGTTCCTGAATCAAAGGAGCAAAGTAAGCGTGTCTTGTGTGAAATTTAGACTGGCACCAGGCTGTATTATAAGCTCTATTATATAACTTCATTCGCAAACATGTTCGCTACTCTGTGCTGTAACCCGTAGTTTTTATTATCACAGGTTTTACAACAATACAAAATCTTCTATTATTCAATTGTCTTATAGATAATGGGATAGTGTTATACACTATACCATTACAGTTATTTTATGAATATCATCACTCCGCTTAGTGGTTTGTAAGTGCCTCTTCGAGCATATATCGTAGCCACCAAGATTATTTCTTACATGCTCGAGGCAAGTACAATGATGGTACTGTGAGGATTTTTAGGGGGATGCGTACTTTTGTCGTCTGGAAAATCTGCTACTTTATTTTCAACTACGGGAAATCGTTATACTGACTAATTGTCCTACAGGCTGAATCTCTACTGGATTTTATTCGACCGGCTAAAAGCCCTCCGGATAGTCGCCTATCGGAAAACAGCCTAAAGTCTCCTTCATTTGACCTCAAATAATGCAAGCTTTGAAAAGGTAGACAATGGAATCCGCGCGCGCAGTTCACGCCTACATTAACAGCTGTTTAAGACGCCATCTTTAAGGCGAAAACCAAACGTTTCGTTGGTTATGTGTTTTTTTGCAATACTAATATTATAAATAATTGTGTTGTATACAATGGTGGTATGTGCAGCTTACGGTTGTAAAAGCAGCGGCTATAGAAAGGAGCCTGGAGTTACGTTTCACAGGTAAACAGATAATGGCATTTTTCAGCAACAATTAAATTATTTCAAATAACTCTAAAACCACTTATTTTACATCCAAATCTTCGAAATGCGATTTAGTATATACCCCATTGAAGTCAATGATGCTATTTTGGGAAATATTTTCTTATTCCGATAACTTGTAGACACTTTTTTTAATTATTTAAATTCTTGAGCAGTTTTTCCAGTGGCGTAGGAGATGTAATCCCAAGGTTATCAACGACTATAATTTCACAATTATTTTTATTTATTTAATAGAAAGTCGATGTTTGCTGATAATATTACTTATAATATTACTAATATGTAGTTGCGACGTATAAACACAGTGTCTTTTTCTTTTCCTGTGCACTTTTCCAATGCACATATGTTTGCAATAATTTTTATTTTCGTCAAGAGCATTTCTTTTGTTAGTGTTGGACAGGCACTTTCACAATTTCTTGGGAATTCCGGCCATAAAACATGATACCCTACAATTGCCCTTCTTCTTTACCCGGCAAAGGCGCTCTTTTAATGGTTTATGGCGAATTTCGTTGATATTACACAAAGAGACCTAGTAATTATAAACAAAAACCAAGCGCGATTTGATTTTGGTCAAGGTTTCATGCATTTAATATTATTAAATGTACTGAGACCTTGAGACCATGACCAAAATCACCCTTTGTTTTGGTTTATAATCCACATAGCTTAAGTTGAAATGCCATCTTTGAACCTGTTCTATAAAAAATGTGGAGATGAAATATGTCAAAGGCATTGGTTCAAGTGTTAAGTTCACAATTATATTCTCCTTTGGTCAAGATGGATCATAAACATGCCTAAAAAATGTATTTATATTGTCCAAATAGCATTTTTAAGACTCTCATATTCAGTTTTGCCTTTAATATCAACTGACAGGCAAAACCGATTATGGGTGTGTAAAAAGATAATATTGTTACGATTCGCAGCAACGCCGCATGGGAGGCGGGGCAACGCATGGGAGCGTGTTGGTTGGTGAAGCTTCGCGACCTATCCGCGCTGCGTCATGGCTGACACGAGTGATTTATTGCTCGGCTGGCTTAATCTAGAAGGCAGTTGTTTGCAACCGTTTTTTTATGTGAGATTATTCAAGAATTCTTATAAAGAACTTTCTAGGTTTTTCTGTAATTTTAGGATTGTATATAAAAGGCGCATAGAGCGGCGGTTAAGGAATAGTCTTATTTTCAGCGAGCTATAAGTAAGTTAAAGTACGAAACGATATTAGAAGGCTATAAAGTGTTAATGTAGCGAGTTATTTAGTAGTCGTGTGTATTTGTGGAATAAATAAATAGTGTTTTCGTGTTAAATCGTTACACTGGAATTATCGAGTTCGCAACAATATTTTGAAGAAAATAATAAGCTTTTTAGGCAAAATTATAAACCATCTTGATCAAATGAGGATATAAATGTCAACTTAACCTTTGAACCAATGCCTTTGATAAGTTTAATCTCTCCATTTCTAATAGAACATGAGCTGTAACTTAACACTCTTAACACATAAAATCCTACAGCCCAAAAACAACTTTAAAAAAACACACTGTATTAATATTCAGGGTGTTCATTATAAAACTTCATCTAGCAGGCTATGAAATTTTGACAGAAAACGATGACAATCAAAATAAATGGACTTTTGTTTCTCCATCCTTTTCTTTTGACATTTCAGAGCCAACTAGAGGAAGTTTTATAATGAACATCCTGTATATATATATAAATAAAGGTATTAAGCCGGCATACTTTTACATTACGAATTAAATTAAATAATCTCCTTTAAAATGAACATTACTTTTACACCTGAACTAACCTGAACTTAATTTATCAACAGTCAAAATGAATGAAATACTCAACCTGTTCTTACTTCTCACAAATTGGACATATAAATAAGTCCACATATGAGCCACTTTCCATCTTGCCATGGGAGTAGCTCAGAGCAATTCCGAAGCGTGAAGTTCGTTTTCCTAGCTTTCCAGCACCTTGGTACTTCATGCACTTGAACCGCTCCAATATTCCGCCCCTTTGCCCTTCGAGTACCTACGGATATTTTGGTGTTTGAAGTACTTTTGACAACTATGAAAAGCTGTTCCAGCTCGAGTCTCTAAAATCCATATGGACTTAACGCTCGGGGAGCTTTAACAATGGAACAACTGCACAAAAGGACAAAACATCACAGGTTGCAGTGTGTGACACAAGACTGAACACAAGAATTGGACACAAGACTTAGTTTAACACCTTTTTCCTGAAACAATACAATACCTAAAGCAGGAGTTAATGGAGTTACCTCAAGTTTCTCATGTTCAGTTTCCTTTCTATCTCTCCTTTATATATAAAAGTGTTTTTATTTGTTTGTGAATTAAACTGGAGTGGTAGTGTAGCCAGTTTAATTTGCCATGGTACCACTGAATCCATTGACACCCTAGTGGTATAGATATAGGTAATAATAATACCTACCCAGGACCTATGACGTAAAAATTATAAACTAAATTTTTGAGCCGTAGGGTTAAATTCCCAAAAAAACAAACAATAAAAATCGCCAAACAAGCTTCTTAAGACAAAAGAATTATAGAAATAAATCCCGTTTTTGCTATTGTTTACAAACAAAATCAGTCTTTTTCACTGAAGGTCAAATGAAAGAGAGTTTAGGCCATTTTCCGGTAGGATAAAACGACTGTAGGGTCGATTCCAGTAGTATAATATCCTGTATTAAAATTTGCTCGTAGGATGAATTAAAATAGGATGATAAGAAGTCGGGTATTTTCCTGTAGACAAAAGTATAGGGACCCGATTTTTAGCTGCTTCTGGTAAATCGGTCCTGTATTCCGCTCAATATTCTCACACCTCTTCTCTGTAGATGAAACATTTTTCAAGCCTGTGCAAAACTGGTCTTTGCCTACATTTTCCAATGTAAAAACGATCTGTTTGATGTTGGTAAACCATCGACCTTCAAAGTAGATAGACTCAGTGAGTCAATCATTAATTGTCAGGTTTGTTTACTTCCAACATGCATATGGACCATAGCGGGCGCGCGTCGCGAGGGGAATGAATAAAATGGCCGCCGAATCGGGTAATCGGCGAAAACTCCTAGTACACGCATGCACTTACTTGTGATAAGAAAGATGTTTGCCTCATTTCTATAACTAGAGGTCTTACGTATGCCACAATATCTCACCATAATGATAAAGTCTTTAATAAAACACCAAAAAATCGCACAAAACGTTCGCAAGCGCTGTCAAAACTTCAAACACAAAGGAAACACTTTCTGACGTTTTGTAATTGACATCAGTTCAATGAGGTTGACACACACATTGAATTGACAGCACTGTTGCCAAATCGTCAATTAAGAAGATTTTCTACCTATGTTTTGATCGTGCTGTACGGCTACATTTGGCTACACAACATATAAACATATAGGTTGTGTAGTTGGAACCTGAGAGCGGGCAACATCGCACCAAACCAGACATGCCAGACAAAATTTTGTAAATAAAGGACTCTAGTTAATTCTTCCTCTGTGGTCGAAACAACCCCTATTGCTGCTAGATGTATATCCCCTGGCAGGGCCGTGGTGTCGTTCGCGAAAGTGACCAACCAATTCTCTACGGAAGTGTAAAATAATCATATTTACACAGAAGAAAAATTGAAAATTTATCCCCAAGGGATGTATAGTTCGTATACTGTAACTTTACTTGTGCAGTAGGTCAAGGAAAATTGATATTTTGCCCCCTGTATATTATGATAGGCATTGTCACATATTTTACGTTATATTTATAACTTTAGAGATTATAATGTTTCGTTCCATTGATGCAAGGATGATATAAAGTAATATAAATCATCTGAATAATAATTTTTTATTTTCCTAATATGTATTTAAAAAATAATAATTTTTATTAAAAAAGAATAATTACTATTTATAACAAATATAGTATTGATTGACTTTATCATTCTATGAGAGGGTAGTCACAGTGTATTCTTGTCGTAATTTCCTAACATTTATACTTTGTGGTTTCTCATATCATTATCGTGTTATTCCTGTCGACTGCTCTAGGATGTTTCAGTACGTTAATACATAGAAATTGTGGCAGGATTAGGTTCGGTTCTGGTTCTGCAGTGAATAAACTTTTCGTATTTTGCTCCTTCTGTTCAGTATCCAAACCATTGTGACTCTAATTGTTAGCTAAAACTGTAAAATTCATAATTTTCTTGAAAATTGCACCGACCAATTTGAGTCAGAAGAATCAGTTGCATCGTTTACCTAGATTATTAGAAGGGGCAAATTTCAGAACTCACCAGGTCATCTACCGAGTAGGTCAGTCACCTGCTTAATCCATTGAATTGCTAGATAGCTATCACATAACCAGCTTAACCGGTAGATGACCCGGTGAGTTCTGGAATTCTCCCAAGCTAAATTTCTTGCCGATCGGACACTATTTACTTCTCATGCCACACATTAACCATTTGCTTAGTATGTCACTTGATGGTTCTGGACTCTTCTTCTATAGGAAGACGGGAGAGTGAAAGTGAAAATTTTAGGTGCACTGACACGTACTTTTCATATTCCATATTACAAAAGGGGAGATTTCCCAGCGCTGTCAGATCGTAATGGGTGTGTAAAATAAAATGTTTACATCTCAATTTTTGTCTTAAAACCAATGTAAGCATGGTCAATAATGTCCGACACCATTGTCCAATACTATTATTTCTAATATTCCGAACAAAACCCCCTTCTAACGCGAAGTCAACAGCATACGCTGAGTAACAGGCAACGCTGCGCGCATTGGCATGGGCTCATGCGCAATGCGGCTTGCCCAAGGATTATTAATTATTTTACAAAGAGAGGTTGTGTTGTGTTGTCGTTGTGTTCTAAATTCTTCTTTCTTTTAACTTTCATTTGCAGATGATTTTGCCTATTCATTTCTAATAGTGTTTTTCTCATTACATGTACATAATGGATTTAAACAACTTCTTAAATCCCCTGATGATCAACTTAGCCCATAATGTTGTGGAAAACCTAGAAAATGCTGAAGTCCAAGTTGAAAATCAAATCCAGTGTCACAATCCTGGTGTGTTCCCCATTTTAAATTCTTTTGAGATTCTAGGGATGAAAAATTTTATAAAACATATCGCTTTAAAAAGCCAGTTGCAAGAGCTATCATCCATATGCTTAGACCATACTTGAGACCAGCAAAAACCAATTTTTGATAAACAATAACAATAAAATGTATAATAATGAAACAATACAAAATATATTTTATCTTAATTTTAAGCGTCAATTACATGGAGCTAGTTTACACGCCGCACTAGTGGACTTTGGATTGATATCCTTTGATATTAGCAATCTCCAACTTGAGAAGTCGATTTTCTTCTATAAGCATATCCACTTTTTTATTCAAATCCTCAGAATTGTTGACTAAAAAATCCAAATGTGCATTAATCGTGTCAATAGTTTCTTGATCAATCTATGTTTCCTCAACACGGCCTCTCTTTCTCGATCTTTCAGGCTTAGTTGTTTCAGTTTGGCTTTCCGAACAGGTCCTGCATCTCCACAGAGCCTTTTCCATATGGAACCCTCTTAGGTCCAAATTTTCACACTTTCCGTGGTAGTAATTTTTACATGTTGCGCATTGTATAATCGCTTTAATGTCGTCAAAGTGTGTATTGTGTATTGCCCCGAAAACATTTTAAATCTGAATTACTGTCCATATTTTCCTTGGCCGACGTTGCCGCCGCCAATATACGATAAATCACCTGCGATGTATTGGTTTGTTTATTTATTCGGTTGGTCCACTATTTCACTAACAATAGAGTTTCATTGTACTAAGGAATTTTCAATTTTACAATCACACTTATATTATTATTACTTAACAAATAGTACCACTGAATTCCTCGTCGAATAACGATTTATGTGACTATAGTCACGATAATATTAACCCAATACTCTGTTAATTAATGAGAAAATTCCACGAGCGAGACAACCTGTTGCTTCGACCGTACCGAAACTCACTCCACCTTCACTTAACCAAAATAATCAGGTTTGTCTCCCTAATATCAGGATTTTTGTTAAAATAGAGAAATACCCCTCACACGGAAACATAAAAGGTGCATCAGAGTTGATGCTTGGAAGAAAATTAAGAATAAGGCTTGTCACTAGTATCAAAAAAGTGGCAGTGAGGACCACACGTGAAAGAAAGTGCAAGCAATTTCAAGAACATGATCAGAGGTTTGATGGTGAGGAATTATGCAAGCACAAACTAAAAAAGTTTGTCATTGTTGTTCAACTTGTATAACACATAACAATGTTCAATTTAAAAAAATAAAATCTTAAAAAAAGGTTGTGCGATGGCCGGGAATCGAACCCGGATCAACTGCTTGGAAGGCAACTATACTGACCATTACACCACTATCGCCCATGAATTTTGCAGGTCATAAACCGTCGGTTTGATTGAATCCGCTCTAATTAGTGTTAAAACTTAGCGTCTTTTATATTTGGATTTAGAAACTCATCTCTCGGTCACTGCTGATTATAGTGAAAACCTCAAAAAGAGAAAAACTGGTCGAAAGCTACCATATCATGTTGTTGGGGAGAGGAGGAGCGTGTCGCAAAATGAAGTGCTAACAAATACTCGTCTTTATTGCGTCATTCTCCGGGAGAGTGCAACTTCCCTGCTTTAACAATCCGGCTTCTGGAATAAATACTTATGTCATCCTACTGTGGAGAAAACTGATGAAGATTAAATCAAGAATCAAAACGTTGGCCATTAATTAAAGTAGTAGTAAAGCTCTCTAGCTGTATCAGTTCTCTAAAAATCTGTTAGCAGACGAAATTCAAAGCATGATCACTTGTTAATCCTTTCCATAGTACCAAATAAGTAATCATTGTGACGTACATAAATTAATACAAAATTTGTCTTTGCGTCTGTAGTTAACAAAATTGAAATTATCGTGCTTTACTCAAATTTTTAATTCGTTATCTTGACTGCAGCAGTGAATATTCAAGCAGAAGCCCTAAAACCGGCCCATTATTTTTATGCGCGATAAGGGGCATTTTGATTAAAATTCCTCGCGGAATTTGCTTTGGAGAATTTAATATACCATCGATGTTTTAACACAACGCCAAATTCGTAGAGCTATAAGTGCAACTTTATGGAAAAACTCGACATCGGTGGTTATCCCGAGTGGGCACGAGATTGATTCTATATGGGGAATTTTAATAAACTTTTTGTCTGGGGACGATAATACCTCTGTCCGTAGTGCGTGAAATAAACTTATGTTATCGGTCGTCTTTCTCTCTTATTTAGAACGTCGATGGTTCTTTAGGGGGTAGCAGATTCAGCTCTCTGGGTAGCACAGTTCACCCCACGGACGCTTCTTTCACCCCACGGAAGAGTTATATCGATCTCTTGTCTTATTCCCCGCGACGATAGGGTTACCCTTTTGGGGCCCTCTCTCTTTTGCGCAAGAATTTGTTCAGCGACGGCGAAGACGGTTTTAATTAATATCCTCGAAATGGGCGCTGCCTCCCCTTACCCTTCCTTGCAATGTTGTAATAATTTCATAATCCCAACGTTGAAAGATTTTGAGAATAAGTATTAAGTGACCATAATTTTTATGATGTAACAAAATTATTCTAATATTGTGATGAAGAATAAAAATTCGCCTTAGTTAATGGTATCTAAAAAAACGATCTCACACACTTAATGTTAAAAACCCAATTAATTAAGAATCATTAATTACATAAAAAGTCATAAAGGACTAAAATCTACGTCACTGATTTGACCCAGGATTTGACTCCCCCACAAGAAAAAAAACCGGCTCACTTGCTTTTAAAACCATAAAAAAATCGATAGAGTGCAAACTCAAGGGGATAACAAATCTTCAACCCTTTTTTTATCCCTCGTTTTTTTTTCGGCAGTGCGTGCCGCAGTATAGACCCTCGGAATATGAATAATGCAATCAGGAAGAAATAAAACACAATGTGAACGCCGCTTTAACTTCTCTCAGAGCATATAAAGCTCACTAATGTGTGTTTCTGTTTTGGCTTTTTCATTGGTTTTGATATTAGAAATTGTTATGGTCCCTATTACATAAGTGTTTGAAAAAGATTTAAAGACCGTTTGCTTAAATTCAAGAAATCTTTTGATAAACATGAAATGTTAATAACAAGTGATATTTAACATAATTCAAACATTTTGTAGTCTTCTAGTTTGGACGGCTCCTTGCTCAAGTTCTCTTAGCTTTAAAAAGATCTTTTCTAAAAACGCACTAAAATTCAACTTTTAACACGCTAATGAACCATTAAAAGTAGCACTTTAAGGCACTAATGTTAAAAGTAAGCAACTTTTAACACTAGTGTTAAAAGCAAATATATACTAATTTATATTTTAAATAAAACTTCACTTTAACTAACAAGGACATTTTAATACTTATTAATCTTTGCTAACATTAATATTTATAGAAAAATTGGAACAATTGGAAACATTAATTCTTTCTAGTCCCCTCACCGCTTTGCCACCGTTACAAATATTAAAAATATTTGTAAGAGCAACATTACCACAGTGATGTACACACAATGATGTTTTTGTTTTGTATTGAGTCTTCGATGTATCTTTCCGCGACTGTAGAAGATTTCCACTCCCCATATCTTTTGACTGTGGTAAGATTTGCTCCGGAGTCTGCTAGGAGGATAGCCGAAAAACGGCGAAAACAGTGACCACTATAGGGCTTAGAGTTCGGAAGCTGTAAAAAATCTACGATGACACTGGGAATTTTACCGATTATTTCACTCATGTATAAATTTTCCCATAAGGAGAGTTTGTTTATCAAAAAATTGCAGCGTTAATTCGACGTTGTCTAGGCGACATGGTATTATCGCTTACACTAACCTAAACCTTAATCAATGTCGTTGTCTATATTAATTTGATTCAAGAAATAATGTCACTAAATACCGCTCGAGGTTTAAAATGAACCAGATAACTTTTCACTCTGGCATGTTTTCCTTGCAAATTTCACTCGTCCTAAAGGACTTGTGGAATTATGGAAAACATGCAATCGTGAAAAATTATCGGTAATTTTAAAGCTCTCGTGGTATTACCCCCGATAGTATTAATTCCAACTGGGTTTTTAGAACATATAGGACAAAATAGAGGAATTGCTGAAGTTTTGAAGAAATTAAAATGTTTATAAACTTTAGTTCAAAAAAAACTCTGAAATCTCGTTTAGAGAATCGCCTTAAAGATGTCAGTAATTAGAAAAACATGTTCAAATTACACTACTTTGTTATTCCAAAAACTCCAGCCAGAAATATTAGCCACTTCCTACATCAATTAATTTAAAAATTCTATGTGGTATTGAATTAATTTTCAAGTTTAGAAAACTTGCTATATTCTGAATATGTTTGCTTCTTTGACGAGCAAATAAAGCTCGTCAAAGAAGAACGAGCACCATTTGTGAAAAAGAAAACCTGAAAATACGATTATCAAATTTAAGAACTACCAGGATGTTCAAGAAATAACAGTAATTTAAACCAAATTTCTAGAGGAAGAGGTTCCAAGAAAAACGTGAGCAAACCTTATCAAGAAAAAAAATATTAAACAAGAAATATAAACTGAAATTGTTACTGCTGAAAAGGAGGGTAAGTTACCAGAAACTACTGTAGTTGTAAAAGAAATTGAAAAAGAGTGGGAAGAAATTAATGAATATTTCAATTTTTATGACATTTATGAAAAATCACTAGAATCGGCTTTTTTTGTTCAAAGTTGTGTTCAATCAAAACATATTTTGACCGACCGCGGCCGTGAAAAATTCCACATTCCGACCAAACAGTGGTGGAGAACCTCCATTTAGAGAAGGAATGGTACCCAGTATCCCAAAAACGTAGTATTTTCCACTTATATATTCTGGAATGCTAGTATTAATCACTGTCTATATAAGGGAACTTAAATGGCCCAGTTTATGCCAATATGCTTGAAAATGTCAATCAATTTTCTGATCATGATAGAAAAGGAAGGACGCCTACCGTTTTTGGATGTTTTGGTGTCAAGGAGGCCGAAAGGGAAGCTTGCACACACCGTTTATGGAAAACCAACAAACATTGACCGATACCTCAATAACGGATCAAATCATCATCCGAGACAGAAAAGTCACAGAGACTCTGTGAGAGCCAAGAGAATTTGTAAGCCGGCTGAATTTGAGCGGGAAATGAAGTATCTGGAAAGAGCTTTTGGTTGGAATGAATACAGCATGCACAAGTTCGGTAGGGCCGTCCGTCCAAGGAATGTAGAGCGCCAGGAAGGAACAACGGGAGAAGATGAAGAAAAGCGCGGATGATCCACAAAGTAACGCACAGGATGAGCAGGCGACTGGAAAAGCACAATGTTAAAACTTTCTTTAAACCCACTCCTACAATACAACACAACTTGACATCAGCCAAAGGCCGCAGAGATCCCCTATCACCCGGAGGTTACCGAGTTCCATGCAGCTGTGGCTCGGTGTACATTGGCACCACAAAACGCAGTGTCAACACGAGGATTACGGAATACAAGAAGAGTTGCATGCTGGGACAAACACAAGAGTCAGCAATAGAAGAAAACGCTCTCTCCATAGGTCACGACATCCTTTTCAACGAGAAGGATATCTTATATCAATCGCAGCGTTTCTATGCGAGACAAATTAGAGAAGCCATTGAGATCTTTAAACACGACAACAATTTCAACAGGAAGAAAGAACTTACGCTTCCAAATACAGAGTGGAAGCGAGTTCTACGACATACTTCAAGTGCGCCGACACCCCGCGCCACTACTACCCCCACCCTAGTCCCTTCACTGCAGCGCGACGGCGGGGCAATAAATACCACGGAGCTCAGCACACTTAATTCAGTCAACGTCGGAAAGCATGGGAGATCACTTCGCCAATTACCTCATCTCCTTTGATAATGTCTGCCGCATCTGTAGACGAAGCGTACAGGAAGAAATTCCATTGAACCACGGCTTCGAAGCCCGGAAAACACTTTAGATTGTATTTTACCGGCCGTAAGAGCCTTCCCAATCTTACCTTTTTCTGATTATTTATGAGTTATGAGTAATGTGTCTGTAAATGAAAAATTCCTCTCCCCCCCATATGACAGAGGAAGCTCCTCACTATGTGGCTCGAGAGGTTAAATGATCATTGTGTACTATCGTAATAATCACACGATCATAAGTGGATTGGCAGACGAAGTCCTATAGAGTAGCCATCAAGGTGTCCAAGCCTAACGCCTAAAATGCGCTATCTACAATCATTCTTTTCAGCATTTCTTTTCTTGATTCTATTCTTGATGTTCATGACAAATCTCGTAATAGTCCCACCCTTTTTCTACTAAACGTTATCCATTTTCTTTGACGTTAACCTACCACCAGGAACTATTTCGACGATGAAAAGTATATGTAAGGGTAAGGTTAAAGTTTTAATCTTATCCTTATTTTTTTTAGTTTCGCGTTAGTTTCAGATTTATTACTTACCTTTCTTTCAACCCTTTTGTTGTGCAAAAGTGACTGAGTTTATCAGTTACTAGATCTATCGTGCAAGAAAAAAAATTTCGTGAAAAATGCTGGAACACAGTTAAAAATAGGAATATAATTTTTTTTGTGAAAAATATTAAGTCAATTTTATTGTATTGTGGTACAAGATAGGGATACTAGTTAGCTTGGGACAGAGATTTTATATGAATTTGTAGTACTGGAGAACCAGCTTGCTAAATGCAATTTCAATCTGTTCTTACGTTGCATAAATTAACGTGCCAAATTTTCAAATTCTTTTAATATAAGTGGTAAAGTAAACTTAAAAACCTAAAAAATGCACGACGTCGAACCATATCTTCAAGGTTGGCAGATATGCTAATTTTGAGATCTAGAAAGCTTTACTTTTGACAAATGACAGATGACTGACAGTTTAAAATGGCAACTTCACTAGAGCACTGCACCGACCAGAAACAGATCTTTCTATTCCTTTCTTGCACAGTGGTGGTGTAAAACCCATCGATATTCATAGTAGATAGACTAATAAGCCTTATGAGCCACACCTTGAAGGTCTTTCTCAGGATTATTCACGGGAGGATAAGATCCAAATGTGAGGCAGATTTAAATGAGACCCAGTTTGGATTTAGAAACGCTTTAGGAACTAGAGAGGCACTGTTTGCTCTGAACATACTACTACGAAAATACCGTGACCAGCGTAAAGACGTTTTTGTGTGTGTTTGTTGATTACGAGAAGGCCTTCGACAGAGTGCAACACAGAAAACTTATAGACATCTTAAGAAACATAAAGGTGAACAGCAGGGACGTTAGAATTAACGAAAATTTACACTGGATACCGTTAATCGGATAGTATAGCGTTTGAGATGTGGTTACACCGGCAAATGCTTCCCTGGGCAGCTATGCACACCAACGAAATGGTACTAAACAGGACCGACGCAACACGTTTGCTACTAAATACAGTTAAGTGCAGGAAAATCTCATATTTTGGACATGTCTTCAGAGGAGAGCGATACAGAGTCGTACAACTGATCATGATGGGAAAAGTGGAAGGACGTAGAGGAGTAGGAAGAAAACAGGCTTCTTGGCTGAGGAACATCCGTGAATGGACAGGTATACGCAACGTAGACGAAATCAGAATCGAGAAAAACTTGCCCAAGTAATTGCCAACGTCAGGGGGACCTGATATGGTACTTGAAGAAGATTCATAGCAGAATGATGCTACATTACGGAAATTCATATTTTTCGCTCCAGCAAGTACCCATAAATAGATGAACAAATTTAAAGACTTCCGTAGCTGATTTGCACCGCTCTGGTCAAGCCAGTCGTGTGACACCAGAGTCTATTCTTGATGTTGAACCCTTCATAAGAAAAATCACCATATTATCCTGGATGAAAATGCTGCAGCTTTGAAAATGAGTCACGGTTCTGTGTACCACATTAATGTACACCACCACCATTTTCAATAAAGTGTCAGCAAGATGGGTGCCAAAGCAGTTGACTCCAGAACTGAAATTATTAAACGAAGTAATAATGCATGTGAAGAACTTTTGCGTCGGAACCAATTAAAAGGAGACACCTTTCTGCCCCTGGACAGTGATTGGAGATAAGTCGTGGGTGCTATCTATCGCTATCAACCTGAAATCAAGAAAACCAAGAGAAGGAATGTCGCAATCTCTCTTCGCTGAAACTCAAAACATTTCGTATATACACTGCTAACGGAAAAGATCGATACAGCAATATTTTTTTTTAATTTTTGGGGATCTGTATCTCAGAAATGCCTTAGCCGAAATTTAAAACCTAAAGAGATTTTGAAAGGTCGTTTCTTCTAGAGATCACGGCGGGAGATTGATCTTAAATAAGTTATTCTCTAAAGGATATACAGGGTAAAGAAAAAAGCAATGCAAAATGGTTGCATTTCAATCCACTGCATTTGGTGGTAGCCTAATTTCAGAACATTCATTGTTATGACATTTAATGGCGTTAGTTGGTATCTCGGGACATGTTCGGCAGTTTTCGGTTTCTGGCCTACCAAATAAATTACTGAGGTTTTTCAAATAGTTGACGCTCTTTCGTAAGTCACCTTGTATCGCGAGAATGCCGCAGCCGATTTTAATAAGATAAATGATCTCTAAAAGATAACTCGTTGTAAAATCAGCGACGTAGACTCCTATTTAATAAATCAATTTTATTCCATTTTGTACAAGAATGGCAAAAAAATGTAATAAAAAACTGATGAATTCGGTCGTCATGACGGGAGCCTTAACTTTAAGACTCTTTTTGTAATGACATTTAAGAGCTATGGTCGATATCTCGGGATGGTTTTGGCGGTTTTTTTGGTTTTTTGCCTACTAAATCAGTTACAGAGCGTTTACAGAAAGTTTGAACTTTCTTGTAAGTTACAATACAAGGTATTCTGAAATTAACTGGGAGATTCCTAGGCAAAAATAGGACACAATGTTCATACAAACATAACCCGCAAACGCTTCTTTTCTGAGATACAGGGTGTTGAATTTTTTTTTCTTTATGGCTTTTAGAATTTTTGAGATTTTTATCTCAAATTTTGAGTATAGGTAACCATTTATTATCTAAATCATTGGATATACCAACCGCTAGCCAAAATCGACAGGGTCTTATTTTTTCTCGGGTTGTATCCCTTTTATCCTCACAAATATTTTTGTAGCACGCCACTGATCGTTTTTTCTCAAAAGTCTGAACTCTCTACTCACTTTAGAAACTTTCTTGCCTCTTGCGTCCTTGTCTTATCTGCCACCGTTTTCGAGAAATTTGCAAAAGTGTTGTAGAATGCACATAATTTTTCCATAAGAAATGTCTGTTTTCTGCGTTACTGTTTAAATTCCCAGATACTGATGAAAAAGAGTCACTTATGGAAAAATTATGTGCGTTTCTAGACATTTTTGCAAATTTCTCGAAAACGGTGGGAGATAAGACAAGGATGTCTTGTCTTGGGATCAAAATAATGTAATGTTTTAGCTGTAGAAAGCATTTTTTTTATCTTTTCAAAACAAGATTGCTCAACAGCTCATTGTCATTCATTCGACTAAGCAGTTTTCGCAGAAAACATTTCACTTGACAAATTTGGGAGAAACTTAGACAAATACACAATTATTTCCAGAAACCTTTGAAGCTCCTGAAGAATAGCATTAGTATTACTAACATCAAGGGAAACACCAATGTCACTTATATGATGACCCAAAAATATCAATTTATTTACACAGAACTTAAGATTCAAGGTCAACCTTGATGTTTTAGTTTTCTTCAAAATACGTTCAAGGATCTTATTATGTTCAGCCATAGTCTTACCATAAACCAATATATCATCAAAGTATGTAATCTGACCAGGAATTCCTTCCAAAAGTTCATACATGTAGCGTTGAAAGATTTCAGGAGCACAAGCTATCCCATAAGGCATTCTTAAGTAACGAAAACAAGCAAACGTGTTGAAAAGGTACACAATAGTGAACTTTTCCTATCCAATTGAAGTTGCAAGAATGCAGATGATGCATCTAGCAAAGAGAAATATCTAGCTCTAGCCAACGATGAAAACAGCACGTCCGTAGTGGGTATGGGAAATCTCTCACTCTTAATAAATTTACTTAAATATAAAGGATCCATGCAAATTCGAATATCAGTACCATTAATGATAGAAATGAAATAGCGGATGTAGGACAGAAATAACTACTTCACATTTGTGAAAGAAAACGTTTCGACCTCTATTGAGGTATTCCTCAGGGCTTTCTGTTAGCTAAGAAAGCTAACTTTGTTATTAGTAGCTTCTAATTTGAATAGAGGATTCAGAATTTTAAGAAAAAAGAGATCAGTGGCGTCCTACAAAATGTTTGTGAGGGTAAAAGGATACAGCCCGAGAAAAATAAGACCCTGTCTATTTTGGCCTGCGGTTGTATCCAACGATTTAGATCATAAATGGTTACCGATATTCAAAATCTGAGTTAACTATCTCAAAAACTCTAAGAGCTATAAAAGAAAATAAAAAAAAATAACACCCTGTATCTCGGAAAATATTGTGCTGATTTTAAAACCAGTTATCTTTTAGAGATCATTTATCTTATTAAAATCGGTTGCGGCATTCTCGCGAGACAAGGTGACTTACAAAAGAGCGTCCAATTTTTGAAAAACCCCAGTAATTTATTTTGTAGGCTGAAAAACCGAAAACTGCCGAACATGTCCCGAGATACCAACTATCGCCATTAAATGTCATAACAATGAATGTTCTGAAATTACGCTTCCTACCAAATGCAGTGGGTTGAAATAGAACCATTTTGCAGTGCTTTTTTCTTTACCCTGTATATCCTTTAGAGAATAACTTATTTAAGATCAATCACCTGCCGTGATTCTAGAAGAAACGAGATTTCAAAATCTCTTTAGGATTCACATTTCGGCTAACACATTTCCGAGATACAGAACCCCAAAAATTACAAAAAATTTTGCTGTATCGATCTTTTCCGTTAGCAGTTTAGTTCTGGGCAAGAAAGACTATTGCTTTTCAATTTTGGGTAGCAAAAGTTGTCATTTTGGAAGACCAACTACATGCTTACTGAAGTTACAGATTCTGATGTCACATACTCAGAACTAATAAAAGGCGGGTGGAGTTTTTCACTAAAAGTTTTCTAAGATTTAGAGTTTGACTGTCTCTTTCGATCTCCTTATTCGTCTGACCTCGCTTCAAGCTATTATCAGGTCTTTGGTCTACTTAAAGAGGCATTAAGTGGAAAAAAACACCCAAATATTTTTTGGTTATTGAAGCATTACTAAGCTGTTGCAGAAAGTGTACTCTACGTCGTCGTATAAACCTCATATAAGCCTTGGAAAAAAATAAATAAGAATACCTACCTACTAACTATTTAGCCCTTCAACGCAAAAAGTAGCACATTATCGCCAAACCTTAAACAAAAAAGAACAAAGGAAGACTCAAATAAAACACAGAAAAATAACGAACAATAGTTTAATAATAAAATAGGTATATTGACATCATAGAAATACCTGGAAAGGGTTTATTTGTAATAATAGTATATTATAAACCAAGGTTGTGAAGTACATTATTATGACCCGAACGTCAAGGTTAAATCTAAGACGTGAGGGTCATAAATAGTTCACAACCGCGGTGTATATACGATTTTTTCCACTACTAGACTAGAATAAATCTACAACAGAAAATTGCCTAAATTAGTAAGATAGCGTTCCGCATATTTTATTACCAAGAACAAGCGCGTCTTCAATCTATATGGAGGCTTTGTTACCGTAGAAACCGATAAAAAAACCGCTAAACAAAATGGTATTTATGACGATATCACGGCGCCTAATGCTCCTCACAACTGACAGCTTTATTTACCGGTAAATAATCGGCCATAACGTTGTCATTATAGACCGCTTATGTTCAATTGTTTTATAAGCAAAACAAGACAACCTACTCTACAGTCATTTTGCTGGCCTTTAACGGTCCGTATTAAAGCTAGTAGTGGAAAAACACAATTATTTTACATAAATTTGGTAGATCGAGAGAGATCACATTTATTTCTTTTCGGATTGTGAGGACGTTAACACTCAGAAATACGATACTAGACAAACAGTATTTTCAAGAAACACGATATATTTCATTCTATTTAATCCACATAGAGGAGAAGCTATTTTCGGGGGAAATCTTATATATTTTTAAGGGATCAGAATCCTTAAAACTTACTTCCATCAATAAACATTAAACATCTTGAATATTGTTTGTACTCGCATGAGGTAGTTGGGTTGGTATAGCGGAGATTGGCTTTTGTTTCTTTTTATGTACAACGATTTTAAAAATATGATACTCTTATTAAGAAAATCTCTAATAAAAATCAGTCTTATGGATTCAAGTTTCTTAATATAAACGTGGTTTTAGGTACAGCGGTTAAAACGTATACAAGTTAATGGAAACAGATTTGTGAATAAAGAAAAATCCCCTTCAAGTCTCACACATAGAACCACAAACACTGAATAACCCTGTATAAGTTTGGAACAATAGATTAATAACAAAGCATTGAAGAGGAGTCTTGTACACGGGGAAACTTAAATTATTAAATCACACAAAAATTTGTGTGATATTGCGTATATACGGTTGTAATTGTTTCTTTTGGACCTATGAATATTGGTTTGGTACATTTCAGTAATCAGAGTACCTCGTTATAATAGTGGAAGAGATCGATGCACTAATTTGCTGTTAAAGTGCTGTACAAAGTAGTTCAAAGTTCTCTAACTTAAAAAGTATCTATGCTATGTACATTAACAAAAAAAATCAACAAATACAGGGAACAGCCACCATTTACATACATGTACCTGACAAAGATGTATACATGTACCAACTAAATATTGATGTATACATTTAATACATGTACCAACTAAGAATTCCTGAACGAAAGTCATAAACAGCCACACATTTATGTAGTAGGTATTTGTACTTACTTATTTACACTAATCAGATATGTCTAAAATTATTTATATATACAACAATGTACAAGAAAGGTTTTTTTTCTTAATTCTAGCAAGTAAGTGTTGACTTAAACTTACTAGTAATTCTTTAAAAATTTGCTTAAATAAAAGAACCGTTATGTTATAGCAAAGTCGAATAGAGCAAATTACCAAGTATAACCAGGTCACATTTCAGGTGTCGTTCTAGGACAAAGCAGTCTGTGAATAGAAGAAAACTAGTTTTCGACCGGGTTAAATGTCGAAACAATAATAGAGCCATAAAGAATTTACTGATCAAATTCAGACGCCACGGTTTTGCTATTACAATAGATGAAATTACATATTTTATTGAAACATATAACCGACAAATCTATATCAGGTTTGTGGTGGCCGAGATATGAGAACTTGGGAAGCATGAGAAATCGAAGCCTAGAAGGAATAAAAAGGGTTTTTCGCAAAAACATTGTGGGTTCTGTAAGTCATTCACGTCACCGAATACCGCCCCTTATTGCTCTGGTGGCATGTTTTTGAAGCATCATCAAGAGTGACAAGGGTTTGGTGGTAATAATTGTTCGAGGCGCCATTAGCCATTATCGTTAAAAGGACTTGCAGGTTTTCTTAGTGTCTCGTTCCATCAAGGGGAGCTTCTAATTAGTAGTTATTAATGTCGGACTTGCAAAAATTTTAAACTTGTTCATCTAAGAAAAATGGTTTAAAACGGTGAGTTTAGGCAAGAGGAGGCATATCATAGTTTTATGATCTAAAAATCCTTAATATCCTGTTCAAACATACTAAAACAAACTGAAAAAAAAAAGAAACCGTATTGTAGCACTATTTGATATTAAAGACGAAGAATAAGAGGCTGGAAGCTTTCGCATGGTGCATGGCACACAGCAGTAGTGCATTCCAGCCCTGATTTCACTGATTCGTACTTACGCCATAAATACACAAATGGGATGAGAATCTTAACAAACAGATAAGAGTTGAGTCTAAAAAGCTTGGAAAGATTCTGAAGAAAGTAGCAATTGCTAAAAATTTCTTTTTTTCAACATTTCAAGCTTAATGTTTGTCCATAACAAACCAAAACCTTAAGTAAAAACGCAAATATTAAGAATTTGCAAAACTTTAATCTTTTACACTCTTTAAAATAAGATGTAATACAGTTTACTAAACCGTAAAGAAATTCTCTTTACTGTTTAAAAATTTTGAAAACGTTGATTTTTATATCTCCAAGGTTTATTTTAGTCGGTACTTTGTTGCAATAAATTAGGAATCTATTTGGAAAAAATATATGAATTTAATCCCTACAACAATCCATTTAGTCCCTTTCGCAATTGAACAGTTATCCAGCTGGCCTACAAAAAGTAAATATGAGACTCACCATAACAAATAACTGTAGTACGGGGTGTTCATTATAAAACTTCATCTAACAGGCTATGAAATTTTGACAGAAAAGTATGACATAAGCAAAATAAATGGACTTTTTTTGTCCAACCTTTTCTTTTGACATTTCACAGCCAACTAGATTAAGTTTTATAATGAACACCCCGTATTTTAAGAAAAAAAATTGAAGTAAACCGACCTTTAGGTATTTTTCTTGTAAAAAAATTAAATTTAAATTAGAAAATATTTCACAATTTTAAACTATTTCTCAAGAAAGAGAAAATTAAGTTTAACTAAAGAAAATTATTCGACTTTTTTTTTAAATCCAAAGCTAGAACTTAAAGTAGAAAATATTGTATAATGTTATACCCTCTAAGAATATTCTCTTCAGTTCCTTTCTTCTCTTATTTTGATCCCTAGAAAAATCGATTTACTGTCTTAAGAAATAGGAAAGTTTAACGACATTTTTTTAGTGCACATATAGAAATTAAGTTGGAATATTGTTATGATTTTAATTCTAATTATTTCCTTTAGTTCCTTTCTTATTAAAAAAATTAGAAATTAAATTTCAAGTATTTTCGTTATTTTAGTCCCTACGCAATTTGTTTTCCTTATTTCAATCGCAATTTGTATTACTCTCTTAAGAAATAGAACAGTTCAACTAAAGAAAAATGATTTTGATTTTTTTTTCTTCAAAAACTACAATTTAAAGTGGATTTTTTTAGGACTTTGGTCCTTACAAGAATATTCCAATCAATTCCCTTCTTATTGAAAAACTAGAAATTCAATTTCAAACGTATTAATTATTTAAATCTATATAACATTCGCTATACTCTCTAATTTTCGGCAAATTTTGACTACACTTTATTCTTTAAACACATAAAAATTAATTGAAATTTTTAATTCATTTTGATCGCTACAAGAATATCTTTTCGGTTCCTTTTTTTTTAGAAAAACTAAAAATTCATAATTGAAACTTTTCACTATTTTATTCCCCTTTAAAATTCGCGTTAGTTTTTTCAGAAATAGAAACCAAACAACTAAAGAAAATTGATTCTACTTTTGTTTTCTTCAGGAACTAGTGGTTAAAGTGAAAAAGTTTTTAAGATTTTTAAGAATATTTTTTTCAGTCCCTTTATTATTGAAAATGCTAAGAAAAACAAAAGTTTCGCGACAGTCTTTTATTAAACATATTATAGAAATTAAGTTGAAATAATTTTCATTATTTTAGTCCATACAAGAATATTATTTTCTTTCAGCAGAATTTGAACTAAATCTTCAACCGTAACCATTGTTTTAATGGAAATAAATTTTAGTTTTTCAATTTTAATTAAAGATTATTTTTGGTTTATTATATATATATATATATATATATATATATATATATATTAATTAGACTATTGTTAAACAAAAACTAGAAGTTAAAATGAAAGAATTTTTATCACTTTAATCCCCACAAAAATATCTTCATTACTTCTCTTTCTTCGAAAAAAACTCGAAAAAATTGCAAGCATTTTCGTTATTTTAATTACTATAAAATCCCTTTTAGCGTTTATTGCAATAAAAAAGTTAACCTGATCAAGCTTTGTACAATAGTTGTTCATCAATTGATCATTAATTAGATACTTTTTCTAATAAAAGATGTATATCCCTGTGAGACACCATTGAGTCTCTTTCTAATTGACAAACTAGAAGTTAGATTGCAAAGGTTTTTATTATTTTATTCCTCTTTGCTTTAGACAGACTTGCTTTAGAAGAGATTTGCTTTGGTCTCAAGAAAAAGAAAGGAAGTTGATCTGATCAAACCAAAAATAGATATTTTTGCTCATGAAAAACCATACTTGTAAATTGAAATTATGTCCATGAATTTAATCCCTACAAGATTCACCACAAACGCAAAATAAAATGTATATTATTTATTTTAATTCCTCTAAAATTTATTTTAGTTTCTTAGGAAACAGGACCGGAAAGAATTATCAAAACCGGAAAGAAATATCCTATTTTATTAAAAAACTAAAAATTAAGTTGAAAACATTTTAATGCCTACAATATTCACTTTGGGGGATTGAGCAGATCTAGAAATTGGACAGAATAGCTTTAATTAAATATTTCACAACAAAGCCAAAAATATAGCAAAATGTGCATTATTTTGATCATTTCGAAACTAACCTGAACTAACTTTAATCTCTTATTAAGCACCAGAAGATTTTTACTAATTTTTACTAAAGAAACTCTAATGAATTTTTTTTTATCCCTATAAACAATTATTTTAATTTCTACCAAAGAACTTTAATTCTTTAAAAAATAGAATGGTTCACTGTAGCCTCTAGATCAACTTTATTTGCATAATATAATTTTTTTCTTTTCAGATCACGAAATAGGAAGAGAAACATCTTCATTATTTTGATGCCTAAAAGATTTAATCCGTTTCTCATTGAAAGAGTTAAACTGAACAGTTTAAATTTCTTTATATGCATTATTTTAATCCTTTCAAGAAACACTTTAGTCCCTAGTAAGAAGCAGAACAACTAGGTTGATCAAACCGCAAAAACAATTTTTTTTTCTAAAAATTAGAGGTGAAGTCGCAACCATTTTATGTAATTGTTTTAAGACTCAATTCGATATTATTCTATTTAAATAAAAAACCAAAAACTGGATTGAAAATGATTATTTTTAATTTTTAAACGATTTTTTAATTTCTTTAAAATATACTTTAAGCCTTCAACAAATTGAACAGTTTAGCTAAGTAAATTTTAATAAAATTATTCTTAATTATGTAATCTTCCAAAATAAAAAAAAAACTAGAAATAATACTTAAGCATGTTTATGATTTTAATCTCTGTGAGATTCTCATTAAGAAACTGGAAGTTTAGTTTAAATCACTTCGTATTATTTTAATCCCTTGAGACCGAAAAAAGTTAAAGCGAACAAATTAATCAGATTTTTTTTTTCATCAAAAAGTTGAAAATATTTTCATCATTTTAATCCCTTTCATTCAAAACAAAAAAAGAATTTCTGACAGACTAAAAAACCTAAAAATTCTACCATACATACTACTCTATCCAACTCAAAATATTAATTAAACTTTATCCTACTATTACTCTATCGTACTGAAAATATTAATTTCTATATTGATGATGACGCGATTTACTGTTGGAATTGAAGCTTGAAGAACTGAAAACCGAAAACCTATATCATCTGTGGTTACTTACAGCTCCAATTCCATTACTTTGCAATTTGTGGTGAACTTTTCTTGCTAACAACACAATGTCCACTGTAAGAAAAAACCTTTCAAGAAGCAGAAGACACTCATAAATAATATTTGTTACAGAATTGCGAAACCCCAGATATACAGTTACAAGAGGAAACTACCAGCCTTTTGTAACTTTAGGGAGAAGTCCTTAAATCAAGGTTAAAGTCTTTTGAACGGGCGATATCCGCAAAACCAATGTGCCACTAATTTTCCGCCAAACAATAGCTCTTTCCATAAAACCGACCATTGGATTTATTGCCTCATCGGTGCCGTCCGTTTAGCTCTAGTTTGACGCAAAAGAATGCAAATTTGTATACCGTAAAATTGGCAGGTAGGTGAGTTCTTAGGAACCACTTATAACACTATCGTCTTACAAAAAAATATACTTGGTAATTTACTCTGTTAAAACCTAAAAAATCTAACTAATAAAACTAATTTCACTAGGAACTCGCATACCTCACTGAAAATAACAAAATTAACTTAAAAGAAATACCTTTTCTTAACGAACATACATTCCAACGGTACCACATTCTTGATGGTACATTTCTTCATCTTCGCAGTCTTCCTTAGAGCTGGGGCTGCGAGACATTGGAGATCCCATTCCACTACTGTTCGAAGCTATTCCAGTACTCATGCTCAGATCCTCAGGCTCAGTTTGCACTGGTAGGTGCACCTGAAGTGGAAGGCTTATCAGAGGACTGCTCGGAGGATGCAGTGTTCGTGGTGGTTTACTGCTTAGGTCTTCAGGTTCAGGTGTCATCGATTCTTCAGGCTCTGGAGTGATTGGATGGTCCACCAAAGGTATTCCACATTTATGGTGCATTAAGTGATGCCTTCTTCTAAATCTGCTGTGACATCTGTCGCAGGAAAATGGCTTCTCGTTGGTATGTATCAATATGTGTGCCTTCAGCTGGTTGGAATCTGAGAACTTAGCTGAGCAATGGTCGCAGGAATATGGCCGTTCTCCTGTGTGAACCCTAAGGTGCCTCCGAAGATTTGCTACCTGAACGAATTGTCTATCACAATGGTCGCAATGATATGGCCTCTCTCCTGTGTGCAGTCTCATATGCGTTTTCAAATGGTGGTCTCTCGTGAATCTTTTGTGGCATTCTGGACATTCGAACGGCTTCTCCCCGGTATGAGTTCTTTCGTGGTTTTGTAAAACGTGTTTGTATCCAAAAGACCTATTGCACACGCCACAGGTGAACTGCTTGTCCCTATTGACATCCTTAGAATCGTTTCCCGAAGGAGGTGATATGCTGCTTGTAGGGGAACTTAACGGTAAACTAGTGTTAGTGTCTTCTGCGACCCTCCATTTCTTCTTTTTTCCTTCCAGCGCTGTGCTACTCGAGACTACATTGTTGTTATTATTGTTGGTCTTCCTAACCCTCGTGGACGGGGACAGTTGTTCGTTGCTGGCTGGAGGGGAGGGAGGAGAGTTTGCTGTCCAATTTATAGGAAGCAGGCTCGGATGGAAGAGCGCTGGATTCGACACACACGACAACCCAGAAGCCGCCATTAACTGGCTAGCCATCAGCAATTGCGTAGGTGTAAACATGGCAGCGTTTCCAAATGGTGGATACCCTACTGGCGTAAATGACGGCTTAAGAGTGTCTTCCTGTTCGATTTTGATATCTCGTCCACTGAGTAAATCTGGAACTGAAAAAAAATCTATAAGTAAACAGGTATGCGAAGTACCACTCATCCTAAAATTGTTTCGCAAAACTAACGCGATATAAATATATGGATGTCGCCGTCGATTGCACACATGGCATTTGAGGCCTATTATCGATCTTCGCCGTAGCGTGATGTGTCTAAACACCCCATTCCTCAAGACGATTGACAATGGGACTTAAGACGTTGTATACATAATAGCAAAGACGTTAGGTTTTGCATTACGGGCGCTTGAACGATTCTATAAAGGACCGTTTCTAAAATGCCCGGTTTTTGTGTCATTTTTCGTAGAAAAGCAGAAAAGCACACCCGTGCCCTGATAAGCGACCGTGTGTGTGCCATGTGTTTTATTTATAGGTCGACAAAGGTGAGTTTAGGAAGGGATAAGTTACACGTGGATGAAAATTCTTGATCTTCCATTGTAAGGAATATAATTAATGAGTACGGTGTCAATCCATCTGCAGACTAGTTTCGGAGTCTCCTCGATTATCAGTACAGCTTCTATGTAATCAAATGAGTTTAGTATTTGATAACAAAATATTGGAACTAGTGTTTTGTTATTCACTGATTGGCATCCTTGTTTACCATCTTCAAACAAACGTGGAGACGTTTAGTACATATAGCATGACGCTTATATTCTATCTTTGTTATCTATACGTACTCTGAGAAAGAGAGGATAATGTTACGTCCGTCGATTACGTGGAATCAAATTTGTAAATATTGTGACTGTAATTCTTCTATCTTATTTTCTTCTTACTCTATTTTTTTTGTAGTTTTGAAAAAAAAAACCAGGTTTCTTATTATCATCAAACATTCCCTTATGGAACTACTTTTATACTCAATAGCTCATATAGTGAAAGAAGAAAGTGAAATATACGACTTTGAGCCCCCGCGAGATGGAAAGTATTTTCCAACATCCCATTTTTACAAGATTCCCTTAACTCTAGTATCTTGCATCCGCTTTCTTTAAGTTTGCATGAGAACTAAGCAAAGTGCTTAAGGCTTTAGATGAAGAAACGGGAAATGCTACTTGCAGACGATATTAAAACCAAAGGAGTGTCCAGTTCAAGTCACGTCTTCGGGCAGGTGGAATTGAATGATTTTGTACTATCAAAGATAGATAAAGAATGATCATATGACCATTTCACTTATCCATGAAATTGCCAAAGGTGTGGACTAACCTGAACTGAAAATATGTAAGTATGTAAATAATATATGTTCTGATAAGTGGTTGTGTAGGAACAAATTTGAGGGTGACCATTGTGATCTCAGTTATACAGAGTCCTAACTTTGTATGAGTCAATTTCTCTAAAGTATATAGGGTATGTCAAAATATTGTTGAATGTTTATACACTTTATTTTTTTGCTAATGTGATTCCTAGGGGCTGGGCCTAGTGTGGCCCAGCCCCTAGGACCTCAGTGTGTCTTTGAAGTAGAATTTCCATTCTTATAAGAAAGCCAGGAACAGTCTAGCACGACTAAACATTGATATTTTGTATGTAATTATTCTCTATTGCAAATACAATTTTAAATAGATTTAATTACTGTTGGGATTTTAACAGAAACATTTAATTTTATATACTTAGACACACCATCGTTCTTTATGGAAAACACATTTCACTAGTAGACCGCGCATGAGATTTCCTACTAAACAACATAAACCAAGCAGCAGAGAAGGCAGTAGGCAATAGAACAATCAACACAACTACAAAACAGAGATACAAAACGATGGTTCAAACCAGAGGTGAAGATACTGGCCAGTGAAAAGAAAAAAACCGTAATATACATAGCCAACAAGACCCCAAGCAACCACATCAAATACATCGAAACAAGGAACAGTGTTATAGCTTTAATTAGAAACATACTATTTAGGTATGCCAATTGTTGCAGTTCGGTCAGGGAGACAAGGTCGTCACCAGCTGATCTGCTAAAAATGTCTGAATAACAATTAGTGCTTTTTCAATCATCCATCAAATACATTTTCAGCAGTTCAGTTTAATATCTCTGCAGCCATACGTAATTTTGTTTTAATAGAATTGTTACATGCTCTGTCCAATCCTTTCACACCTGTACAATAAACTCGTTTCGGTACCGTGTACCTGAAGCTTTTCATTCATCAACCAGGGACATCATTAGTCTTAACAAACAAAGTAAACAACCGTATAAGGGAAATAATGAAAGAGCATTGGGAGAACGTCAGTAGAGAAATGGAAAGTGACCTCTATGGAACCCAAAAACGCACATGGAAATTGCAGAACAACAAAAAGGGAAATAAACGAGACAGTACAATGAAATAACATCTCAACAGCCGAATGAACCAACTATTTTCAGGGCCTTCATACGAACCGGGACTAACAGGAACAACGAAGGCCCAAGGAGCGCGAGAGGTTAAACCGAGGCGAAGCCATAGATATCGAGGATGTAGGAAGGTATACAAGTATACACGATGGAGGAAGTGATATCCGAGATGAATCACCTGAAAAACGGTAAATCTCCAGGCCCGGACAACGTCCCCAACGAACTGCTGAAGTGCGGAGGAGAAGCTCTGGCTCTACAGCTGACCGAACTGTTCAACAAAATATTGAAGAGCGAAAAAGCACCAGCAAGATAAAAACACAGCATCACAATCTCTATATTCAAAAAGGGGAAAACCTCGGATCGACATAGATCGACGAGATAGACACGACCATGAAATTATTCACCCGTATGCTATAACAACGTATTCTCAGCTACACTACAATAAGCAAGGAGCAGCAAGGTTTTCGAAAGAACCGTTCGACGATTGACGCAGTGTCCGTTTTCAGGCAGGTTATAGAGAAGGCAATAGTGTATAACAAACCAGCATACCTGTGCTTTAAAGGTTTGACGAAAGCGTTCGACAGGATAAGGCTGGAGGACGCTAGGAACGAGCTGAATCACGGAGGAATACGACAAGGAGACAGCCTCAGACCACTGCTGTTCAACATCATAATGGGTAGAATAATAGAGCAAGTGCGCAAGGTAGACCAGAGATACAAGATGGGAAACCAACAAATTAAGATAATATGTTACGCAGACGACATAACGCTATTCGCGGACACGGAAGACGGGCTGCAATGGCTCTTACAGGCATTTAAGAAAGAGGCCAAAAAGGTCAACATGGTAATATCAACCACCAAAACAAAAAGCATGGTGATCGCCAGGAAACCAAGCAAGAGCAAACTACAACTAAACAACAGAACAATAGACCAGACTTCTGAATTCAACCATCTGGGAACAACAATATCACCATATGGTGAACTCAAGACTGGTGTACGAAACCAGATAAACAAGGCAGCCAGGATAGCAGGAGCTCTACGAACAAGCGTATGGATTATGTAACACAAGCATATCAATCCCGACCAAAGTTAGAATATATAAAGCATGTGCCAGGATCATAATGGCATACACGGCAGAAACACGAGCTGACACAGCTGAGACAAAAAGGATGACACGATCCAGCGAAAGGAAAATTCTAAGAATGATCACAGGAAACAAACTTTGGGACCAAAGAAGGAGTAGTAAAAATAGGGAAGAGTGCGGGCTAGAGGTCGTGGTTAGATGGACCCGTGCGAGAAGACGCTTCTGGAACGGACACATATCCAGGATGGAAAATCAAACACTGGCAAAAAAATAGAAAACGAGTAACCAGCAGACCACCAGGACGGCCTCCCAAGAGGTGAAAGGTCAGCTGGTCGTCCACATCCCAAGAAGGGCAAATGGATGGGTAAAACAAGCCTTAAGCCTTCCGAAAAGAAGAAGAAGACATTTCACTAAACTTTCTAAAACAGTATACAAATTTGCTAGAAAACAAAACTTTTGCAAAGTCTGATGATTGGAATTGGGCAAAAGAAGGCCAAGAAAGACGTCACCTCCATTTTGATAAGTATGGTTCAAAATGTCGACCGTTTGACGGAGACTAAACAAGAATCAATGATATATTTGACATACAAGAATGTCAAAGGTACAAACAAGAAGAATGTATTCCTCGCATGCATTTCAGTGGATGGATTCCTAAGACGGATTCTTATGAATCTTAAAAAACGACCAATGTATCCAAATTTGACTAAGTGTAAATTTGTGATTGGCTACAAACTTGTCAAAATCATTTTCCGGACGTTTTTTCTTGAACAAGAATCCTTCCTAAGACACCAAGGAATTCTTAGTTTGACAATGCCTTCCGACAAAGAGCGGGTCACATGATATCGAGATTTTAACTCCAGGATCACACATATTTGGGTAGAAGAAAACCGCCTGCTTGCATGTTGCAAGGTAGTCCAAATGTCAACATGAGTTTTTTGACAATATTTGGTGTAACGTAAGTGGAGCCATCGGACGACGGCAGGTGCCTCCACTAGGGATGATCGTGAAGCGAACCAACAACCAGTTTTCTGACGACATTGTCACTTCCCACAGACAAATGGCTGAGATTTCGTAGCAGAGTATCAAACTCATTTCTCTCTAAGGCAGAGGAATCATAGACCGGTTTCGTTCCAATTAGAGCTTATCAGTATGGTATACCTCGAACCTGACAGAAAAATAAGTTTGAACGGCAATTGGATATATCTCTTGCTCAAGAGGCTGTGTGTGTATATAAGTGGCGCCATCGGACGACGGCAGTTGCTTCCACTAGGGCATGCAAGATGATCGTGAAGCGAACCAACAACCAATGTATTTGCTGTAACATTTTTCATTGGGCCGCACATTTTACCCAATAAATTAACAAGGAAATTTACCTGGACTTTCTCCAAAATAAAGTACTAGTCTTGTTGGAGAACGTATTCTCTTTGGTTACAAAAGTTTATTCCATCCCACCAAAAAACCATTCCAGAGTTACTCAAGAATCATTCTGGACCACTGTAATATAAATTTGAATTTGAAACAAACAATGAGCTTGTCCAGAGTGGGTATGCAAGCCTTTCAGGACGGTTCCTTGATGGGTCGGAACGAAACTTATAAGATTATGGAATGTTTCAAGAATATAAATTCCTCATTTCAATTTGAAATTTTTACTCTAAGTTGGTCAGAATAGTTTTTTAAAGGTTCTAAAATAGTTCACTGACAGTTTTTTCAGTTTCTTGATACTTAGATACTTTAAGAAATTAAATGGTCAATCAGACAAGACTTTTTTTTTTGAGTAAGTAACGTAGGGAGTTTTCATTTGAAGACCTCGTCTAATTGGCTGTGAATTGTTTAAAGATGAAAGAAATAAAGTCCATTTACTTCGAGAATGTCATCCTTTTCTGTCAAAAATTCATAGCCTTCTAGATGACGTTTTCTAATGAACAAGTGGGATAAGATAAAACCATAAATACCTAACAAAACAAAAACACTTTCATGTGAACCTACACAATAAACATACAAATGAAAAGGTCAGTTTTGATCCAACCATGATGGAGCATTACACAATTGCCAGCTTAAATGATATGACAGTAAATTGGTCAAAGAGAAAATAGTATTTTCTTGACATTGGAAGTAATCTTCAATAATATTAACTCAAGATCCAAAGTGATAAACCATCTTAATCATAAGGGGGGGGCTAAACTGTAAAGCCTACCTCCAATCCATCTGATTAGTAACCATTTTGACATATTGCTCCTTGGAGAGTCAAGCTTGCTCCTTGGAGAAATAAGTTCAAATAATTTAAATCCTGTGACATACTCTGGGTAAAATCTGGTAACAATCAGTCTTTTCTTCAGTGTAGTTAGTTTCTGTATTATTATTTGTGATTCTGCTTATTTGTTTAAGATGAAGTTTGAACTAGCTTGGCAGCCTCTCTATCAGCATGCTACCAGCTGAAGTTGTCAGGCACTTACATTTATTGCTGTGAGTTTTCTTCACTTATGAGCTTATATTTCTCGATGACTTCTCAGGTTATTTTTCTCAGCATAATTGTAATCATAATTCTGGGTGGCATATAGCATATATACGAATGAAATGACAACTGGGAATCCCACCACTTGGCAGCACAATTCGGTCTGATAGAAAACATAGTCTTTTCGCAGGTATTTCTTTTGTGTTCAATTATTTAAATCCGGTAACAATTACAAGTAAACCTGTAATGGGCAAGTCTACTTGGAAATTTTGGAAATCTTGTTCATGTCAGAGGGCTCCAGTTCTTTCCTCTGCATATGCGTACTAATTTAAGGCTCGCCTTAGCTGACAATAATCAATCATGGTTCATCAGTTATTCCTTCAATATGATCTTAGTTTCCCAATTTTTGCCACTCCACTCTCGCATCTTATTTTGCAGGAGTTGCAGGTTGCAGATGAGCATTCTGGGTCACGCAATGAATTATAATAGTACGATTAATTAATTTACTTTCTAGATAATTAACTTTTCCTAAATTACGAACACATCATAATAATTGGATTTGGGCGAAGTTTGAAAAATGCAACAGAAATGTTTGAAAATTACAAATTTTGAGGTTAAAATCCGTTCTCAAAGATTGCTTCACACAGATCTTTTCTCTAACTTTTCAATTGTTCCTTAAAGGTGCGTTTACAATGTTATCTGGTGTCTAAATGAATATCTTCTTGAAATGAACTATAACCTCTTTTCATGCGACTGTTAAATTATATATATATATCGTGGCACGCGATTGGTAAGTGTAGGATCATCTGGGTTTTCAGAGAATCACTTGATATTTGTAAACAAAGGCTAAGTGCAGCATTATGTCACGAAATCACTCTTTCAGTTCATTATTATTAATTGAGAGTAGGCAAATTCTGTTTGGTTCCCTATTGACGTAGTAGACAGGAAATGTGTATGCAAATTGAATTTTTCTGGTTAAAACCCTGATTTCTGACGCAGAAGAAAATTAGATTCATTCAGATATAAGAACACATTTATTAAATTCAAAGAATCAACGGTAAATAAGTGGAAAACGATCACATTCCATGTCTGCATGCGAGACACCGCCGTTTTTCGCAAAACGATATCGTCGCTCATTGATGCCCTTTTCCACAATGAAACTCCCTCGTTTTATGGAGGACGCGTCTGACTCGACGATTTCCTATTCAAAACTCGGTTATGTGGATTTTATTTGCATTGTGCCATCACGTTCAATTTTCAATAGTGTGACGGGTTTCGTCTATCACGATAAATCGTTTCTATTTTTCACCGTTTGTGGCAGACAGCGCGAAGTAATCGATCATCGTTTCCATATTATAAGGGACATGATGATGATGCAAAGAAAACTATTTGGGGTGTGATTTTTATTAACTCTCTTTGCGTTGGTTCCTTTCTAGATTCATGTAATAAATAAACACAGCTAGATCATCGTAGCTGCTACGTAGGCTCTTTTTATAATTACTACCAAAACTTACAATTATTTATAGAACGTATAGTGTAGTATCTTTCTAATTGCAAACTTGAATTTTAGTATTAGTTTACATTGTTTACTGAGATCACTCAAATGTGCCGGTTATCAACTTGCATATTAAAGTACTATCTTGCTATATTTATTAGTGCTTCATTGTCATGGACGTAGACCTTCAGCATATTACAATTTATCTGGATAAAAGGGTTAACGTGGGTGAGGGGTGGGGGGCGAGCAAAAAATTCTGAATTGCTCTTAAAGTATCTTGGATTTTATCTTTCACATATTTTTACCAATCTATGACCTATAATGTGTATGTATAAATTTTAATGCTTTCTCTAATTTAATATATGCGTTTTAATGATTATGGGTGTAAATGTAATTTTCATATCTTTTTTCTTGTCACTCCAACTTTTATGACTAATTTTCAAATAACTGGACTAAACTATCAGTTTATATGAAAATCGTAAATATAGTGCTTAATGCTTAAAATGAGGGAATCGAAAATGTCGCAGACAATCTTAAAACCAAAGAAAAAAAAATTGCCCAGAATCCAGTATTCAAGTCTCCTCTTCGAGGAGCAACTGAATAATTTTGCATTACCAAAGAAAAATAAAGAATGATCACGTGATCGTCTCAATTACCCATGAATATCCAAAGAAAGTCTGGTCTAACAAACTAAAAATGAGTGTATTTATAAATGTAAATAATCTGATAAGTGATTACATTGGAACACATTTGAGGGTGATCTCAGTTATAGAGTGCTGAAGAATGATACATGAGAAACAATTGAACATCAAATAAAAGCGCTACGGCACATTTTGACATTTTTTTAAATGGAATGTCGTATTTTTATTTCATATTTCAATTCCTGATATAATTGTTAATATAAACTTATATTTTTTTTTCTAATAAAGTTGAACCACCGTGAGATGACTTCCTAATAACACGTGGGGTTGCCACTAGTCAGGTACCAATTACGATACTGCTTACCAGTTCAGCATAAGCCTGTCAATGCTATCACGTGAATCTGATAAGAAATATAACACAGTTCGAAGAATTTACAATCAAATTTTGTTTCAACCAAGAAACAAAAAATTAAATACTCGCTAGAAAACCGGAAACAAATTTTACAACTATTTTACAAAAGTAGAGAAAATGCGCGTGAGACGCAAAGAAGATATTTTGGGAGTTTTCATAGGCGTATTTCAGTGACTACAATCATCAGGATTAGTTTATCAACATAAACTAAGTAAAAATAGCCCTTAGAAGAAATCAAGCCATTGTTCGAAATTTTGTGGTAAATCCGAGTTCAATTAATAATGCCGTAAGAGAAGTAAGATGTGGTCGAAGACAGCGAGCGGTCAGTTATGGAACAGTTCAGAGAACTTTAAAAAATGTTGGCTTCAATCCCTATCGTATCCTTCCTGTGCAGCACTTAACAGTGGAACAAAAAGAGCCTCGTTTTCAGTTCGTTTATTCTATGTTGATGAGAGAACAAGACGTTGACAACAATTTATATAATAACATCTTGTGGAGCGATGAATGTTCATTTACAACATCAGGAGTATACAACCGTAAAAATACAATCCAATGGGCCCCTGCTAACCCCCATACATACCAAATGATAAAATTTCAAGGAAGAAGCTCAGTTAATGTTTGGTGTAGGATATTATCAGATCGAATTATTGGGCCACTCTTTTATCGGGACTCTCTAAAGGGCAACAGATATTTACAGTTTCTTCAAAACGAGATTGAAAATCTTTTAGAAGAGTTACCTGTGCAAACTTACAATAATGTTATTTGGCAGCTGGATGGCGCTCCACCTGATGCTGTTCAAGATGTTGTGGAATATTTAAACGGACATTACAGCGAATGGATTGGCCGTCGTGGATCAATTAATTGGCCACCCTATAGTCCGGATATTACGCCTTTGGATACATTTTTATGGAGCCATTTGAAGAATATAGTGAATCAACGACCTAATAGAAATATCGGTGATATCCAGCAAAGAATTGTAAATAGAATTTTAAATGAAATTAAACGCCTTAACCAGGATGAAAACATTATCAGGCAATCTTTGGAAAGACTGAATAGGGGACATCGGGCCTGTTTCGAAAATAATGGAGGATATATTGAAAATATATATTATTAAAATTAGTTAATTAGTTCAACGTTATTAGAAAAAAAATCAGTTTATATCAACAAATATATCAGGAATTGATATATGAAATAAAAAAATATGTCATTCTATTTAAAAAAATGTCAAAATGTGCCGTAGCGCTTTTATTTGATGTTCAGTTGTTTCTCATGTATCATTTTTGGATTCACCCGTAAAGAACGTAACAAATTAACGATATTTTGGTTTTTCAAATCATTTAACCCATTCCGAAAAAAAACTGTCCTGTTCAGTCTTCGTTGGATGACCCTGTACATGTTATTATACAAAAACCATTTTTTTAATCAAGGGTTTAATGCAAGGTAAAAAAGAAGTATTTAAAAATAAGTATCACCAAAAAATTACAAAAGTTGTCCTCCAACTTGGATGCAAGAATCCAATCTTCTCCTCATTGACAGGCGAAAACACTAGGATCGGTTCTAACAGAGTTGCACACAGCAATGATTCGATTTCTTAAGTCTTCTAAATTTTCCACTAGAGTAGCGTACACCAAGAAATTAAATGGACCCCAGAAAAAAATCCAGGGGGTTTAAGTCCGGGGATCGAGCAGGCCATAAGTGAAGGCCACCTCGGCCAATCCAACGATTCCCATGCTTCTGTTAAGAAGTTCCGAGCAAACTGACTAAAATGCGCCATCGTGCATAAACCACATTGCATCCCTTACTGCCAAAGGTATGTCCTCCAGAAATAAAGGGAGCGTGTGTTCTAAAAAGTCACGACACACCTCTCCAGAAATTCTTGCTGGTCAAAATACCGGTCCGATTAGGCAGTCACTCACAATCTCAATCCAAACGTTCAACGACAACTGCTGTAGCTTCTAATGCATTGCCATCAACAAGTCCATAAATGAAATGCCTGTCGGTCATCTCGCCAATCGTATAGTGATTCATGATACTTTGACGAATGAAACAAATTTGACGGATAAAAAATTATTAATCACAAGACTCATTCAAATAACACTGACATTCTTGATTTTTCAAAAAAATGAATAAAACAGGTATTTTTACTCAAATTGTTTGCAAATATTCCTGCAATGTTATTAAAAATTGTACATGCCTTACAATGGTTTTTATTTTTACTTCAAAAGTAAACGGCGAACGATAAAATTCAAAGAGACATTTTTTTTCGCAATTAAACAAGGAATTGAAGACAATTTCTTATTTAGAAAAAAAAACCAGCAACGCCCTATTTTTTCCATTAAAAATAACCAGTGACGTGCCAATATGCGCGGCGCTGGTGAGCCAAAAAAATTGTTTTGTATTGCAAAGTATGCATCTTTCATATCTATTGACGCCTAAAATTTCATTACAACATTTCAAGGCGTTTTCAAAATATACAGTTTTTACTGTTTTGTTTAATAACATTTCAACATCCTGTACATCGGTAACGAAGCGTTTGCGGACGTACGTTTATAGGAACGTTTCTTCGTAAAATGGCCTGAGTCTCCTTAAATCATGCCGTGTCTTTGTTAAGCACCCTGTAATATGTTTCTTTTATGATTTTCATGACCAAAATTTTTTGATTATTTTCTATGTGGTTATCAAATCTTTTGTATAATTCTGTTCATATTCTTCAACCTTGTAGTTTGAAGGCTGTTTTTTTATAAAATATGTTAATTATTGGATTTAGTTCTGTCATATTTTTTTTGTCTTCCAAGCTTTTTTGGGGTTAATCTGTTGGTTTACTTTTCTCATTTTATTGACGACTTTTTCAGTCATCGTAGCTCAAGGTGTTTGATTCATCTCATTGGTGCCTTTTGTTTGTGGACTTCGCCATTTTCCTCTTATTTTGCCTTTTTCTTTTCGTGCGCCCATTTTTTCTATATTTCATTTGAGTTTACACACCTTTTCAGGGTTGTTTCTTTATTCAAAGGTGTCGTTTGTTAATTGTTCCAGATTGCACCTTTTATATAATTTCTTTAGGACGAGTAAATCTTACGAAGAAAACGGAAAAAAAAAGAAGGAAAAATTAACTGGTTAATTTTAAAGCTCAAGCGGTGTTTAGTGAGACTATTTCTCTAATTAAATACAACATTAAGAGATAAATAAGTAATTATTAATGAAAATTAAAGAAAAGTAGCCATGCACCCTCAATATCTTTCAAAACTATCTTTTCTTTGAAATTTACCAATACATGTCAACAAAGATAGCAAAGTGGACATCTTTTCAACAGTAATATACCGATAGCGGAGTTGTCTTATCTAAAAGACCGCCGAATTCAAAGGAAAAAATTATTTTCAAAAATTTCTACGAGACTAATTTTCGTTTACAATCTGAAAAGATATTGTAATAGAAAATTTGTCGAGCAGAATTTTTTAGGAAAATTGAATTTTTGGTTTTTAAATCGGCGGGATTCGATAAAGCAGCGCAAGAGATATTTTTGATTGGACAATTTCAACAACTAGCAGTTGGTCGGTATGTCGGTACCTATATATAAATCAAACTTAAAAGTTAAAACGTTGACTGTTTGCGTGAAATTGTGATGCCTCAAATTCTATCATTCGCGTTCGTGCTCATGTTGATGCGTTTAGTTATTTACGTTATAAGTTCGGTAAATGTAGTTTTACAGTAGGAGTAAGATGTTTCCGGACGAGGCGCTAGCCGAGTCTGGAATTTTGAAACGACTACTGTGACACATTACCGGACGTATGATGTACAACATTTTACTTCATACTTATTAAAAACAGGAAAAAATTAATTTTGTGCGCGGTGAATATATTTTTGACAAATCCGCCAATTTGACAAATAGTTTCATTACGGTATCCATGGATACAATAGATTTACAGAAGATGTGCCGGTACTCAATACTGTAAAATTTCTTTATCCTGTAAAAAGCTATTTAGCGGATTAAAATCAAGTACGTAAAGTGTTCTAAATGATACAGTATAAAGTAAAATATTTTTTCTAATTTTGACATATAAAGTGGCACTTTTCAATACGGATGACAGTGACGTAACGTCCTACTTTTCGTAACTAGTTACGAAAAATAAAATCTTTCGTAACTGGTGATGAAATGTTCGTTTCATCACCAGTTGCAGGTTTCAGTTGTTGCACACCGTTGCTACAGTTTTACGGTATTAAGTAGATACAAAGTGGTTTAAAAGTAAATATTTAAGTCTAATAATAATTACTCTCTCTCTAAGTAGGTATTTGTAGTCAAAATTAGAAAAAATCTTGTATGAAACACGGGACGAAAAGCCTTTTTTGTGTATCTCATTCAAATTGCGGGAACTCGCTTCGCTCGTCCCGCAAGCATTCGTTACACAACATCAGACTTTTCGTAACTGGTTACATAAATAGGTATATATCCCATTTATTAAATTAGCAATTAATAAGAGATAATAGTGATAACAGTAGGGAATTTTAAGTATGAAATAAATTTTAAAAGTTGCAATTTTCTGATTTATTACGTAAAATACCAATGGGATATCTAGGTGGAATTTTATAAAACTTAATTGACTCCAAAGCTATATCATTGGATAAGGATAATTTCCTAATTCTGCGAATGCAAATTAGTAAACTTTTTCGGCAATGATGTTATTTTATAACACCTAAGTGTAGGATTCCGTGTTCCAGCAACAGCAACAGCTGACTGGTCTGACTAAACACTATTCGAACGCAGTATCAATAATTTAACATCGTATTATGTCATTACACATCAATGTCTCGCCTGTTTTTAAAGTAAACTTTTTAGTGTGGTGGAATAGGTCTAGTTGTACATTTGAACATTTGTATAGTCTATCTCTTTCTGTTGTTGAAAAACGTCATGCACTACATCAAAAAATTGCCTTTAAAAATATGCGTATCGCTAACGTGTCAAATTGTCAATTACGTTAAAGGTCAATGGAGGCTGGGCCGGTAGCGGGAGCAACCAAGATAGGTAACTCACTATTTCCTAGGTGTGTGCTGTCAAAAGCCTATTCCGCACACATTTTGTTGTGAAAGTAGAGCACTTTACGGAATATAACTAGAGCGTCCTGAGTACTTGTATCCCGAGCACGTTCTTTTCATATGATTCAAGTTCCGAATGATAATATTTCACATGAATATCACGTGTTATGCTCCTGAAAGGCTTATTCTTGTCAGGTGCTAGGAATATTCCAAACGAACATAAAAGGAGCAAGGTTATCATATCACAAAAGAATGTGTTTATAACATAATAATCATATACCACGCAACACAATTGGCACGTTCTGAGAACCTGGAAAGGAGGTCGCGGGACACGTTCTTCCCATGTGATATTCAAGTTCCAAATGATATTTCTTCACCTGAATGTCACATTCCATCTCCTCGAAGGCATATTCTTGTCAGATGATAAGAATGTAAAATTGCTAAGTGGGGTGGCCTTTTTCATTTTGTTTTTTCACAGCGTCTTTTCAGAAAAGACCACGCTACCTAGGACGGTTGCTAGGATATCAAGAATTGTGATTGGTCGGTTAAAAGTGAATGAAATTGTCACAGAAAGTCTGATTGCTGTCATCAACCCCTTAGCCGTCACAGCCACCCTCTATAAATTTTCAAATGTTACCACACCATGTGTGACACATTGTTGCAAAGGTTATTTCATAAGCAATGCATTCTAGTATTCATTTTGTGTACTGAAACATGAAATTGAGACATAAGAAAATTAATCTAAAATTTTTTATTTCGGTTAAACTGCGGATAGTGGTACTGATACGTTTATTCCACCTTAAGACGTGCTCCTATCGAATGGCCGCCTAGCACACCCGACCTGTCACCGTTGGATTATTTTTTATGGGGGCATTTAAAATTCAAAGTGTGTGCAAAACAACCTGCCAACATTGATGATCTTAGGCAGAGAATAACAGAAGAATGTCGAAATTTGAATCCGCAAGTTTTCGCAAATGTTCGTGCTTTCTTTCCGAGTCGATTGTATTACTGTATGGGAGTTAACGGAAGTCACTTTGAATAATCACTTTAACAATAATTGCTAACTTATAGGTAACTAGTTAATAACTAAATATACATTTAATCTTTTTAATTTTTTTATTTCTCAATTTTATGCGAATACACCAAATTAATAGTAGAATGCATGCTTTATGAAATAACCTTTGCAACGATGTACCACACATGGTGTGGTGACATTTGAAAATTTATAGGGGGCTGGCTGTGACGGCTAAGGGGTTGATGACAACAACTCAGATTTTCTTTGAAAATAAGACATGTATTGACCATATTTAAACAAAAGATACGTTTGAAAGATATTGTGGGTGGTTATTTTTCGTTGAACAACCCTGTATATGTATATGATTTTCTTTATTGGAGACATTCTGTCTTTAAAAGGCTATCGACTGAGGTCTATGATGATGTAATGTAAAAAAAGGAAAAAGGAGTTTTTTTACGAACGCAGCCTAATAAAAAAAAATAAAAATATGCAAATTTGGAGATTAAAATCTGATAAATATAAACAAGTTTCCGGTCTAGTAACTTTTCTGTTTCAATTATTTCTAAAAAGTACGTTTACAATGTCATGGGTGGCTATCTTCCGGAAATGAACTATATATAACCCTACGCCACCTCTCCCTAATAGAAAATCTTTTGAGGATTTTTTCTTTGTTTCTGTATATCTTTGCCATATCGATCTATTCCTTGCGAAAAAAAAAACATAAACTTGTCATTAGAGAGCCAATAAAGCCATCGAATCGGCTATAATCCGAGTCGTTCTAATAATAAAAGAGCAGCTGTAATGAATCATTAACGATCAGGACTCCTCCCTCAGGAGTCCACGAGCAAAAAGAAGCGCAGTCGCGAGCCATTATCCTTTCTCATTTATCTCCTCCCTTCATTAGTCCCGTCTTCCTTTTACGAAATAACCCTTCCGTTGTTGAAATTCGAGCTTCCATTACTGCGAAACTCCTTTCAAAGAGGAAACCCGGATAACTTCTTTTTTAGTCTGGGCGCAGAAACACTTGAAAGCGTCTCAACGATGCTTTAATATCTCAATATTTTTTTTATCCAAGCAACGATCATCATGGGTTCGCCCATAGACATTTATAGAGATTATTTGGTAGATAGTTAAAACCGTAACCAAAAAAATGACCGGCTTTTACTTCTTCATCAGGTGTCGCCGTGAGAAGCCCGTAAGTACCCACCGATATAGCTGCGTAATGTAGATATCTAGGTTGTTCCAAAAAATAATTACGTTCTTAATTAAACGTGTATTACACGCATGTAGGTATTTTAATCACAATGTCCGAAATGAATTTTTTAACACCTCAGACTGGACCCGGCAAATTAGTTGATAGCGATTTTTTTCCCAAGTCAAACGATTAAATCGACATTATTTAAAAACGCTTCCTGTACGCCAAATTAATATTAAATTAGATCCATTATCGGCCCGCAAAGAAGTACTTTCAAATTTTTTCTGTTAAATTAAGTAACACGGCAAATGAAGGTACCATAAAAGAAACAAGTTTACAATCACCATCGCGATGCCTTATCTATATCTAGTTTAATTTTTAATTAAAATGTGTTACACTTTGTACGGACGTAGCATATTTATACACCTAGAATGGGTTCAGTAACATCGCGAAGCTAACAATCCTTTTTTAGAAATTGCGTTTGTTGATGATAGGTAGTGTTTCGGAATTTTTCTACCGTGTAATCGTACATAGGATGCAGCTAAATGGACAGATTTGGTTCACTTTTTATGTATCGGAATTTAGGTTTTATATTATATAGCGTGTGTATTATTTACTGTGTTAACCTGACATTAGTTACTGCAATAAACCATAAAATTTGTCTTACATGTGCAAGTTTTCCTCTTCCTCAATATACCGTTGTAGACGTTGACAGACTTAAAACCCAAGACATAAAACGTGTTATAAGAGTACGACTTGAGAACAAAATGAAAAAAATCGAAGGGTCAGTGCCAGTAGAGGTAAAAAACTTTGGGGCAACATAAAAATTGGTATAATAGAACCTCAACAAGAAATTGGGTAAGTGGCCTATAGTAAGAAGCAGGAATGGATGACTTCTGAAATATTGAATCTAATGTCAGAAAGGAGGACACAAAAACAAAATCCCGTGAATTAAAAAAAAACTGGATACGGCAGTTAAGAAAAAATGCAAAGAAGCAATAGAAAAGTAGCTGTCAGAGAAATGCTCTGAAATCGAAAACCTTCAAAGAAAACACGACTCTCGCAACTTACACAAGAAGTCAAAGAAATGACAAATCGAAACAAAAAAACGCCAGTTTCAATACTAAGGGACAATAACAACGAAATAATAAACAGAAACTGAAGTCAAACTTAAAAGATTGAAAGAATATATCGAAGACCTGTTTAATGACAATAGACCACTTGTGTCACCGATAACGGATGATCAAATAAATGAAAAAGGTCCCGACATAACGAAAAAAGAATTTGTACATGCTACAAAAGCCCAAAAAAATAGAAAAGCAACGGGTCCAGATAAGACTAAGTATTAAAACTTATAGCAGACGAAGAAGGATCCGGACTGGACGCATTAACTTCATTAGGTACTTAACGCCTTTAGCGTTATATAACAGGCATTATACCCACAAACTAAAATTGAGCAATCAACATCAGAGGCTATTATAATAAAAATGTATATATTCTGTATATTATATGTATTTTATATCAATATTCTGAAAATATATTTAGAGAAGCCCTGCAAGGGGTCCAAAGAGGAATCAAAAATCAATGGAGTCATTGTTAACAATCTGAGATACGCCGATGACTGTGTTGTGCTGGCAGATAATCTGGCCGATTTACAAGACTTCATGAACCGGAAACTAAGCTTCTTGTTTTTTCAAAGACAAATATAATTGCCAATTTGTCCATTAACAATATACAGCTGGATCATGTAAGTGATTCAGATACCTAGGGACTATCATTAATAATCAGTGCGAACCCAAGATCGAAATAAAAGCACGAATTGAGCAGGCCAGAATAGCTATTTATGTAACCAGTTACGAAAAGTCCAATTTTGTGTAACGAATGAATGTTTGAATGAATGTTGAGCGCAGCGAGTTCCCGCAATTTGAATGAGATACACAAAAAAGGCTTTTCGTCACGTGTTTCATACAAGGTTTTTTCTAATTTTGACTACAAGTACCTACTTAGAGAGAGAGAGTTATTATTATTAAACTTCAATATTTACTTTTAAACCACTTTGTATCTACTTAATACCTTAAAACTATAGCAACGATAGAACTGGTGGTGAAACCAACTTTTCATCACCAGTTACGAAAGATTTTACTTTTCGTAACTAGTTACGAAAAGTAGGACGTTACGTCACTGTGATCAGTATTGAAAAGTACCACTTCATATGTCAAAATTAGAAAAAAACATTTATTGATATGAAACAATTTTTTACGAGATTCGAACTGAGCCTAGAATGCGCATGATTAAATATTATATTATGTATTTTCAATCTTGCTATATGGCAGTGAAGGGTGGACTCTCGATGCGTCTATAGAGAAAAAGCTGGACGCTTTTGAGATGTACCTATACCGTCGTATGTTAAGAATATCGTGGGTGCAGAGAGTCACCAACCTGGAGGTCCTTGCGCGGATGATACAATCAAAGGAACTGATGCTGATTGTTAAGGAAGGAAAGACGAGATACATAGGCCACATAATGAAAGGCGAACGGTATGAACTCTTGAGACTAATCATTGAAGGAAAAATACTGGAAAAAAGATCAGTGGGAAGAAGACAGAACTTCTGGCTGAAAGTCTTAAGATGGTTTGGATGTACCTTAATCGACATCTTCAGAGCCGCTACAACCAGAATAATGATTGCCAATTAGATCGCCAACCTCCGGCGGGAGACGGCGGATTAAGAAGAAAAATGAGATGAAATGGTCCTTATAAACCCTGGTACAGATAACAGAGTCTTACTAATCTATTATATACAGGGAGTGCTAAAACTATTGCCCGTGCTTTTGGGGCTTAATTCAGAAAACTAAAAGAAACGAAAAAGTAAAAGTGAAAAGGTTATCGATTGTAATTCCTTGTCAACTTATTGACCAAACGCGCATATTTCTCATTTATTTTAGTAAAAGCGAATTAATAAAATCAACAAAGCACCATAAGTTTGTTTGACATAAATATAAGTAATCTTCCACTTCAAGACAAACATTTGCTTTATGTATTATGAAAAGTCGATTCCTTGTGAACAAGTCTTCATTAACAATTGTCAGCAGCAAGAACACGCGGATTTGTAACGGCTGTGCGATTAAAAAGTAGGAAGAAATCTAATGGATTTAGATCCAGAAATCTGAGGGGCCATGGTGTAGGGCCACTTCTTCCGATACATCTTCTATTGAAACTGTAATGTAAAAAAATTTCTACCTTAAATTCATATTGTGGTAGGCAATAATCAAAAAATAATAGAAACTGTATTGTTTGTACACGTCAACTCAGCTTTGAAACAATATCGCAAACCATTACCACTAATTGAAATGCTGGGTAACACCGCGATTAATGTCTTCTTATCGCGGTTCTTAAAGATATATCAAAAGCATTATTATCAACCATTTTAAAAGACTTTTTTTAAATAAAAAAGGTTTCAACCCAAGCTCCAATCCATTTCCACATCATCATCAGAAAAAAGAATTTCATAGGAAACTTTCTTATACTCATCAGAGTTCTTCATTTTTTAAATTGCCAGATACGCTATATTAAGGACTTATTTCAAGCATCTTTGTCTTAATTGAACGGTGTTTTGGCTTTCTAAGTATGAAAGAAGGTTATTATTAATTGCTTCCTCATTGGGATTTTCATTTTCTTTTAGGTCATCTGAAAGTGTATTCAAAACCCCATCGGTTAGAAATGGAAAAGTTCCTGTTGCTTTAAATTCACATCACTGACAAAATAACATTTTGTTTAATATTGTGAAACAGAGTTTATTCCAATAGCTCCAAAAAAAGTCCATCTAAATTATACAAAATTATAAAAAAAATTTGGTGAGTCTATTCGTAAATCTCACACCATCACATTTCAACTTTAGTCATAAATTGATATCTAGAAAAATGAGGAAGCAACTAATTTCTCCAAAATGTAATTCTCTGATAAACTGAGATCTTTCTATTTTGCGGCAAACTTTAATTGAAGCATAGGTTATTATCAGTTTTGGGTACAAAATATGTAAAAAGTCCTTGGTCTAGGAACTTCATTGTCAATTTCACTCTAGATTTTATCAAAACTATCAAAAAAAAAGTCAGACTAAATTGTCTACAAGGTGTCTCCATATGGGTGAAACGACTTTTAAAAAAGAAGCAAATTGCCAAATTAAAAGTTTCGTTTTTCTGGAGTTTATCTTTGCTTGGTCTGTGCCGAATTTCTGGTATAATTTAAGTTTTTAAAAATCAAGGAAGCCTTGAAAGCATTTTTTTCGGTAGAATTAAGTTTCATTTCTAAAAAAGGTAAGTCATTAAGAAAAGTTGCTTAGAACCAAACACTACGCCGATATACCAAATTTTAGAAACCTCGACCTACTATGATTTTTCAACTTTCATAATTTTTTTTATCTTTTCAGTAACAGATATGTCAAAAAGTAATTCGTGAAAGATGCTAAAAATAAAAATTAAGAATCGAATTCAATTCCCTTTAAGTCCCCTATTTTCCTAATAAAAAGTTGAAAAGTGATAATTGAAATTTGGTACAGAGACTTAGCTGATGATTCTAAGGAACTTTTCCTTTTCATGTCTCATAGGAAGGACACTTTCCTCTACTGAAAAAGATGTTTTCTGACAATTTCCTAAGCCTTTTTGATTTTTCGATTCTTAAATTATGACAAAAATGGAGCTAAACCTCGAAAAATAAAATTATAAATTGGAAATATTTCGCTCTTTACAAAACTAAATACACTAAAGCTAAACAGGGCTTTAAAGGGTTTTAATGTTTTCAGCTTATTTTAAATTATCGACAAAATAAATATAATAATTTTAAAAGTAACATTTCTCTCTGTCACTTATTTGGGGACACACTGTAAAACCGATAAAAACTCAAATCCATTCTAGTGCTTACGCGAACTTCTGCATAAAATATATATGTATCTCGAAATTATAAAAGGTTCAACTTTAGCACTATCAATGTCGGGCTACATTTGGTAAAATAAATTGAATGAAAATGTTGCTTGTAAAATTATTATATTTATTTTGTCGATAATTTAAAATAAGCTGAAAACATTAAAACCCTTTAAAGCCGTTAGTGTGTTTAGTTTTTAGTTCAGTTATCTAGTTTTTGTCTCGAAAAATATTATAAAATGTATACAATGGTTAAATCTTATTTGGTTTAAAAAATCTAATTTATAGCAATTGTAGAAAAAAAAACATGTTTCTCAAAAAGACATAGATCGAAAATCTAAAGTGCCAAACTCCAAGTCTGTGGTCTCCAAAACTTCATTGACAAGTGAGGCAACGTTAAATAATTAAATATTTAAAGCGACGAAAACTAAAAGTGTCCTGATTTAAAAAGTTCTTTCTTTAATAAAATCTTTCAAGACAAAATTAGTGACTAAAAAGTTTAAACAAAATCATATTAATTTTAATACTTTTGGAAGACCTCCAAATCAATTTTTCTACACATTTTCGGCACTTTCTTGTTTGTGCAGACGGATTAGATAATTTTTGTCTTCACCACTTAATTTCACAGTTTAAGGTGAGGTGCGTGAAGAGCATTCAATATGAGGTGACTTGAATTCGGTAACTAATAGTATGTTACAATACGAGATGGGAAGTCTTTCATTACTGTCCAGAGATTATGTTATTTATCGAGCCGCGAAGCGTCGGGATAAATTAAATCTCGAGAGTTGCTATGGTATAGAGTTTAGAGCAAAACCAACAATCAGGGTTTCTGTAACTCTGCGCTTTGTTTGCATGTGCATTACTGGTCTAGGACAGGAATTAACTACTTTCTGTCCTAGGCCAGTAATAGAACTACTTCCCGTCCTAGACCAGTAATGCACATGCAAACAAAGCGCAGAGTTACCGAAACCCTGATTGTTGGTTTTGCTCTATACCATAGCAATAATAAAAATTCCGCCTCCTGAGTGAAGATTTGAGCCAGAATATTATATGAATAAATAATATTAAAGAACATTTTTTGATGTTAATCATCAATTAATTGAATTACATCAATCAATTGATGTAACTCAGAAAGTGGTCTAGCACTGGAAGGTACATATGTGGTTGAAAATAAGTTTTTTTTTAACCAATTATAGGTGTGAAATGCCTAAAACCAATCCAAATGCGTCGATTGTTTTTTATTTTATGGACACTTGCTGTTTAAGGAACTACCAAATATTAAAATTAAATTTATTAGCTTAGCAAAAAACTACTGTTTGCAATAGTATATGCTATTTTGTCGCTTCGTTACAATAAGCTAAAGAATGAATCATAAGTTAAAGAATGAAAACAATAAGCTAAAGAATGAATCATATGTACCAATATAACTTCTAGTAATACCCAAAGGTTATGCAAAGGTCCAAATAATAAATAAGTAGCTCATTATTTCAAGTTTGACCTTATATTTTAAGTATCCCTGTTCAATGTCTTGTGGGCGTAGTTGACGAAATACTTTATCCTTTAACAAAATATTTATCCAATAAGAAGTAATTTTTCATTATTGTAATATACTAAGAACCGCAACTCCACTTTTTCCTTAGAAAATCTGTTTTTTACTCAAGGTATTAAGACTAGAAAAAAAATTGTTTCTGTTAATATCTTAAAGATTCCTATGCCGATTTTCTTGAAATTCGGCTCTTTTGTGAACTGCAATAAAGCGCTAATTAGAATTAACTAAATGATAAAAGTTTCAGTGGCGTTTCAGCCTCATGAATAATTTTGCCTAAACAAAATTACCCCACTGACGTTTTTAAACGTTTTCTATTTTTTTTTTCAGATTACGCAACTTAAAATATAACTTTTCTGATACCAACAAAATACATTCCTGGAGATTTAAGGACCCAGTTGGTAAGTCTATCTCCGCAACACGTAGTGATTTAACTTTGAACTGATTATCTCCAAAATTGAATGAGCTTCGGAAAAAAATATTGAAAATTTCTAAGTTTAACCTTGTGCAACGAACCGTTTTAGTACCTACGTTTGTATAAACAGCATTTTTGGTCTAGAAAAAGCTTTTTATTTTTGGACATCCTATATACAGAGTGTCCCGAAATTACGTTGCATAAATTTAACACTATATTTTATGGAGAAAAATAGTTCATATGTACCTAGGTCTACAAACACTTCAAATAAGAGATACAGAGTGTTTTAATTTTTTCTTTATAACTGTTAGGTATTTCATATTTGTCTTTTTCTAATGAAACCACCCAATTTTGAGTGCAAATTTCGATTTTACTGTTAGTTCGAAATCATTTATTGTTAAATAAACCGCTCATTTAAGTCAACTGTTTTTGAGAAAATCCAGTCTGAGATGATTTTTAAAGTTTAAAAAGCTATAAAACTTAAAATGTTTAAGTTAGTAACAGCTTTCACTTTCCTATATTATTAGTTTTTTACAGGCTCTTCTTACGTGCACATGGTTTTCTTGGGTTTTAAAAAACTTTTTTGACCATATGTCAACATTTTTGGTTTAATAAAAATTAATGTTGGCACACAAGGCCTTTTTCTATAACTTTAACACATAAGTTTGCATTTCACTCCTTTCTACTTCAAACAAAAATTTCTTTGAATTGACATTAGAATTCTCAATCAATATTGAGTGTAACCAAAAGTACTTAAAAATAATTTTTCTAAGTTGGGCTTGACACCAAGTTTTCAAAAATTCAAAAGAGAACTGCACTTTTTGGATACTAATATTTTTTAATCAACCTGTATATAAAAGTAAAACTTTAGCGTAAAGTTTAGTGGTAGTCAGATTGATCATCGTGAGTACGAAAGTTATGTCAAAAACTAGTAACGCATTAGTGTAAATAACCTTAATTTTATACCTGCCTAAATAAAAATAAATAACTTTTAAACTTTCCTGTATTTCTAAACAAGTAAGAAGATTGTAGTGGGGGTCTGAGCGGATGAAAAATGGTGAATATTTTGTCGCATAATCTTTAAATTATTACGGAATGTACAGGTTACTTCTGGTTAGTTATCTCCCTTACTTTTCAAGATAGAGGGTTGTGGTTCTTGGGACAGTGTTATACTTTTTTGTAAACTACTATTAAAATTTTGTAGACCCTTTGGTTTTTGAGATATAGGGTGGAAATGAAAATTATCACTTTTGATAACACCGTATCTGAGTTAACTATCGGAGAATTTAAAACGCTTGCTTGGGGGATTTTTCCTGTAAAATACAGTAACTTAAGTACTTTTTACTGCAAGGAAATTGCTCGCCTCAATAAAGAATACCTAAGTTATTTTAAAGGGACACCTTGTATATTATTAAATATTTAGAATCGCATCGACAACAAATTTTCATTTTTTTTATTTCTTGTTTATCTCTTCATTTTTCTGAAAAGTAAAAATCCTTTCTATTAGTTTTTGTTACGTAGAATCTAGTGGCGGCTTTAGTTTTCAGCTGCACATAATGGTTCAATCAGAATTTAAAAATAAAATATGTTTTTTTGTTGTTTGAAAAATTTTTATTGAGGCGACCCTAAATATTTAATAATATACAGGAAATCTCATAAGAAGAAATCTTATTGCGGCAAAATTTTTTCTTGAAGTAACACATTTGCTACGCCACTGGATTCCACTGGAAAAATTCTACAAGCAAACGTTTAAATTTTGCAATAGTTTTGATTTTTTCGAGTTCAAAGATAACTGAGATACGGAGGTTGCCTCAAAATTGATAATTTTCGATTCCGCCCTGTATCTCCAAAACCAAAGGAGCTAAGAAAATTCTGTTGACGCCATCTTTAATTTCTTAATAAATTCCCGAAAACCACAACCCTCTATTTCGAAAAATTAGGAAGATACCGCTCAAAAGTGCCGAAAATGATATACCCTGTAGGCATCTATCTGGCTCGCCCTCACCAGCAAAAATTGATTTGTATCATGAGGTTCGATTTAAAGGTTTGATGTCAACGATTTCTAATTTAGGCACAACTTGCAGGAACTTAATAAAGGTATTAAAATATTAAACGAATAAATTTAAAATATTAGACCAAATTTAGGTTAACAGTTCCATATAAAGATCGGTTACTGAAAATTGCGACTTTTTCGATTTATATGAATTTACTTAGTAGGTCTCAAAATCGTCGAAGATGACAAAATAAAAAAATATCCGGTGCTCTCATTAATTTAACCTAAAAATTTAGGGTCTAGTTAAAAAAACGGTGAAGTACTTTTATACCCCCTGTAAACGGTCCATAAAGGTCCGTCACTTAAGTGTATAACGTAATGTTTTGAAAGTTAATTTAATAATATACCTAATCTCTATGGAACGTTTTCAGTGGGGAAGGTAAAACTTCCGTTAAGAGTCCTTAACTTTATCAACTTAAATCAAACATTTTTAGATTAAATTGAAAAAAGATTAAATCGAGCTCTATAAAGACGGACGGACTCGATCGAAGTAGAACTCGATTTAATATAGAAATCTAACAGCGAGATTATAATAAAAATACCACGTCAGCAATTCGTATAAAAATACCCAATAAGCAGCAATTCAATGAAATCACAGTAAACCTCTTCGTTTCTGGTAAATTTATAAATATAAAGGTTACAATGCAATTGGGCACTTATAGAGAATGTGAGCCAACAAACAACATTTTCATCCATAATTGGTAACTCGCAGAAAAAAATAATTTTTTGTTGGTATTTTTTTAATTTTTGGTACTTTTTGTACCACTTAATTATTCCCATTACTTTTTTTAAGTAGAAAAATTATGACAGATTAACTGATGAAAACTCTCAAAAACAAATATAGAATAAAAAAACCAACAATAACGAAACGTTTTCCTAAAAGGTAGACAATTTTTTTGCAGAGCAGCCTTATAACAGTAGTATATAACAACCACTGACATAGTGAATGACAATGCTAAGGCTTTGCAAAAATTTGGAAACCTTTGGGATTATCAAATTGTGTTTACTTTCGTTCTGCAAGAAATTGTCCGCCCAAAATATGTGCCAAAAATAAACAAACCTCGTTTAGGTGTACTTTCTTGCAGTAAAGGCATCTTCTCTACAGCACTTGAACCCCCAACAGTCTCAACTAACAAAACTCCTTAAAGTCTAAAAACAACTATCACAACATCATACTCTTTCGACACACGTAAAGAAGTCGTCGATCGTGCTTACAATTGGAAAGTGTTGCACAACTACTTGTTTTGGCACATGAACGCTTACTGACTATGAAAATTTTTACACACTCAAGGGATGACCTACGCTAACTCCAACCCCCCCTTTCGGTGGAGGGGGTAGGCGGGCGATAGAGGGGAGAATTAGAGCAGCGAGCACCCCCTCGCTGTCCTGTCCCGCACGACACGAGCTTCAGACAGAGACGACGAACGTTAAGGGATGGTAAAGGTATCGGCTAAGCTCGGTTTACAACAGCGGCCTTTTACTTGGGGGTGGTAAAGCGTAAATGCGGTCCTTTACGCACTTGTGCAAATGATAATTAGGGGGTGCGGTAACTAGTGGAACTAATTTAAGCAGTAAACTTATCCTAATCGTAAATGTCGACTTTTTGAACGTTGCAAATCGAAATCTGAGCTCTCGATGAGATTTGGATAAATTGGTTAGGATATGTTGTTAATAAAGATAGGACTCCTTGGGGGTGGTAAAGCGTAAATGCTGCTTTTACGCACTTTTGCAAATGTTAATTAAGGTGTGCGTAAACTACTGGAATTAATTTAAGCAGTAATCTGAAACAAAGCGTAAAAGTTGACTTTGTGAATGTTGCGAATCGAAAGCTGAGCGCTCGTTGAGCTTGTTGGGAATATCTAAGTTACGCCGCTAATAATAATAAAAGCTTTACAAATTAACTAAAATATCTTATTAATAAAAAATATTTTTTCTACTACCGTGCTTAATTGGGCCTTTCCCGCACGTAAGTTAGTATGGAAAATGTCGCTTTTCCGCACATTGGAGTGCGGAAAAAGTTTTCCCGGCATTTAATTGTTTTTTTTATAGGTTCTTATAAACTTTGGACTTCTTAATTCTTTACATTTATCATCCAATGTTAGCTTTCTCCTACGAACACACATCGATAAAAAATTTACAGGGGAAATATTATGGATATAAGTTATTCCACTTTCTGTAGTATATCAGTCAAATTCATCAATCAACAACCTTTTCAAATTTGACACCTTGCTGATTTGTCCATAGTCTCCATGACAAGATCTTTCTGTCATGAAAGTTACATGACGCCTCGTCGTTTGAAATCATTTGAAAATCCATTTGTCATTAATTTCTCGCAGTGAAAAGACTATTAAGAGCATGATTCGTCAGATGAAGAGCAGTTACCAGAGTCAATTGTTAAAGCTGCAGCTGCTGCAAATCTGGAAATTGATGCCGGAAATTTCCCGTAAGCGATATGAAAAACAATATAGTCATTTCCTCAAGTAGTGGTCTGAAGACAAGAGAGTCACAAGCTTCAAAGAAGAAATATTTCTTTCATACTTTTCAGAGATCAGGAATAATCTCAAGCCAAATACACTTTGGTCACGATTTTCAATGATCAAATCACAGTCAGTCAAAATTAGGCAGAACATTGATATAACCGCTACTATAAGCTCATCGCTTTTTGGAAAAAACAAAATGTGGAATTCCGGCCAAAAAAAAGCGATAGATTTTACAAAAACACAAATTTTAAAGTTCATAGAGAAGGCTCCAGACAATATTTACCTTCTGATAGAGGTTGCAACGATCTTTGGATTGGCAGGAGCCTGCCGTCGAGTAGAGCTGACGAAAATTACTTTTGATAATATCGAGGATAAAGGAAATTATATAGTCTTAACAATACGCAATTCTAGAAACCATTCTTCAAGGTCTTTCATAATATCTGAAGACGTAAACAACGGAACATTCTTGAAATTTTATAGAACATAGTATATTTCCGCCCTCAACTGCCTGTCCGAGAGCCTCGTGCGGAAAAGTATAACTTTCTGCACTTGTTAGATAAATAACTAATCCCGCACTCGACTGCTTGCCCGAACTCCGCTTTGCGTCGTTCGGGTCAACAGCAATCGCGTGCGGGAAAGTACCACTTTCCGCACTTCTTAGGAAAATAACTATATTTGGGATGTTGGTTGGGAAAAAGGGCTGGTAAAGCGTAAATGCGGCCTTTTACGCTCTTGCGCAAGTGTTAAATAAAGGGTGCAGAAACTGGTGCAACGAATTTAACAAGTAAACTTAAACGAACCGTAAAAGTCGACTTTCTGAATGTTGCGATCGGAAATCTTAGCCTTCGGCCGAGGTTGTTGCGAAAATCTAAGTTATGCTACTAATAATGATAAACAACGATCGCGCTAACCTGAGCTACCGTTGAAAATCGCATATTGCAAACAGCGTGCGCCAAGTGCACTTTGCACGCTCCCATACAGAAGCGTGTGCAAAGTCCACCTTGCACACGCTTCTGATTGCTTTGCACATGTCTTGCACATATCTTTTAATACGAAGGATCGAATAGTGTGCAACTCGTACGAAAATCACTCTTTGCGCTCATGTGACGTTGTATCACGCCTTTACGTCTCGTGTCCAAACCGTCACACTCGTCTGAAAAGTGCAATTTTCGACATTAGTTGCACAATATACTATTGTGTGTGCGTTATTCTACTCAAAGTCATAAAAACTTCATATTTAAATAAGTATAATCGACACAAAAATTGTGATTTAGGTGCACCGTTTTCAAGATGTTAACTTTCAGAGAAAATTATCGGTAGGTCATAAAAGCAAATATCTACGGTTTCGCACAAGTTGTCGACGTTTTGACGTCTATATTACGTCCTTTTCAAGGCTATCCTACTCAAATTGTAGACGATTGTCATAGGGTTAACTTGGATAGCTCCATCAAAACAACTACTAAAGGTTTTTGAATATTTTTTTTTAACCGGTGTTAACGGTCTGAGTTAGTACATCTCTCGTATTGATGAAATGAACCATCCTTAAATGGGTTCCCATTTCGGTACCTCTAACCCCGTCTTCTCAACTATGAGCTGCTTCAGAAAATCCAAGGTTACCGTTGGACACGCCAATCGCCTCAAACATGCAATATCTGCCTGAAAGTATAGAGTTTGTCCTTACTTCTAATGCCTTCCCAATAGCTCTGCTGGCCAAATTTATCAAACTTAGCTCCAATGCTGTACTAATTATAGCTCAATTTGCTACTAAAAGTTTGATAGCTTTTTTTCTATATTTCAAGCAGCTTCAAATTGTTCCTTATACTATGTGTTCATTAGAAAACGTCTAATCATCTAAAAGGCAATGCATTTTTGACAGAAAAAAGATGACATAAACAAACTAAATGGACTTTTCTTCCTTCATCCTTTTCTTTTGGCATTTGACAGTCTATTAGATGACTTTGTCAAATGAACACACCCTAGATGTTCTAAGGAGTACTGTTGTCGAATACTGGCGGCTTAGTAATGCTAAATCTGTCAGGAATAGTGGGAGTAAGCCCAATGCAACGAGTTTAGCACAACCGCATTCTAGAACCTCCGCCATTTGTTTTTTTACTTCTCGCACTTCTTTACCTTCTTCCACTTCTTCCAATTTAGAGTTCACACACTCGTGCTCTTTCTTGTTATTTTTCTCTCTTGTTTTCTCTGTCGTCTGTGTTCTTCCCTCTATTAATTCCACTGTGCTTCTTCTTGTTTATCTTTTCGCCGTTTTTCACTTACTTCCTCCTTGTCTTCTCTTCACCGGTTGTTCCTTCATTAATTATTTTGTTTTTGATGTCACACTATCTGGTTCAATATGAAATTTTGTCGCACTATCTGGTTCAAATAAATCCAGGTCCTGTCCTATTGACGGGTTCGAGTTAAGTTATAAAATTTTTGCAATTTTCCTTTAATCCCTTTCTGAAACCATTCACAGGGCGTGACGAAAATAGAGGTATGTTAAACGCAGGACTTAGTACTCAAATGGACGATTTCAAAAACTTATTTAACGCAATAATTGACCACCTTCCAAGAAGTTGCCGGGAGAAGGACAAAAACGAAATTTTCCTAGTTGACATTGACATTGCAACGTTTTGATGTCTATTTACGCGTTTTCTCCGTCATATAGAAACAGAAAATACATTATGAAGCCTTATCTGCCTTTTTTATAACTTTCAGATTAATCAGTCTCTTTCTAATAACAAATTATCGACTCAAACTCGTGTTTTTGCTGGAATTTACTTTATAAATCAAAATTAACTTAAAGTTATTAAAAATACATAAGTAGTGTTGGTCGTGAAATTACTACAGTGAACAAGAATCGAAGAAATCCATCCAAAAACATCTACAAATACCTACTTACTGTTTTTGGTGAAAGTTCTGCCAAAATTGTAGAAGTTTTTCGTGCAGTTAAATTTTTCGTAACAGTTAAATAACTGCTTTTAAACTTTTACTTTCAATCGTTTTGAGCCGATTTTGAGCGATTTTGTTCGAAAAACTTAATTTCACAAAAAAAACTCGTTTTGAGTGACCGATGTTTCATTCAGGTAATTTACCAAGAAAGTCCGTTTTTCAGTTTTGAATCTTTTAGGTCAATTCTGACTATTTTCAAATTTATAAATAGGAATCTCTCTCTATAGGAATATAAGATTTCGATAATCTATTTTTATTTAATATTTTTGGATTATGTTGACGATTTATTTAAAAATGTTAATATTTGTAATTTGTAAGATTATCACTCAAAAAATCAATGCCACGTTTTTCTGATTTACCTGGTAGCTTACCATAACAATAGCAAGATTCTAACAATGATGAAGTTAATTACAGGGTGTTTCAGAAAATTTTTATCAAACTTAAAGGGTTATAGATGATAATATAAATGATAAATAATACAAATTTTGCTTACAAAACCCTTTTTGCAAACGTATGGTTTTCTGGGATACAGGATCAAACAATTTTTTTTTTATTTTAGTTACTAGTTAAAATAGCCATCTGAACTCTTCTACACCTTATACCATTACTTCGACGTTGTGTTACAAGTATTTTTTTATATGCCAGTGTTTTTTGTACTCTTATTCTCAACATCACTGGGAAAAATGGCAATTTGAAAGCACTTGTGAAAGGCCAGTGTTTATTTATACAAAAAAGGAACTTATAGCCACAAGCGCAAATGTACTGCGTTTTTTGAGTTAGATGGTATTTATGATGAAAAAAATGGTTGAATAACAAAAAAAAATAAAACTAAATTTGTCTGCTGGAAGATGTGTGACGTATGTGATACATTATTAAAATTAGAAATAAATCTTTTTTCAGAAACACCATGACCAACTATGACTACCACTTAAAAACAGATAAATGTTATTGCCTCAAATTAAAAAATGAAAAGATAACAAAATCTGACTATATTCCATTGAGTTCTCTTTTAAAAAGTGCCTTTATATAGTTTTATGAAATTTGCGATATGAAGCGCCACACGCGCCATTTTGTAATTGGGCAAAAATTATAAAGTCGACCAAAACAAATCATTGGTATCATTAAATGTATCTCGAAGAAAGACGACAGACATGAGAAAATGATTTTATTCCAATAAAGATATTCTTCTCGAACAACCAATTTGGGACGTCCTGTATTCAGAATTTGAAGGCATCTAAGTAGGCATAGAATGGTAATTTTTTCTACCCATATTTGCCCACGTCAATTGGCAAATAACATCAAAGTCAAATTTCCAAGGCTAACGAGATGCCATAATTTTGTCATCTAGTCGAAGGCTATGCATTTTCTACAGAAAAGGAAGACATAATCAAAATAAATGCTCTTGTTCTTTCATCCTTTTCCTTAGAGAATTTACAAACAGATGATGTTTCCAAATGAACACACCCTATTTTCTAGGTTTTATTGATGCTACTGCCTACTTAAGAAAGTAATAAGTACTAATCTAAATGAGGATTTGCAAATTTTAAAAGGCTTATGAAACTAATGACTTTATTATGTTTTGTCATTTGGTTTGAATGGTTCATTGCATATTCAACCGGTATTGCTTACTGTCTAGCCCAACAACTTTATTGATTTTGCAAAACTATTTTACTGTTTGATTTATTACGTTTCCTTGATTATTGATAAATAGATGTTCAATGAATTAGTTTTCAAACGTTTTCCGACATTATTGATTCTGCTTAATTATACATTGTTTAATTTTGCTATTTGCCTTTTTGCTTATGTCTGATGACTTTATTGGTTACAATTGTTAAAAATACAATTGCATGAAGATTGTGTCCCAGAAACAAATCACGATGTAGGGGAAATCGGCGGAAATGGGACAAGGCAGCAAAACGTACCACTAGCTCTTCGTCAACGTTTCTTCTAATTAAGCATTAAACTTCATCAGGACTATGGGTAAAATTAAAACATGAACAAAAGAAAACACATCCTGTAACATACAAACCTCGAGATATCGTCGTAAAATGCTCTAGTCATGGTAAAAAAGCAATAGCATGTCAGGACTCACTCATCAAATATAAAACACATTAAAAATTGGGAAACCATACAATTAAAATTTAAAAAATCAAAATATCTAAATTACACTACCCAAGTATCTACTGAATTACAAGTTGACAAGGTCGGGTCCCTTCCTGTTAATTCAGATATTCTCATCAGTAATAATTGCGTTATTTATTAATACTTTATATATGATTTTATTTAAGTTTGTATATTATAATTTTGTATAAAGTTTTACTGCACATTTATGTACATGTTATTTGATAATTCTTATCGTTTTAGTTCAAATTCAGCAACATTTTAAAATTCCGGGTTTTTGTCTATGGAAAACTCAAATTTGAACTTAGTTTTAAGGTTAGAGGGTCCTAGGTGCGCTATGTTGCTTGGATATATATATTTTTTTAACGGAATGGAACTTTTTAAGAAAACAATTAATTTCCGGTAATTATTTTAAAAAACAATTATTTGCCTCTTTAATTAATTGATCTCTTTATTTAATATAATTTCTTCGAGAAAATTTTTCGTTGGAGAGGAATATTAAATTGAATGTTTGACCGCCGAGAAAGAAAAAAATGTGCAAATGTAAGGAATATGTTAAAAGAAAACATTTTTTTAAATAGATTTTATTGCACCTTTTAAAAAGGGTTTTTATATCGATAAAACATGTCAAATGTTTACATTTCAAAAATATTATTTTTAATCTTTTCCTTAACTACTTATACTAAAGTTTGAAAATACCTTTCTGAAACACCCTGTAGATCCCAATAAGCACTTGCTTGTATATTTCTGTATAAAATGACGGAATAACATTATTCTTAAATACGAGTTAGTTTAAAAAATATACATTACACAGAATGTTACAATATTAAGCAAAAATATAACCAGCTTTATACCAATTTCCATTTTTGGAGCCTCTGATTGGATCTACTGGGTGTCACCCTTTTGTAAGACATTTGTTTAATATGTGGTGCCACCTTTAGATAAAAGAGCATCATATTATTACGTATAAAAAAATTATCACTTGTTAACATAAATTGTGTGGTTAGTAACTTAAAAAGTAAACTTTTTTGTTTTTTTGTCAGTGACATTTAAGCTATATTTTGTGAGAAAAATGTTAATTTTAGATAGAAAAAAAACTGTTCTTTATTAAATAGTTACTTAGCCTACCTGAGCTTATAAGCCTTTATTCGAAGACACACCGTTTTTGAGATATAGGGTGTGATGATTGATTCCTACGAGTGCATCGTATACTCTATAAGCAACTACGGGCAAATGTATGCACTGAGGATGCTGGTCGGAGTTTTTGGGCGCCTTATGTATCTAATTTTATAAAAAAATATTTGTTTTTTTTTTGTGTCTTACCATGTTTTTTTTATCACAAAATACAATTTAGCTCCAAAACGGTGCATATTAACGCTTTTGACTAAGACTTTTTTTTGTGTAGACAACATTGTTTTTCACAATGTGCTTTCAAATTCAATCATTTTTGCCGGTGGTATAGAGATTAAGAGCAAAAAGATCCCACGCGACCTCAAAATCTTCGCTACTGACACATGAAAAAAATACGCTTTAACATTCAGAAGAACATGTACGTAAGTTTCTGAAATGTAACTAAAACTCTCATAAAAAAGACTACTTCTTTGACGTATGTCAAAAATGGGGTGATTGCTGATAAGGACTTATAAACAAAATTTGTATAATTCGAGGTTCTCTGTAACCCCAAAAATTTGGCAACATCTTTTTGAAACACCCTGTAAGCAACTACTCATTGCAAAATTCTGAAAATTCGGTATTTTGCTATAGTCTAGGTGGGCACCTCGCCTAAACTATTTTCAAGAAGATAACACTTTTGGTTATACCGGAAGTCACCTCATGTTGATTACTATTTTCAATTCTACTATCAATTATCATTTTTGTGGAATGAGGCATTCTACGACCAACCTTTCGAGAAAATTTAGCCCTGAAAATCGTTTTTCTCATTACAAGACTGATTCACTTATTTTTGACATCTCGTTATCTCTGAAATATTAATTTTTTATGCCTGACTCCTTTCAACACATGTTGAAAAGATAAGTCAGATTTCCAACGCCTCTTGATGTCAATAATAAGTGAATGGTTTATATTTCTATTAATTTTTGTGAATTCATACTTCCTCAGCACCCTATTTCCAAATCCTGTTTATTTAACTCAAACCTACTTAAAAATGAAAATTTGATGGCTTAGTCGTTAAATAAATTAGCCTATACTATAATAATCACATTATTCTTGTACATTCTTAAGATTAATGGTAATTTTTATTCACTTGTGAATAATGTTCATTATTCACAAGTGATGTGTCATAGAAATGATGAGTTGTCATGGAAACGAAGCGTGTCGTAAGCAACCAGCAACTCAAAAAGTAAACCGCCTTAAACATGAAATCGGTAGTTACCACTGGTGCATTCAAATAATTATACTTCTATTTGGATGTGTTGAGACAAATGTAGGTTACAGTGTCTCTTTTTCACTAAACAATACTGCAAATTTGGCCACAAAATGAAGTAATTTAATTGAATGAAGTAATAAATTGTGAAGTATCTTTGTGGCACCTTCTTCTTCTTGATCTCAGCTTGTCCTCCGAAGATTGCTGATCATCATGGCTATTCTAACTTTAGAGGCAGCTATGCGAAATAGTTCGACAGATGAGAGGTCAAACCAGTCTTGCAGGTTACGTAGCCAGGAAATTCTACGTCGACCGACTCTTCTGCATCCCACGATCTTCCCCTGCATGATGAGCTGCAGAATTTCATATTTTGAATTACACATAATATGCCCAAGAAACTCTAGTTTTCCTCTCTTAATTGTGAATTTCCATTCCCTTATCCATTCTTCCCAGAACGTGTTCCTTCGTAATGCGGTCCATCCAGGAGATCTTTAACATTCGGCGGTACACCCACTACTCTAACGATTTTAGTCACTTCGATGTTTCCTTGTTCAGTGTCCATCTTTCAAGACCATATAGTGATACTGGAAAGACGCAACACCGCAACATTCTCACTCTTAAAGGAACAGGCGCATATTCTTGCTACGCTGCAGGAAGGAGCTGACCGATTACTCGAGAAACTTGCTACTTTCTCAAAGTCAAAGATAGATCTTGGGCTGTCACCAATTTTCCCAGTTTTATAAATGATGTCCTAGCTTGCTCAATTCTTGACAAGATTTCTTGTTTGTGTGCAATATTTTCATTTATGATAGTTCCTAGGTATTTCAAGTGATGGACTTGCTCAACCGTCTTATTGCGTATAGTCAGCTGACCACTGATGTTCCTAGATTTTGGTTATTATTATCATTTAGTAGAGATTTGAGTCCCCAGTAAAGATTTGATAATATTCGGACATCGTGGTAATCGATGCCAAGTGCTATATCAAGGAGTATATCCAGAAGCTTTTCATCATTGACAATGGCGTAAATAAATTGACCCCGCGAGTTAATCATAAATTGGCATTTGTTTACTTGGCATGATATACAAACCGCATATTTGGAAGCTTGCGGGTTGTTCGGGTAGAGGGGAAGCAGAAAATGCTAAAAACAATATGGCGCAATTTGAATCTCCAAGGACACATCTCCAGATGACATAAGCACACATAGGCGTATTATTTTTCAAGGAAACAAGCATACGATTTTTACGCAGCATGCGTTTGCATTTTTATGCAGACCAAAACATTCAAATATTTTTATATTTAAATGATTTTTGATACATACCTACTATACCCATTTATTCAGTTTTTTTTAGATTAAAGATTAATAATAGAATAACAATACAAACGACGCCAATCGCTAAAGGCCAAGGGCCGAGTGACAACATAACCACAAAACACAAATTAGCTTACCGGTGAAAACATAATTTCCTCGGTTCATTTTTATAATCCCAAGTTTTACACACAAAACATTGTCTCACCATGGCTAACAAACAAATTAAAACTAAGAAACGATTGCTAAAAGCGAAAAAGTCGGCGGAAAACTCTTAAAACATTCAGGAAACCAGAAAACAAATCCATGAAATAATTGTCATAAACAGACATTAACCACGTGTCACAGGATTCTGCAATGTTGCCGATTGTGACCAGTTGGCCATCTTAAACTTATTTTTTTTCTTTTATCGTATAAGTGTTCTATTAATCACCATTCAAAAATTATTTGGACAGCAATAGATATTATAGTACTCTCGTGGTGTAAAGATTCGCAAAATATCATTCAAAAAAAGGATGTGCCAATTTACTAGTAAAGTAATCGGGGCAACACTCTATGGAGGGTTTGTTTATCACGCCAATATTGAAAAATGTAAATAAAGACTTCTACCTTGATAAATCCTCCATGCTTTTCATGCTTGACATTGTCGAACGCCTTACTATAATCTATGAAGCATACATAAAGGTCTTGGTTTACATCTAGTCATCTCTGAGACAAGACATTCAAAGCAAAGATAGCCCCTCTCGTGCCCATTCCGTTGCGGAATCCAAATTGTGTGTCTGATGTTTTAGCCTCACATTTTTTGTGTATATTCTAGTATGTATAATTTTTATAAAGATCTTCAGAACCTGACTCATCAAACTTATTAGTCTGTGATCTTCACAATTTGACGCTCGAGATTTTTTCGGGATAGGAACAGGTGGAAAGCAGCCACTCTCTGGGAATTACTCCTGATGTAGAAATGCTATTGATAGATTCACAATGACACTGATTGAACATTCATCCACCAGTTTCAAGACCTCACAATGCACCTCATCTGGGCCTACTGCGTTACCGAATTTTGAGGTTTTGATTGCATACTCTACTTCTCCCTTCGTTATTTCGGGAGCGCTCTCTGATATAGTTATGTCATATATCTCCGTTCTTTGGTCATCAAACAGTTGAGTTATATATTGCTGCCACAGTCTCAGTCTGGCATCAAAGTCAGCAACCAGTGCGCCCTTTTCATCTTTCAGTTTTTCCCCTTTTTCTTCTCTCTCACCACACCGGTGATTTCTTTTATTTTTTTATGTAGGTCGAAACTGTCGTACTTCTGTTCTGATTCTTCAATTTCCTTGCACCTTTCAGTCATCCAGACCTCCTTTTCTATTCTTATCTTACTTCTAATTATGTTCTATATCTCCTTCTACTTGTGGTGTTATCCCTGCATTTGTATCTCTTTTTTTCTTTCATCAGCCAAAATCCTCCATCTCTGCCTAATTCTGTTCTTGCCCTTACCAATGCTTTCTTGTTGTGTTGTTATTATTGCTTCTTTAATTTTGGTCCACTTTGGCTCTTCACCCAGATCACCAACACTTTCTTCCTGGAGTTTATGGAGTCTTATTATTTATATATTACTTACAGCAGTTCGGACTTCTGGTTGTTGTATACTTCGGTTATTTAAACTGGTGTTTTCTGCTTGGGACTGTCTCTTCTTTAACCTCACATACATATTCATTACTATGGGGTTGTGGTCACTTCCGACCTCTGCTTCAGGGTATGTTTTTACTGATTTTATGCTATTTCGGAATCTCTTGTTAACAACGATGTACTCAATCTGATTTCTAATTATTTGCTCTGTGTTGTCGCTCGGTGCTATCCACGTGTACAGTCTTCTTTTCGGGAGTTTGAAGAATATGTTACTGACTACTAATTCCTCTTCGATACTGAACTACAACACCTAGAACCTTGTGGCACCTATAACCTATCATATTTTAGAAAACCCGGAATCTTGGTCGTGGATAAAGTATAGTATTCAACTCGCATTTAATGAGCGTTATTCTGTCGGGCAACTTGTGCCGGCTTAAACGTTACCTTCGAGAATAACGACTCTCATTAAATGCTTGTTGTATAATATACTATTATTGCCCTGTAGGGTTGGAATACTTGACAACATGTATTGGCGATGGAAAACATCTTAGATGCTCTGAAAGTGGCGCAATATAGACCAAATCATGGAAAAAGTTGGAAGACTTATTCCCATTTCTAATTATCGGGTCACACTTTAAAAAAGATTTGAAACTTTATCACTTAGTCCGTCCCCGTTACGTCGAGCCTGGTCCAGCCGAACAACAATCTGATGTCGAAGGGTTCTTTGCGCTCTCATTTAATACGTCTTTATTGGAAACCCGACTAGGGTGGTACAGAAGGGTAAAAGACCGAATTTGGGGCACATTGTGTAATTTCTGAACTCGTTTTTGCACATTGTTTTAATGCGGCTGCCAGGGGTGGATAGCTGATGGAGGGGTCTCCGCTCCCACTCGCCATCAATGTTACCATCCGTCGCAACCCCTTGCGATCGTCGATAATTGATTCGTTAGATTTGCTGACGTCATCCCTTGGACGGTTATCCGCTTTTTGAAAATCAATTCGACTGTTGAGGAAGTAATTTTAAAGGTAAATGCCTTTTTAAGGGCCAGTTTTTATTCATTGAAAATTAAAGCTTTTAATGTTATTTAAGTTTTAAGACTTTTTACATTGGTATAATAATTAGGCCACTTATTGGCCTTAATTATATTGATACATTGAGAATGATGTACGAAATAATTTAGAAACGAGTAGTGCTTGGACAGAATCTGCTACTTTATTTTATTATGGGGTTTACTAAATCCATATTAAGCTTATAAAAATGGACTGCCAGAGCGATGTTCCTCCCCTTCCACTTAAAAAATCTCACTCCCCATACTGTTCGAGTAATAAAGTACGATAAAGTGTCATAAAAAATTGTAACAATAGGAAGCAATATGCAGTAGTGTAGTTGCACCCCATGCTACAGAATGGCGTGCGGTGCTATGTTGACAGGCTGCACGACTTCTCGTAATTTATTGCTCCTACAATTTTTGTAAGTTTAGGACGAATTTGGCTTAAATTTTTTAAATTTACTGAACTGAACTGATTTACTATGAACTCTGTTGATATTGTAAACAAAACAGATAAGTTATATGTAGATATACATAAGCTTTTACTATTTTGTTTTCCCTCAAAGAAATGTTTCAGCATTACAATAATAATTGAATTACCGGTAGACTCTAAGCTTTATATGCTTTCGATACTTTCCTTAGCTGCTTACGTTCTATTTTTGGACATAAGCGGTTAAAAATATCTATCGATGGCCAAAAAAATAAGATTTATCCCCGAACAAACAACTGCAATAGGGTGAAGGGAATACTTCCAATAAAGGAAACCGAAAGTAAGCCCTAAATTCGGACAATGGAGGACCTTTTTCAATAAAAACAGTGACCGTTTGTCGATCACTCCTATTTTCTGAATAATGTAATCATCTGTCGCGATCTCCTTCCTCCGGATTTCGGTGTTTTTATGCCGTTTTTAACCTGCCCGGGTCTATTTTCGGCAACCGCCACTGACCGGTGGCAAGCGGGGATTAAACTATCCAAAAGATTTTTTTTTGTGTATAAAAATGCTATTGAATGTTTTTTTATTTTTTTTACGGTTTGACGGACACGTTCCTTTTCGTCGTTGAGTTTGGCCGGTGCCAAATTTCTTTTATGAATATGGTGCAAAAAATGACAGATGTACGGATTTTTAAAGCACGTGACAATTTTTTACGCTTCTGTGAATGATAACAACGATGCCAAATTTCGTGAATATAAAGCGTTTATTTAGTAACCCCTCACGGTATTTATTTAAGTTAACTGGGTGCAAACTTCCTTTTCGGGGTGATAAACTGTACCACGTTATCTTCAAATGCCTAAGCAAAGTTACTATTAGATTAAAAGGAGAATATCTTCTTTCATTTTAACTTTACCCTTAAATGTGGATTCTGTTTGAATAAGATTTGGTCTTAAGCAGTTTACTTTAATTAAGAACAAGTTATAAATAATATAATGTTTATGAGTTTGGCCTTAAAACTAAGATAATGCATTTCTGGTATCATTCACCAATTTGCAAGCAAATTCAATTTAATGCGTAGTACACATATTTAATGAAAATATAAAGTTTGGTACAGTTTTCTTCTTCTTCTTCTTCTTATGACGCCGTCTCGCGTCGAAGGTTGGCGATCCAACTGGCTATAATGGTGAGCGAAACTGCAGCCCTGAATATCTCAATTGACGTTCGACCAAACCATCTTCTCAGATCCTTGAGCCACTAAATCTGCCGTCTGCCTACAGATCTTTTGCCCTCGATCCTTGCCTCAATAACAAGGTGGAGTATTTCATATCGCTCTCCTCTCGTAATGTGACCGATGTATTTCAGTTTTCTTTCTTTTATTGTTGGTAATAGTTTCCTTCCTTATAAGTACATCTCGAATGTTTTGATCCGACGCTCCAGAGCTTCATTAAAGGTCCAGTTTTCACATCCACATAGAAAGACCGTAAAGATATAGCAGCGTAGCATTCGCACACGCAGTCGAGACTTGTTGTATAACCGCGATGTTAACTCTGAGGGTTGCCAGTTTTGGTGTCTTGAAGAATATGGTCACGAATAAGGTGTGTGTGTGATCGTGTTATATACGAAATTACTATTTTTGAATGTGCGTTAATCTACAATTTAGAAGTGACTTCTAACTGGGTATCGGGTAGTGGTTACCACGCCCGAAGGATTTTATGCTGATCTATTCACTGAAGGGGGCTTTCAAAACTAGGGGGTTTATATTTAAAATGATAATCCTAACTACTCTAGGAGAATGACTAATATGAAAACAGACACCGTTACAGCAAATGGGTCTTACTTAAGTTAACTGTAGAGGAGGACCGTATCGTGCTAACCAATTTAACATACTTTAGGAGTACTGGGCGTCTTATGAGTACCCGTGGCTTCCTTTAGGACAACAAAGCAAAAACACTTAATTACTCTTCGACGGGTGGTCGTTCGTCTATCATTCGTGAGTCCCTAAAAACGACTAATTTTTCTACTTTTAAAACAATGAACTGGCACCTGGACCTGATGGTGGTCGTTCGTCCTTCCGGCATAATGTCGACCTCCGACCAGCCTCAACGCGGCTCCCCGCACCGTCTCCTCGTGAGTCCCCCAAAAACCGGACCCTATTCGTTAGGACCCAGACTAACACTGCCGTTTCTCTCACAAAAACGCTCGTGCTAGCTTTCTTTATTGCCAGCACATTTTTCCCAAACGATTGCAACCTTCTTTTCCATTGAGTCAACTAGTGCTTGGTTACTAAAGCGGTCGTCGGCCGACCATTTCTAAGAACGTTGCGATTTTATTTCTTTTTGCTTATTTGTGACAATATAACAATCTTGGTCTTGGCAATGTTCATTTGTAGTCCGTGCTGCCATATGTTTTGTAGATGCGGCAGGCTGTCAGCAAGCACGACCGTGTCATCAGCAAAGCGTATGTTGTTAACGCAAATGACGTGGATCTTGATGCTCTCTCTCACATCCTCCAATGCTTCACGAAAAATCGCTTCGGAATAGATATTAAAAAGAAGGGGTGACAAAACGCCAACCCTGTCTCACTCCCCTCTGAATCTCCACCTCTTCAAATATTTCGGTCTCTGTTTTGACTTCCGCCGTCTGATTCTAATATAGTTGGGTGATAATGCGCAGGTCTCCCTCGTCAACACCAATGGATTTGAGGATCTCAGCAAGTCTCTGGTGCGAAGCGCAGTCGAATGCCTTACGGTAGTCAATAAAACATGCGTATATTTCTACATTCATGTCCCTGTACCGCTGCGTCAGAACGTTCAGTGTAAAGAGAGTCTCACGTATACCCATTCCGTTCCTAAATATTTTTTTTTTCATGTTCAATAGTTTATCATTTAACTACCTGTTACTCCACCGTTTCTTCCTACTAGTGTACAAATATAACTTTAAATTAAGTATTTTGTATGTTGTAGTGCAAAACTCTGATGAAGGCACCAATTTGTGTCGAAACGTCAAGCCTATAAAATAAACAACGAAGTTTGAAGCACCCGCTGTACCACAGAATATAATATACAGAAAGCCCACTCAGTGACTGTCGCTTTGATCTTTCCGAAACACTCACCTTTCTACCTTGACTACTTTGGTATAGATTTCACAGGCGTGCTAAAATTTATTTATAATTTTATTTCAATATAAAGTTACCCTAAACTTAACCTATTTGTGTAACCCGCTGACCAGCAGTAACATAGCTCAGGTGTTGAAGTACGTATATAGTAGATATAATATAAACCGAATTACCTGAATTATAAATTTTTCAAAATCTAAATTTTTTTAACCTTTTTGATTACTTCAAATATCTCTAATCCATACAATTTATTGATGCTGCCAAATAATCAATTGGTTTTTATGAGAATTTGGAACAGCAGCTTTAAATTTTCTGTTAATACATTTTAATGTAAAATACAATTTTATAACGTACTCTCTAAGGAAATTAACACAGGGATGTAAAGAAATATTTCTGGAAACGTTATTCATTTAAGAAATAGACTTCTGCAGGGCAAATTTTTTAAAGCGTGTATTAAAGAGATGTTTTAACACCAATACGAAAGACACAAATGATGACACCTGATGTTGAAACAACGAACTGTTCTAGAACACGAATTTTTCTTGTAATTTCGGAACTCTCATTTTTAACGCTATTAATGGGTAATACGTTTTCTGAGGGTTTTATATTTGATTCACTAATTGGCAATATACTGAGATCTCTATTCTTGGATCTTCGGTACACAACCAACGTTTTGAAACTGGTTCTGAAACAATTAAGCAATTTTGAATTATTTGCGCCACATCTATCTTTGAGAATAAAATACCTAATTGATGTTCAACGCGACACAGTTTCTTTGATGGTTCACCTAAATTTTCAACGTCTCTTTTTGTTGTTTCTTTCACCGCTAAGATTTCTTATCCCTTCCAACTGAGGAAAAATCGTTGCAACTGCTCCATATCGCAACCTTCTGCGGTGAGTGCCAACGATGAACATGCTGTCTTCAAAATGAGACCCGCAAAGCCGAGTGCTGCCATAAAGCGAATCCTAATTTCGAAACAAATCTTCCCGAGTTGCAGAAGTTACTTTTTCTATCTTGAGGAGATCGAAAGAAAGATTGACTCGAGTTGCTCTGCGTATGATTACAGTTTTTAGTTGCTCATGCCACTCCAGTTAATTTGGTGAAACTTCCCGCCATTTTTCCTTATAAATATGTACTTGCTATATCTATATTGCTAGATTCGGAAACAATTTTTGACTGAATAAGATCACAAAACATCCCCATATAGAACGGAAACTGACAGGTTACACCTTGGCGATATATTTCAGCGCCATCTGTTAATAGGAAGGCATAGTTTTAGAAGTCCTAGCGCATTCACCATTTTTAATTCCGCTATTTGGAAGGCAGCATTATACAAGGTGTTTGAGAAGAAGATGCGTGTGATTCAATATGTTATTCTACATTTCATTCCAAGCAAAAAGGTTTTTTTATACACATAGTTCGACAGAGGCTTTATGTACTGTTACGATTCGCAGCAACGCCGCATGGGAGGCGGGGCAACGCATGGGAGCGTGTTGGTTGGTGGAGCTTCGCGACCTATCCGCGCTGCGTCATGGCTGACAGGAGTGATTTATTGCTCGTCTGGCTTAATCTAGAAGGCAGTTGTTTACAACCGTTTTTTTTTATGTGAGATTATTCAAGAATTCTTATAAAGAACTTTCTAGGTTTTTCTGTAATTTTAGGATTGTATATAAAAGGCGCATAGAGCGGCGGTTAAGTAGTAGTCTTATTTTAAGCGAGCTATAAGTAAGCTAAAGTTACGAAGCGATAATAGAAGGCTATAAAGTGTTAAGTAGTGAGTTATTTAGTAGTCGAGTGTATTTGAGGAATAAATAAATAGTGTTTTCGTGTTAAACCGTTACACTGGAATTATTGAACTTGCAATCGAGTTCGCAACAATTGGTGTCAGAAGTGGGATTCCAGTGGGAATTTGAGGACTAATATTACTGAACTGTAAGTGAGTGCTTCATTGCCGGACATTACGTGTTTATGCCAGTGACCAGAAGCCAGCATCAAGCGATGGAGGATCAACTTGCCGCCCTGTTCTCCCTTATGCAACAACAGAGGGAAGAGCAGGAAAAACATTATAAAGAGCAAAAAGAGGAACAAGAAAGACGTGATCAAGTACAGGAGCGACGTTATCAACAACAGAAGGAAGAGCTAGAAAAACGTGATCAAGTACAAGAGCGACGTCATCTAGAACAAAAAGAAGAACAGAAACGGTTTAAAGAAGAATTAATGAACCACCTCGCAGCTAGGGAGCTTCAATTGGAAGAAAGAATAATGCAATCCGTTAACGAATCCGTTAACGGCGTTCACGAATCCATTAACGGCGTTAACGAAGGACTCGAAGCTGTCAACCAGAGGGTTCTCGAGCTAGAAAAGAAATTCCGGGAACAACTTGAAGACGACAACGTGTCTACAGAGAGTTTTAGCACAGCCAACGCTAAAATTAAGCCTCCCGACTATGATGGTACTACGGCCTGGGAAATTTATAAAACGCAATTTGAGGCAGCTGCAAAAGCTAATGGTTGGTCCGAGCCCCAGAAAGCTACATCATTAGTGGTAGCACTTCGTGGAAAAGCGGCTGAGTTACTCCAATCTCTGTCGGCAGCGGATCAAAGTAATTATGCGGCTTTAGTACACACTCTGCAACTACGATTTGGAAATGAGCACAAAGAAACCGTGTTCCAGGCCCAGCTGAGGATGAGACAGCAAAAGTCAGGTGAATCCTTACAAGAATTTGAGGCGGACATAGACAGACTCATTCACCTGGCATATCCATCGGCTCCTGAATCTTTTCAAATGCAATTTGCCGCCGAAAGGTTCATTGAAGGAGTTCGCGATAGTGACATGAGATACCACTTACGTCTAGTAAGGCCCAAGGATATCAGCGAGGCACTAGTTCGGGCCCTGGAATTCGAGGCGTCACGAGTGTCATGTAGTTCATCTCCACGTGTACGAATGGCAACTTGCGGTGAAGAGGAGAATACGTCTATGGCTGAATCCATGGCCAGTTTACATAAAGCGATGAAAGATATGGCAGTCAGTATGCAAGCCCTGTTAGAAAGAACTCCTCGATCAACAGACAATCGGGGCATAAAATGTTTTAACTGCGGCAGACTGGGTCACATCAAGAGTAACTGCCGTAATAGGGCAAGAAGTCCGTCGCCGTCGTTTAGAAGACCGAGCGGCGACCAAGAACGCCCTAGGTCCCAGGAAAACTAATTCCGGTCAATGCAAGGGGGCAATTGACCGGGCCCGTTAAGACCCCCAGGATCTTTAAAGTCAATAATTTGGGTGGAAAAACTCTCACAGTGGCCGGACGCATTAAGGGACAGAAGATCCAGATTACCATCGATACAGGAGCAGATGTGACCATTGCAAGGCCAGATAAACTTGTCGGATATACCATACAACCATTGCCCAACCCTATTATGTTAAAATCAGTCACTGGAGAGTCTTGCCCTATAGACGGAGAAGCCGATGTCACCATCATTATTGGAGAAAGACTCGAAGTTCGGCATAAAGTGTTGGTTGCCAGGATCAAAGACGAGTTTATTTTGGGAATGAATCTCATCAGGAAACATGGATTCTCCTATGATCACAAACGGAATATTCTCATATTTGGAGATGAGGAGTTTACATTAACCCATGGAAATGTGGAAACTAGTGTCCGTCTACTGGTGGTGGAAGATGTGAAAATTCCTCCAAATTCAGAACAAATTATCACAGTGACTTCTGAAAATGATCCTGGGTGGTCCATAGGACTTATAGAACCTAACCTGGATTTGACGACTGAAATCATGGTAGCCCGAACTTTGACCGACACGAAGAAGACTATGCCAGTACGAGTTGCAAATATTGGAGAAAAGACCATCAAGCTCAAAGAAGGAACAGTTCTTGCCAATTATGAGCCTGTGCAATGGGTATGCAATTGTGTCGAAGCAGAGACATCCAAAGTTAAATCTTCTAACCAAGCTTCCCCAGAGGTTATTGATGCTTTCAAACGACATTGGAGTCATCTGTCAAGGGAACAACTTCAATCTGCCATAAAATTTGCTATGGATGAATCTGATATGTTCAACTTCAAGAGCAATGACAGTCAAACTGATTTAGTTGTCCATAAGATCAACACAGGAGATGCCCAGCCAATACGACAACACCCACGAAGGGTCCCGCTGGCTATACAACAAGAAGTTAACAGTTTGCTGAATGAAATGTTAAAGGAGGGCGTCATAGAAGAATCATCTAGTCCATGGTCGTCGCCTGTGGTTCTTGTTAAGTTAAAGTTAAATCTTCTAACCAAGCTTCCCCAGAGGTTATTGATGCTTTCAAACGACATTGGAGTCATCTGTCAAGGGAACAACTTCAGTCTGCCATAAAATTTGCTATGGATGAATCTGATATGTTCAACTTCAAGAGCAATGACAGTCAAACTGATTTAGTTGTCCATAAGATCAACACAGGAGATGCCCAGCCAATACGACAACACCCACGAAGGGTCCCGCTGGCTATACAACAAGAAGTTAACAGTTTGCTGAATGAAATGTTAAAGGAGGGCGTCATAGAAGAATCATTTAGTCCATGGTCGTCGCCTGTGGTTCTTGTTAAGAAGAAAGATGGTTCAACGCGGTTCTGTGTTGACTGCAGGAAACTTAATGACGTGACCAAGAAGGACAGCTACCCTTTGCCACGTATAGACGACACCTTAGCAACTTTATCGGGACCAAAGTGGTTTTCCACTCTAGATTTAAAAAGTGGGTATTGGCAAGTAAAGATTGCTCCCGAAGACAAAGAGAAGACTGCATTTTCTACTGGTTCTGGGCTATACCAGTTCACTGTTATGCCTTTTGGATTGTGCAATGCTCCATCAACTTTCGAGCGACTAATGGAACTTGTTTTGAGGGGGCTGACTTGGAAAACTTGCCTGGCATACTTGGATGACATAATTGTCATGGGACGTAATTTTGACGAGCATTTGAAGAATTTAAGAGAAATATTCAGCAAGTTACGGAATGGTCACCTGAAGTTAAACTACAAGAAATGCAGCCTATTCCAAAAGCAAGTCGAGTACTTGGGGCATACTATCTCAGAACAAGGCATTAAAACTAGCCAAAGTAAAATATCTGCCATTAAAGATTGGCCAGTTCCCCGAGACAAACACGAAGTAAGGAGCTTTTTGGGACTATGTACTTACTACAGGAGATTTGTAGAGGGATTCGCCGACATCGCAAAACCGCTGCACAAATTAACAGAAAAGAAAACACCGTTCTTGTGGAACCATGATTGCAGTCAGTCGTTTGCAAGGCTTAAAGCTGCCCTCTGTTCTAGTCCAATCTTGGCTTACCCTATAAAGGACGGACTGTTTATTCTGGACACGGATGCAAGTAACTGTGGTCTAGGTGCAGTACTCTCTCAAAGACAAAACGGGCAAGAGAAGGTCATTGAGTACTACAGTAAGACTTTAAGTAAGCCAGAAAGAAACTATTGCGTCACTAGAAAGGAGCTGTTGGCCATCGTTAAAGCAGTCGAACATTACCATCGCTACTTATATGGAAAAAGGTTCCTGATTAGAACTGACCATGGAGCCTTGAAATGGTTATTACAGATGAAAAACTCTGAAGGTCAAATAGCCAGATGGATAGAGCGCCTGCAGCTGTACGATTTCCAAATTGAACATCGACCAGGAAGGTCTCACGGAAATGCCGATGCATTGTCTAGACGGCCATGTAAAGAAGATTGTCGGCATTGTCAAAGAACTGAGCAGCGTGAGGGACTTCCTTCTTTACGGAGAACGTCGGTGGAAATAAACGATGGCTGGACCACACAGACCCTTCGAGAAGAACAAATGAATGATCCAGATATTGGACCCATCCTCTCTGCAAAGACTGACGACAAGAGACCAGAATGGCAGGATATTGCTGGTAAAAGTCCAAACCTGAAGGCGCTATGGGCCCAGTGGCACTCTCTTAAAATAGAAAATGGATTACTGAAGAGAGCGTGGGAGAGTCCGGATGGCAAGACCGTAGTCAGTCAGTTGGTTGTTCCTGGTAGCAGAAAATCGGACGTACTACAGGAAATGCACGACGGAACCAGTGGAGGTCATTTTGGGGTCAATAAAACCTTGGCCAAAATTAAAGAGCGGTTCTACTGGGTGAATTATCATGAAGACGTCGAATCTTGGTGCCGCAAGTGCGAAGTTTGTTGTGCCACAAAAGGACCTCGAACAAGATCACGCGGCCGAATGGTGCAGTACACTATAGGTGCTCCATTCGAGAGGGTAGCAATTGATGTCGCGGGACCGTTTCCTCAGACTGAGTCGGGCAATAAATACATCTTGGTCGCCATGGATTACTTCACTAAATGACCTGAAGCATACGCCATGCCTAATCAAGAAGCAACGACTGTGGCAACGGTGCTAGTAAATGAAATGTTCTGCAGATTTGGAGTCCCTCTCGAACTTCATTCTGATCAGGGCCGAAATTTTGAATCGGCTGTTTTCCAGAAGGTCATGGAACTTCTCGGGATTCGCAAGACCAGGACAATTCCTTTGCATCCACAGTCGGATGGGATGGTAGAGAGATTTAATCGGACCATGGAACATTACCTGTCTAAAATGGTGGCAGATCATCAGCGTGATTGGGACCAACATCTACCTCTCATGTTGATGGCATACCGAGGCTCTACGCATGAAGCCACTGGTTATACTCCGGCGAAAGTGATGTTCGGAAGGGAAATGAGGCTTCCTGCGGATTTGATGTATGGAACACCAGAAAAAGACTCGCTCAACTCTGAGAACTTTGTGGAGGAGCTCAAGGAGAGGCTAGACAATGTTCATGAACAAGTCAGGAATAAACTGCGGATATCCAGTGATCGAGCCAAAGCAAGATATGACTTACTAGCTAACTCCCGCGGCTTCCAGGATGGTGATTTAGTGTGGTTATACAATCCGAGGCGAAAGGTGGGGAAGTCGCCCAAACTTAGCCAAAATTGGGAAGGACCTTATACAATTATAAAGAAGATTAATGATGTGGTGTATAGGATCCAGCGGACCCCTAGGTCAAAGATGAAGGTCGTTCATTTGGATCGATTAGCACGATACCATGGAACTCTATCTGTTCGGGACGAACAGACTTAGGAGGAGGGCAATGTTACGATTCGCAGCAACGCCGCATGGGAGGCGGGGCAACGCATGGGAGCGTGTTGGTTGGTGGAGCTTCGCGACCTATCCGCGCTGCGTCATGGCTGACACGAGTGATTTATTGCTCGTCTGGCTTAATCTAGAAGGCAGTTGTTTACAACCGTTTTTTTTATGTGAGATTATTCAAGAATTCTTATAAAGAACTTTCTAGGTTTTTCTGCAATTTTAGAATTGTATATAAAAGGCGCATAGAGCGGCGGTTAAGTAGTAGTCTTATTTTAAGCGAGCTATAACTAAGCTAAAGTTACGAAGCGATAATAGAAGGCTATAAAGTGTTAAGTAGTGAGTTATTTAGTAGTCGAGTGTATTTGAGGAATAAATAAATAGTGTTTTCGTGTTAAACCGTTACACTGGAATTATTGAACCCGAGTTCGCAACAACGATATACTCTAATTATATACCAAGTTTATAAGAACATTTTTGCTTAAAATATATATAGAATAAGATATTGAAGCACATCTCTTCTCCTCAAATAACCTGATGGTATATCAAATAGATTATGGTATTGTTTTTATAGAGAACTACTTTAAAAAGGCTTTTGAAGTGAACAATCTTAAACAATTTAAATTTAGTAGCCTACCTACTATTAATAGTATTAATAGTTTACGGACTATTTAGTACTTATATATTGCGATTGAAGTTAGCAGTATTAAGATAAGTGACACAGATATTCTTTTATCTGCTATGAGTTCGAGTCTCTACTAGATTAAGCAAATAAATATTATAACCTGAATCCAGTTAACTTAAATTGCGATACAAATAAGTAGTATTTTAAATAAAGTCGCTGTTAGTATTTTAGTATGGGGAAGTTAAATTTTATTATCTAAAACATAGTTGAAAATAACGAAATTGTGTGGTATTCTACTTTTTACAAAATCTACAAAGTGCCTATAAACACATTATATAGTTATGTGGCACAAACTTAAGGGTAGTAAATGAATTTTCTTCGTAGATTAAAAAAAAACATTGGAAATTAAAGCCTACAACTACGAAATAAATAATGAAAAAGTTCTCCTGCTTAAACTATAAAAATAAAAAACGTTTCCAAATATTTTTAAATTTGCTGTTAAATATAAAGCAAAAGTAAGAAAGTTTTTTTTACTGGTTTCAGCTGGTAGAACTCATGTACCAGTTCCCATTTTCAGTTATAAGCTTATTTCAAGTTAACCTTTTTGAACAAAAATCACTTAAAAAGAAGCGAAAATATACTTAATTTTTGATAATCAATCATTCATGTCATAAGGGCACCAATGTTTCCTAACACCTATAGTTAATAGATTATAGATTAGAATTGTGTGTTGTTAGAAACCTTCTTTCAAAGAGTGTTTGATTTTGAACTCAATAATCCCGCACAATTTAAATTATATGAAATAAAAAAAAACTTAGAAGTGCTGTGGCATTAACTAAAATTAACTAAAATATATACAATTCTACAGTTTAGATATTTGTTTACGTCCTAGTGAACGATTAAAAACATTTTTAATATACAAATATACACAAAAACTGCAAAATTTAATTATCTAAAAATGAATCTAAATTTTCTAAATAAAAAATTCGCCTACCGATTTTTCTGTGCTGAAATTCCAAATATATTATATATCCCGTGTTGATTGGGAAACGTCATCTAGAAGGTTATGATTTTTTTGACAGAAAAGGATGGCATAGTCGATGTAGATGGACTTTTGTTCTTTCATTCTTTTCTTTTCACATTTCCCAGCCAACTAAATGTTGTTTTCAAATGAACACCCCCTATTATGGACTTACTTAATACTACTATGTTACGAGTGATGTTAGTGGCTTCAGCGGACAGAAGCCACTGAAATCTGCTGCAGTCACAAATATCGCTTTTAAATTCCTACGAACGCAATTATACTATCTATGTCTTGCAAGTTGTCATTTTACCATAATTTTAGAAAGACATAATTTAAGAATATGTGGTTTTGAGTCAATTTAATAAAACATATATGTGTTAATTAAATTTTAATGTTTTTTTTTACTTTAACTGCGCTTTTTTACAATTATTGAAGTATTGAAGGCAAATAACCTTTTTTTACAAACATCTATTATACTTTTATATTAAGACTGAATGGACTATTTAAATTATTAAAGCAATAAAATCTAAAATGACTTTGTTACCTATAATTCCACAAATATGATATTTGTGCTAACAAAGAAAAGAGATAAATTCAAATGTGGATTTTTTTACAAATTTAGTAACACTTAGTAGGTAGTATTTGATTAAATAGACAGAAAATCACCTAGTGTGTCACCTCCTAAAATTATTGTAACAACTTGCAAAACTTACTACGTAATATGTTACTAAAATTAGTTCACTAGTAAATTATAATCATTACATTTCTCATGTAATAAGTTAAATCCTAAATGGGGAAGCCAGGCTGTGCAGTTCGCGGCTGTAAACCGCCAAATCGTTGGCGGAAGTTCAGATTTCCAAATCCCGACACAAGTGCTTACCCTTCTTAGTAATTCGCTTCTACAATGATAAGGAAATATACCAAAGGTACCAATCACATGTATAGCATAATTCTTCATTATATTATAATTATGTTAGATACAGGTTCGGAGCTTGGCTAAGTGCCGATGTTTTGTATAATTTACATAGAATCTACAATGGTCCTATATACCCTCTATCATTTTTTAGATATTATTTATATGAAAAACACTTTAATGAAAGTGATATGCTTTATCTGAGTGAAAAGGGTAAGTTATAGGTAAATATGTATAAATATGTAGATATAGTAAGTAGATATAACTAAGATAATAAACTATACTATATCTACATAATATGTGAATAAATATTTGTTCACACAACCAGTATTTAACATTTACAATTTTAGACAATTGTAATGAAGAATCAACCCCTTTAGTCAACGCGGATAAAACTGGCGAAAAACAATTTATAACAGAAGGGCCAGCTGAAGAGAACGATGAAGGATTTAAATTAGCTTTCAAAGATATATTGAAAATGCTGACTAGCTAATTAATACATTTATATAAATCTAAATGTGTTAACGATCATATTGTTTGAATGAGAGAGTTTCAGTGAAAACAATTGTGGGCTAAGAAAAGTGTTATCCATCACCCCACCTTATTCTTGAAGGAAGAAAAAAATGAATAGACGGTAAAAAAAAAAATACCGTCACAAAATGTCATAATTGACTTTTCTTTCGGGTTATAATAGTTCAGAGGGGATGCATTTTAGGACACACGTTCATAAGAAGAGAAAGTCTTATTTTGACCCCAAAAATACGCCGCTAAAATATTTGTATCAAATTTTTTATGACACATGGACTCATCAATAATAAAACAGTAATATTTGCCAATTATTTCCGTGGTTTAAAAATAGCTATTCGTGCAAATATAAGACGGACTAAAACTAAAGCAAAATAAAGCTCTGGAGCGTCATCAGAGCCTGACATACAAATGGCTTACGTCGCCGTGTTCAAATTGACCCACTACAAAAAGGGCTTTGTTTTGGTGAGTTCGTCTTGGATTTGAAGGAGCTATAGATGATTTTCCACTTAATGCTATTTAAGCAGGCCTTCTTATGGAGTACACATATTTACAAAATATAAAATGACAGATTTTTTTGTTACGATTACAGAGGGAATGTGCAAGAGAAAGCGTCCTTTAATGAAGAAAAGTCAAAAGCAAAGTAAGTCGTTTTGATAAAAACTTCTCATTTCAGATTTTTTTGGTGTATTTGCTATAGGTATTTCTTTAAAATATTTATTGCTATTTTTACTGAGATAGGTATATGAATATGTACGGGGTGTTCATCAGAAAACTTCATCTATTTGGCTGTGAAATGTCAGAAGAAAAGGATGGAGAAACAAAAGTCCATTTACTTTGATTATGTCATCCTTTTCTGTAAAAATGTCAAAGCCTGCTAGAGGAAGTTTTCTAATGAACACCCCGTACATCGTAGGTACATACACAGTGATTCACGGTGTTTTCAACTCTTCTTAGTTTTTCCATAAAGCCTTGAAGATATTCAGGCAAACAGTTCTGTATATCTTAGTCTATTATTCCTATAGCTCTAATTTTGTCCTCCCAAGCAGTAATAATAAATTGTCATTGAAGATGATCTTATTTAGATAATACTAATTACTATAGTATTATCATTCTTATTAATGATTATAAGTACAAATTTAGAATCTCAGTGGTAAACTCTTTAGTTACATAGAAAAATAATAAAATGTAGTTATAATCTTACTGGTTTTTTTTTCAATTATTGGAGCTCAATCCAAAAAAATTAACATTGACACAAAAAAATACTAAGAATAAATTAGTAATTTATGGATTTAGTTGTTTTATTGAGCCCCAGGGAAGAAAGTGGATTGAATGTTAAAATACCTACATACTTAAACGGAATCCTAAGGAGTACATAAATGGTATGGTTTCAGTTGCATAAAACATTGTGCCTACGACTACTACTACCTACTACATATTACGACTGAAAGGTGATTTCATAGAAATCTTTAAAGTTCGATTATGATGTTTTAAAACTCCCTTAACTTTTTTATGCTAATAAAGTCAATGTTTAATACATTACAAACCAATTATTTAATTAAGTCCCGTTTCTGCCAACGAGACTAAGAGCAACTTTTTGTTTCTGCTGCTCGGTTCAGAAATCACTTATACCTGCTTGTCGTCATCAGGATTGGTTTGCGAAATGGACAAAACCAAAAGTTGCTTGCAGCTTCTTGGGTGAAAACAGAGTTTTAGCCATAAGCGTAATAATAATTTTTAACTGCCCCCTGTATATTCGGCAAAAAAAGTTCTTGCAAAGAGGGCGCGACTAAACTTCATTTTCATGACACTGACGTTTTCATCTATGGGCGCGTTCGTTTTGAAGCTCGATTCGCTCGGCGCGCGCTCTATTCGCTTGATTGTGTTTTTTTTGAAGCTCCGAGCAAGCTCTTTTGCGTTCGCGTGAACGATTTTTGATCGCTCCGAGCGAGCTCCTTTCGCTCGGTCCCTGAATGCCGAGCTTCAAAATGGCGGCTTGACGTGACAGAAAAGCCAATTGCCTGTAAATAGCAATATTAGCAATTTTTCCTCAATTTTTCAAGTTTTTTGTTTTGTTTTCGTTTTTCACTATACAATATACACAAAGCAGGAAAATATGGAAGATACGCAGGTAAGGGAGCTATAAACAAGTGTTTTGAAACCATGAAATCATGTCAGAAAAAGCCCCTACTGGGAGACGCGGCTTTTATTTATTAGAGTTGGATTCTTCATGTGAAATATGGAATATGGGAGAAAGTGTAGACAGCAAGGCAACCGATATTACATGTCCCACGCATAAAAAGCTTTAAAATCTATACAAAAAGATTTCCGAAATCATAAAATGGAAATTTTAATCCTAGAGTATGAATGATTGAAAGAGACACTTCAGTGTGAAAGTTCTTTGGCTGCACTTTTCTATGCATTGTAGTCATGCACATTCGGAATGTTTTTGATGTATAATATGTGTTATTATGGTATTTTTACCTACCTACTAATCTGGCATGAAGAATCCAATTTTAAAAGGATCTGCATCTGCAAAGGGGGCCTTCTTATTTATAACTTGACTTGTTCATGCTTGCTCAACAGATACATGCCTATATAGCAGCTCTAACCAGCCCACAATTTTGACCAAAGTTACCAAGTTACCATGGTCAGCGTGTATATGATGTTGATGACTGCCTGCACACAGTTTTATCCAACCATAGAAGCAGAATAGAGGACAATTTATTAAGATTCTATTATTCCAATAATGCCATGCAGTATTGGATCTAAAATGCGCTAGTGGATGTCGCCTGCTTCTGTTCTGTACATCTCATTCTATTATTCATTGCAGAAAATGAGTTTTTTCAATATCCTGTTGTTTAGCATATTTAAGTACTTAGTATTAGTTGAGTACATACTATAGTTTAATTATATTATATTGATATAAAATAAATAGACAAAAAAAGCTCTGGATAGTCATTAGGTGATTAGTACTTTCAGTAGTCATCTCCGACATATATCCGTGTAAACCATTTGTTTATAATTCTCCTGATGACTTTCCAGAGCTTTTCTTATCTAGTTTTTCTTTACTTTGAGTCCGGCTTGGAATTGAATAACTATAGGTAGGTACCTGAAACATTCAAAATTTGGCATATACTAGATTGTTATAAGTAGCTGTTTCAAGAGCTGTTTCAAAGCTTTCTTATGGGTGTTGATTCATTGCATGTTCATTGAACACAAAATGTCACTTATCCAATACATAGGCTAGCTTTGACAGAGAGAAGCCCATCATATATGGGTCTCAAGCTATTTAATCATTTACCAGATAACATCAAATGCTTAATACAAAAAAACCCTTTAAAGTGCAGATAAAACAATCACTGATTTCTATTCTGCCTGTTCATGTCCCTTTAGAAATCATATTGAAAACAAATAATGTATCCTATTTACTACTATTTACTTTGTCTCAGTATATTTTCATGTATATGAAGTGTAATGAACATTGGAAATAAAACTTCTTATTATGTCGTTTCTGGTTAGGAATTCACAGCTAGATGTTTAGCTGGCAGATTTCCTCTGATAGATGGGACTTAGCCAAGTTCATCAGAAGTTATTTTTCATTAAGAAACGATCTCATGATGTTGCATGTGTGCAGTATAACTGCTTTCTATGCCACTGAATAGATATCCCTGAGTAGATCCGGCTCATCCAGATGTTTAGCAAATGTGGATGGGGTAACACCTATCGCAGAAATAACAATAGCATGATGTGAACAATTTTTAGTTTCCATAGCCTCTCAATTTTGATCGCAAGCTCCTGATATTTAGTTTTCTTCTCTGAGTATTTCTTCAGAGTATTCTGGTCTGATGGAACCGCTTTATCAATTAGGTATGTTGACTTTGATACCTTGTCCTGAAAGACGATGTCAGGTCTATTGTGCATTACTGTCTTGTCTGTGTGAATGTAGTATGGGCTTGCGTCTGTATGCAAGTCATATCTCAAGGCTAGGGCTTGATGGACAACTTTAGCCACAGAGTTGTGCCTATCAGTAGAAGCATTTCCTGCAGTAATTTGCAACCAGATATTATATGGTCAACCGTCTCTGGGAATTGACATTTTCTACATTTATCGTTATTGGTAGTAGGGTCCTTTATGATATATTTTCTGTAGTTTTTGGTGGCTATAACTTGGTCTTGCATAGCAATTATGAAGCCCTCCGTTTCGGGATAAAGCTGACCATTGCGCAAAAATGCCTATGTAAGTTTTTTGTTTATATGTTCTTGATTTACAATTCCATAGTGCTTCCCATGGAGCTACTTTCCTGCCCATTCCTTTAGTTTTATCTTGGTCCTGCTCACAGAATCAACTTCAACCGACTCGCTACATTGAGCAGAGTGTAGTTTTTGTCCAAGGAGCAAATACTCTTATGAAGCGTATGATCCTTTTTGTGGAAATAAGATCTTAATGATTTAATTAAGCATTTCATGCAGATCAATTAGCCCCCGACCTCCGTCTTTTCTTGTGATTGTAAATCTCTGGGTACATGATTTTGGGTGTAGTTTTCTGTGTTTGCTGAGTTGCTTATTATTATTTTTATTATCATTATTATTGCCGCGGCGATGACCGGTTTGTGGGTCTACTTCTTCGTTTTTTTTAGCAATTTCTCTAACATTTCAGAATACAGGAACAAGAACAGGGGATAATTTTCTCCTCACAATCTTCAACTTTTTTGAGTGAGTCGCGGCCCTGAGTTGGTTTCGTCATCTTCTTACTCGCCGCTCATGAGCAAATGGAGTATTGAAATAAATATTGGTGATGAACTGATGAAATAATATCCATCGCATTAACAAAAAAATGATAAATTGTGAAAAAACGCACTGAAATTTAAAATTTGCCATCTATTCTGTTAGATTTGACGTTGACACTGACGCTCCGGCGCTCGATTTTGTTCGCGTGCCAAGGAGCGTACACCGCGCAATTATAGCTGACGTCATTAAGCTCGGCGCTCGATCTACTCGCTCCATCGAGCTTCAAAACGAACGCATCCTATTTAACTTGTTTGTCTATGGTTATGCATTATCTTGCGACCATATTGTCACAAAGAAGCAAAAAGGCATAAAATTGCAGCGTCCTTAGCAATGGTCGGCCGATGACCGGTTTAGTAACCAAGGAATAGTTGACCCAAATTTATAAAACATAGATCGTAAATTTGTTCAACTGGGTACTTCGAACCGCTGATTGACGTCATGGCAAAGAACGTTGCAATGCATTGGAAAAAAGTGCTGACGAAAAGAGAAGTAAGCTCGAGGATTTTTGAGCCAGCAAGGAGGACTTGCTCGGTGGCTTGCACGTAGGCAAGATTCTTTTGAAGTTCGGGTTGATCCTATTGGGGGCGTTACGTCAGATAGACGAACGACCACCCGTCGAAGAGTAATTAAGTGTTTTCCAGAATTTGTTATCGTCCGAGTAGAAAGAAGAAAGTTGTCATAGAAGTCCTTGTTGTCCTAAGAGAAGCCACGGGTACGCATAGGACTACCCCTGAAGTACGTTAAATTGGTTGGCACGATACGGTCCTCCTCTACACTTGACCTAGGTAAGACCCTTTTGTTATAACGGTGTTTGTTTTCATATTAGTCGTTTCAGTTAAGTAGTTAGGGTAATTTTAAGGCACAGAAAATAGAAGTTTACTTGAATCCCATCTTTTTATTTTAAATATAAACCCCCCCCCCCCCATATTTTTGGAAGCCCCCATTCAGTGAGTAAATCAGCATAGGACCCTTCGGGGGAGGTAACGACGATCCGGTACCCATTTAAAGAATAGAGATTTAAAGCCTAAAATTAACGCCCAATCAAATATAGTAATTTTTACAATAAATAGAAACCCATCTATCATCATCTTTTAAATAGTTAATCCCCCAGTTTTCACCATTTCGTGACAATATAACCACAAGGGTCCAAGAATCTAATAATCTACTACTAAAAAACCTAATGAGTCTACGTGCCAACCTTCTAGATATATTTTGAGTCTCATCCTGTAGGTACCTCATGCCTGTCTTTTACTTTTAAGAAGAGTATGGGCACGCTGCCCACATAGCGAGTACCCAGAACCGGATCTAAATTATTTTCTTCTGTCTTTGTGTAACCTGTCCCGATTTCTGATTTCCAAGCTAACTTTGGGTGGTCTTTTTGAAGAGCTTTGCAGAGTTTGGCACACTTGGCACACTCCGAGGTGTTTTCAATCTGGTCGCAGCACCTCCTCCATGAGTCTTACTTTACTTTTTTGAAGTCAGGGCTTAAAGTCAAGTCTTTTGCTCGGTGGAAGAGGCTGTAACTTTCCGTCTTAGATTTGGGAGCTCAGAGTTCCACCATACATTGTCCCACCTCATTTTCCTCATACTAAGTGGGCAGCTCTCTACATAGGTTTTTTTTTTAACAAATATGCTCTTTAATTTCTCGAAATAAAAGTTTGCGTTCTTTGCATAATGAAAGGTCTTGACGGAGATAGCCCCTTGTGGTGTTTGATTTCCGAACTTTACCCAAATCCATATTTTTTTACATTATTCTCCTCGAATATGATTCTTAATTTCTCGAAGTAAAAATTTAAGTTTCCTGCCCAATGAGAGCTTTTGATGGCGATACTCCCTAGTGGTGTTTGATTTTTCCTTTTTATCGAATCCATAAACCTTTTCCATTATTCTCTTGGAATATGAAAGGTGGAGAAGGCGACAAAGTGAACTTTAAACAAACCAATTAAAGCAATTAATGGTAAAAATAAAACTTGCATTCCAAGCCATTGAAACCACTAAAAAACGTGCTTATTTCCTGTCACATACTTTCCGCGCTTTTGAAAACAGCCACAATAGCGACCCTATTCTAATTTCCAGGCAAAAGCCCCAGCTTAGGCGGAAAATCGTGCGTGAGCCCCTTTTTATCGGGTGCGTTTTTTTACGCACACGCCGCGGTTTCAACAACCACGTGGAGCATGCACGCTTTCGGGGGCCAGGTGCACCCGGAAATCCCGAAAAGTGGAGATTTTGGCGCAGAAGTTTTGCAATTGCGTCAAACTTAATCACAAAACGGTAACATAATAGTTATAGAATAAACATACACGCTGCGTCATATCTTTAGCCCTGTGGGTGACCTTTGGATTCAATGGTCCGTGCAAATATCTCTTTGGGAACCAAAGGAAAACGGCACCTACAAAAATAAGTTCCAACGAAGTGTCCTTTCCGAATAAACGATGTCCTTTCGATTTATCATTTTTAGTTGAATGGTGCCAAGTTCAATTTATACGCTTTGTCATTGACGATTGAGAACTGCGCGATTGTGTGGGCTGTTGAGTGATTCGACAAGAAGAAGCTGTATTAATAGAAAATATTACAACGGCTTTTAATATATATAATTTTTTAAAAGAATTTGCATTATTATACCAATAGGTGTGAAGACCGTAAATCTGGAAAACCCAGTTAAGGCAGATGGGCGATAAGAAAGGACAACCCAGGTCAAGAACAAACAACCAAACAATGATAGGACTAAAGGGCTCATCGGAAACAAATTAATATAATCTTGTTTCAACAAACATGTTTACCAAAGATAAGGTCACGTCGCTGGAGCATACATGTGACAAATCGGGACATTTACTACAATCGTCGCCATGCTCCAGAAGAACAAACTAAAACGGTTAAATTAAAAATAGGGTTTTGGATGTTGGCTCGTTAAAATCGGCCCGTTTTTATCTAAAAAGTCCCCTTTTCTATTTCCGTAAATATCTAACAATCGTCGTACATGTGTACAAAATTTTACAGTATCCGACCAGACGAGAAGGGCTTTAAAGACAAAAAAAACCCTCTTCTGTTTTCAATTTTTTTTGGTAAATGGGGGAGGTGCCTTTGGGGCTCTAGGAAGCAGCATTATTGTATCACGTGTTCATGTTGTTTCTTCTCTTATAGGTGTTATTTGATACTAGACAAATATTATAGTGAGGCAGTTGAAGTTTAATTTTAGAAAATATTTAGTTATTTCGAAGCCTAACGAACAAGTAGCTAATTAGTAAATTTAGGAGGCCAAGCCAATCTAGCTACCAAACGAAGCAAGCTTGTTCGTATAAAATCTTGTTCATAAAAGATTCCTTTTTGTTCATTTTGGTTCATGATGAATAAAAACAAAGGCATTTTGAACTTATTTCAGTTGCTTTATATGATCCATATTGGTCTCAATAATTGTTAAGTGACTTGACAGTGGGTTACGAAATGAAGATTGTGACATTGTACAACTATAGTATAAACCATTCACTTATTATTGACATCAAGTAGGCGATGGAAGTCTGGTTTTGACATTTTTATCGAATTTTCTCAACATGTGCTGAGAGGGGATGGGTATAAAAAACAGATTTCAGAGCTAAGGGGATGACAAAAATACGTGAATGAGTTATAAATACTGATTATACACATGATTAAGTATTAATTAAAAGAGCATTTTCTCACGTGTGTCTATAGTACAATTTTTTTTTGTCTCAGTTCTAACCATACTTTTTCTGCTATTCCAGGTTCGTTCTTGGTATATAAAAAATTTCATTTTGATTTTGTTTAATATCGTATTTTAGCCGTTTAGGGCTAAACCATTCACTAGAACTTTTTATTTTTTGTTTAACATAATAAACGGTAAACACAATATTGGCATTGTGGATGTAAATTGACGGATTGGGACAAGGCAGCAATAAGTACTACAACCTCTTCGCCGACGTTTCGTTAATTTTTTCATTAAACTTTATCAGGGCTGTGAATGACAATAATAAGAACATTAGAGCTAGTATTAAATTATTTGAATGGCATACAAACCTCGAGATCATCATGTACGTTGCCCGTAGTCTTAAAAATATAAACACTATTAGAGCATGCGAGGTTTAAACGTTGTTAACATTGACCAGTGGGATAAAAGTTTACAATCACCACTATACACAAAGCTATCCAACACTTGTTCCGTCGCAATTAAAATTAAAATAATTAAAAGTGAAAATACATCTACAAATTAAAAGATGGTAAACAACCACACAAGAACAGATAGAGTGTCACACTGATAAGTGCAGCCTTTCCCATGTTATTATTTACGTCACAATAAAATTCCAACATTCCACGGTGGTAAAGATTGCCCATGAACAAAATAGAAATAAAATTGAAAACATTCTGCCATTCTGCGGGGTCTTATGGAACCCCGCAACATTTTTATGTATTAAGCAACTATAAATTACACTTAAACCTTGGGCGTCGGTTCTAAAGTTTACAGCTTGTTCTCTGTTCTTATTAATGAAAAGCATCTCTGATATGTTACGCTTCTTATAGTTACTTTCTATATCTAGGTTGCTGGGTTTTGCGAAATTGAAATTATGGCCTTTTTTAAAAATGGTGGGTTGCCAAAGCAGTTTTTTTCTTTCTTATTAATATGGCTAATGTTGCAATCATATTGGTGTTGGTTGAGTCTTTGTGCTAATTTAGTTTAGTCTAAAAAGTCATCATACATTGTGAGAAAAGAATTTTAAGAAAATTAAATACTTAGCCAGTCTTAACGGATTTCCCTCTAAAATAATTCACAGGTTATTGCAACCTTCGAGTGAGTCCAGAGACATTTTGGAACTTACAAACAATTTACAGCCACCTAAAATATATCTAAAAATCCCATTAGTGCCAGGACTGAGTACAAATCTACGTCACTGTTTGGAGAGTGACCAAGTTAAAATTGTTCTATATCCAAAAAAGAAGGTTGGTGATTTGTACTCCAGAATTAAGAGTAAAACTCCGTTATTTAATAGATCTGAGGTGGTATATTCAATACAGTGCATAAATTGCGTCAAACAATATATAGGTCAAACTAGAAATAAATTAGCACAAATACTCAAACAACACCAATATGATTGCAACATTAGCCATATTAATAAGAAAGAAAAAACTGCTTTGGCAACCCACCATTTTGAAACAGGCCATAATTTCAATTTCGCAAAACCCAGCATCCTAGATGTAGAAAGTAACTATAGTAATATATAAAACTATAGTAGTGTATAATAAGAACAGAGAACAAGCTGTAAACTTTAGAACCGACACCCAAGGTTTAAGTGTAATTGAATAGTTGCACTAATGGCAGAATGCTTTCAATTTTGTTCATGGGCAATCTTTACCACCGTGGAATGTTGGAATTTTATCGTGGCGTAAATAATAACATGGGAAATGCTGGACTTATCAGTGTGACACTCTATCTGTTCTTGTGTGGTTGTTTATCATCTTTTAACTTGTAGATGTATTTTCACTTTTAATTATTTTAATTTTAATTGTGACGGAACAAGTGTTGGATAGCTTTATCTATAGTGGTGATTGTAAACTTTTATCCCACTGGTCCATGTTAACAACGTTTAAACCTCGCATGCTCTAATAATGTTTATATTTAAGACTACGGGCAACGTACATGATGATCGTACCTAAAATTAAACGAAACGTCGGCGAAGAGGTTGTAGTACATATTGCTGCCTTGTCCCAATCCGCCAATTTACATCCACATATATTTCTCTGGGGCGCAATCATGTTCATCTTAATATTGGCATTGTTGCAAAGCTTAAAAAAAAACAAGATAAGAATGTTAAGTTCAACAGTTCTCGAAGTGAATTTTAAATATCAATGTGAATGTGAATGTGAATATCAATGTGAATGTGAATCTTTTTTGCAGATTTAAATGTTAAAAATTCCACACACAATTAAGTTTTAACTGAAAAGTGATTTTCGCACGTGCGTCTAGAGTACATTTTTTTGTGTCAGTTCTATCCATACTTTTTCTGCTATTTCAGTTGGCTTTTGGTTTGCAAACAAATTTAATTTCTTTCACGTTACCCATGTCGGTCGTTTAGAGCTAACTTTCTTTGTTTCATATGCTCAAGTCGCTTCTACTGGAGTACAATTTAAACCTGTTTAAAACTTTACCAGGTGTTCCAAAAAAATAAAACATCCATTGTATGTAATTTTGGGTTTTGTCTTAATTCAGCAAATTTTGTCTTTAAGATGATACACCTACAATTAAACTTTTTCGGAAAAATGGCTGCTAAAAACTTGAATTTTCAACATAAAATTTATACTTTGAACTTAAAAAGAAATCACATTCGTATCTTACTTTTCAATAAGCTGCTTAATTGGTTAACTTAGTTTTTTATATAAACAAAAAATTTTGACGCAAGATATTTTTTCTTAATAAAAATTGCATATTGGCATTGTTAAGGAGTTTATAAAAAACCAAGATAAGTACAATTATTATCCTACCAAACCGAAAACGCACATTAGACGGTGCTGAGTCCACAACAGATAAAATATCTTCATCTTCAGGCAGATCATTCAAATTGCTGCTAACAGTATTGCTATCCTATCGGATACTTACCTGAACTAACCTGATTTGGGCTCTCTCGCACTTTCCACCATAACAAACTTTTTCGTCGCCACTACGACACACTTTATCCACTTTCTTCCGTTGGAGTGGTTTTTCTTCGAGCTCTGAGTTATCGTATCGCATTTGCACTTTGTTGTGTTCACGCGGTTTCTGTTAAATGTTCTTCACTACTTTTGGTTCTAACACACCACTCACGCAACAATAATCCAATTATTACTAGATACGGCTTTGAAAAGTCTGTGCTGGTGAGGCGTCCAAATTGATGAAAGGAGAATTAATGTACTCCATAACTCTCTAATGTCACCTTTCTCATCAGCACACTTGCTCAGCTATATTTATAACCTTTTTTTCAAATCCATTGCCAAAACCAGATAAACATGACAGAATACTGATGTTTCAGACTTACAGTGTTTCCTACGTACGATAGACAAAAAAAGGTAAAATATGTGCTCTGGGTAAATAAATCGTATAAAAATATCTTGAAACGCTTTTTAAAGTAGAAGTTTTATCTTTTTTTTTGCTCTCGCACTCCATGGATACTTTGATGCCTTTTGCACTTAAACTTTCGATTTAAAACTGTTTAGAACTATATCAGGTGTCAAAAAAAATAAAAGATCTATTGTATGTAGTTTTTGTGTTTTACCTTCAGTCAACAAATTTTGTCTTTAGGATAAATACAGCTACTGTATATATAATATATAATCTTTCTTCGGAAAAATGGCTGCTGAAAAAAACTTTCAATTTTTGTGCTCCTGAACATGTTCTCCTTTGGATTTTTTTTAATAAAAATTTTTATATCCAAGATTCTTTTCACTTGTTTAGGCTGGTTTGATTTCTGCTGCGTTAATCTTTTGAAACTTTATACTTTGCATTGCTGGTTTTGTCCTGCACAAGTGAGTAGCTTTTTTTAAGGTAAGATTACCAATTCTTAACAAAAACTTTCTAGTTGCAGGATTCCTAATGATCATAATATTCTTGTCACGTAGAGCTTTACCTTCGTTAGCTTCATCAGCATCAACTTCACTATAGTTGCAGCTTTTGCATTCAGTCAGAGAAAGTTAAAAGAACTCACCCTTTTCTGGGTTTTCTTCAAGAACTTATATCTTTCAAAATATTCATTTACTCTGGGGTTTACAGGTCTATCATCTACAATATTACCAACGTGTCGAGTTCTGCTTCAGGAATCACAAATGTTAGATTATACTATGTTCATTAGAAAAAGTCATTTAGAAAGCTATAAATTTATCCTTTATCCAACACATGACAATTATGACTGTCATTTTAGACAAGTAAACTATCAAATAACACACTAGTGAGTTATAATCCATAATTCACTTGTGAGTTATGGATCATAACTTACGTTCATATTTAAAGTGGTATTCTATTTATCTATTACTATTATAAGCAGAATTCACATTGATATTGAAATTAAAGGAAAACGCTAACGATTTATTCTAATTTGAAGTCACTGTAAAATTCATTGGAACGCTCTATATCGGTACAGCTGCTGATAGTGGTGGAAGACGCCGACGCATTAGAACCTAGTATTTTTTTCTGCAATTTGTATTTTGTTATGCACCGATTCTTCTAGGTATCCTTCTGCTATGGTCGAGGACTTCCATCCTCCGTGACGTTTCAAAGTAGTCATGTTAGCTCCTGCGTTGGCCAAACGGCGGTAGAACGCTGGTTCCTCCAATATCAAAAACATTGCAATTCTTGAAGGTATCTTCGACAACGTATTTATTCCCATATACTGGCTGGTACACCTCCCATTTTTGTAAAAAACAAAAAAGCGGCTGGAACTAGTATTCTTTGGTCTCAAAGACATGTATTATTTACACAAATTGATCGGATTGACTGGAAATCCTTCTTCAAGTATAGTGAAACTTCTCGATTTCTTGGTTTGAGTGTCTGGCAAAACGACGTGAAAATATTTCTCTTTGTCTTGAATATTTTCTATTTTCAAATTGACCAATTCATGGCATCTACAAGCACCGCTAATCCCCATTATTAAAGCCACTTTCATCAACAGGTACTCGCCGTCGGGAGCTTAGTACAAAAACTTCTCTATTTCATGTCGTTCTAATGTCTTGGACTCCTTTGGTTTGTATCCCTGTGATTTTTCAAAAAGGTGGTTTAAAGGTGAATAGTCGAACGAAGCATCGAATATTTGGTCCATAGTGACGAAGGGGCTAAATTTTTTTTGCAAATGTAAAAAATAAGCCAATAAAACATTTTCATTGATACATTTTATCTTCCGTAAATTCATCCAAAACTCAAACATTTTGAAGTCCTTGTCTTAATCACTGGCAAGTGTTAGAATGTATTTAAACACTTGCTAACAAACAAACAAACAACCAACTTTGACCAAAATGTAAAAAAATGCTTGTTTGTTTTTTGCAAAAGCTTAAAATGTAAAAAAGTCACTGTCAAATCATTCTGACATTTATAGGTTACTGAGATGTAAGAAGCTTTCATTTGATCAGAAAGTTTATTTATTATTATCTCATAAATAAACGATTTTTTTCCACTTGTTGGATCAAAACTATCATGTGTTGGATAAAACATTGTATGCAACTCGTGTGTTATGTTTTCTAAGTCACTTGAAAATTTATAGCACTCGGCCTGACGGCCTCGTGGTATAAATCTTTCTCGCGTGACTTATTTTCAACATAACACACTGGTACCATAATAGTAGATTATGTCACTAGGAGCAAAAGTGGGTCTTCTCGTGCTGAGCTCACAAATTGACGGCCGAAGCGAAGCTGAGGCCTGCAACTGAGAAGCACAAAAAACCTTTTACTCCGAATAACATATACTATTTTTTTTTCACGCATGCAGGAAGTAAGAAATCTATTTCAGAATGATTCAGTTTTGCAATTTTCTCTCATCCTCTTTAAGGGGGTCTAAATACTTACCCAAATAGTGGTGTATATTATTTGTAAAATAAATAGAATGTATTAGAACGGTGGTTTTCAATGTTCAATGGTTTTAATGGTATTAAATCATAACCAGCGGTTTAGGTAAATTATGGTAAACTAAAAATTTGTAGCATTATTCTCAATACTAAATTAATAAAAGTCAAATTGACAGATAAATATGATGACCCGCATGACATTTAACAGACGAACTCAGAATTCGAAAAGTGATTTCGACTAATAATGGTTTCGGGTGGTGCTCTCGAGCGCTCTGAGATTATTCCTATCCTTTGTTTTTTCAATAAGAATGTAAAGATGGCAATACACTCATATCGGTTTATCTGGTGTCATTTAGTGTTCAAATAATTTTGGTGGATGAAAATCGTTTATATATGCGCCACCATGGCAGTAGCGGTGACTTTTGACTTTACTTTTACTGCCTAGGACTTGTTTCCTACTTTTTTGGTCTCAGGATAGAAAGCCCACTTTAGGTGTGCGTATGAAGATAACAAATGACGTACTTTTAGTCCGTTTGAAAAAAAATAACTATTATCCTTACGTTTTAACATTTCACAGCCAACCAGATGACATTTTAAAATTAACAATTTCTATATCAAAGTATAAATATTTTTTTCTACGACCATGTAAAAATAAATAACTTTCGTCATACCTTGCCCTTGCCAAAAACGTAACTTTCGTCTCTAGTGAGATAAAATCCCATAACGTCAACTTTCGTCTCTAGTGACAAAAGTAAATTGTTCTAATTTCGCCTGTAACACCATGGAAAATAACACCATGGAAACTGTAAAACACCATGGAAAATAGTGATGTCATACAAAAACATGTATATTTTCCCTTCCCGGGCCTCAGGAAAGTGAATCAAAGTGTCGGTGAGAAGGTGAATCAAAATTCGACCAAACTGAACTCATTGACAGTCGGGGTGTCATGTTGACAACGACGCGCCTTAATTTTTGAATGAAAGACCCAATAGAGATTGTTTTTAAAGTTAATGAAGACTTAATGCTAGCATGGTCGAAGAAAAAGTAGAGTGTTTTACTCGTCAAAAAAGCATTTTCTATCGCTCGAGAACGCTCGGCTTCGCCTCGGTTGGTAAACTGTTTTCTTGCGAGAGAAAATGCTACTTTCGTCACTCGTTAAACAATATACTATTTTCTTATCTTGTGCCTAGTGGTGGCTTGTGGCTTCAAGTTTGAAATCTTCCACTCCGCTTCCTAATTTGTATTTTATAAATCAAAATCAGTAGACAGTTTGATTGGTCTCATTAATGCTGACATTATGCCTTTTTGACTTGGCCCTGGCAGTCTGCTGGATTGGAGACGGTAGATTTTGTAAATAAAAATATGACGGTAAATTGGTTTGAGGCGGTCGACGGTGACTCGAATATTCTTCAAATGCACTAGATAGACGAAGTAATTCTCCTAGTACAAGCATAACTGGTAAGGTTCCCAAGTCTCTTTTTAAAACAGCAGATTTTAAGTAGAACTAATGGAAGAAGGTACTCTGGACAGTCCTTAGATGTATGTGCTCATATACAGGAGCCATGATATAGCTTCGATGGTAACATTCACCAAGTCCATTGACAGCAGGATGATAACTAATTGCGTGATGCAAAATGGATCCAAATGACTTAGCTATTTATTAGTTATATTCTGCGGAAACCCAAACCAGGAGGCCAACATTTGACAAATCAATTAATAATGGATTAAGTTGTGATAACTTGCAAATGCCAGATTGACAGTAGTTAGGTAGTAATAGAAAATAAACGATAAAAGACTAACAATGTTAGTGTAAACTGATGATAAAGTTTCTAAATGCAGAAGATACATGAAGTTTTACCGAAGTTAAGCCCTACCAGTCAAAGTTTAAGTTATGATTGCGTTTGTTATCGTGATGTATTAAGGCGGTTAGTTTTATTACATTTATGCCAATTTATTCAGTTTTTTGAGGTATTGAGACGTTTGTCTTTGCTAGTACACCATGGGCAGAGAATGTTTTTTTTCTCTGAGAAATCCTGCTATGTTTCTGAAAACGTAAATTGGAATTCTCTACAAAAAAATTTGTTACTTTCTTCATTATGATGAGCTTTAGATGGTGTTTTCAGAGTGACAGAAGTGGTGGCGATGCTGTGAATACGAGTGAGAGCGCCTGCCAATATGTTATCCTTACCACCGATTAAACATCCGTACCAAATAATTGAATAGCGAATATATTGAACAGCTCTCGCAAATGGCAAGCAATGTCCTATAATAAGCCGGCCAGTCAGATTATGTCAACGAAGCATCATGACCTGAATTTACATTCTTGGGCGAAGTTTGACGTTTTGAAAGTCTGTAGAGAATGACGCAATAGGACACCATAAGTTTTCAATCCTTGGCAAAAGCTGCGCTTGATTCATCTGTAAAAAGTCCAAGTGGAGCATGAAAGGTTGAGTGACATCGTAGATTTACAGTTTAAAAGCTTGCTCTGGAATTGTCGTGTAGATGATTGGTTGGCTACCATGACAATTGGTAGATTCCGCCGACGGCAGCAGCTGAGATGTTTAGTCAGCGAACGCTGAAAATCGGCACCTGATTGGCCAATTTCAGGGTTCGCTGACTAAACTTCTCAGCTGCTGCCATCGGCGGAACTTACGCAACGTCTTGTTAAAAGTTGTAGAGTTTTACTTGATGAGGTGAGGAGCTGGATAAGGTGGAAATCGTCGATAAAAATTGAACATCTCGAGAAATCTACAGAATTCTTTACAGTGATAGGCAGAGAGCAATCTTATAGGGTTTGCATCTCATCGGGTAACGGTCTAGTTACTACTGAAGAGATTTTATATACAAAAAATGTCACCTTCAATCAAACTTGCTTTTTTCAACTTTGATGATAACTTTTGATGATCGTTAAAATAAGATTTATATATGTACGCAATATTCAGTGTGATTACGTGAGAAGATGAAGAAACCAAAATTGCCAGGCTTCATATTGTAGTGCACAGTGCCTCTAATTGTCAAAAGAAACAAGAACCTAAGTAGTTACACAATTTGGTAAATTCTTAAGTACAACTTCATCATCCTACATTTCTTTTCGTCCTTACCATCTTCGAGGAACCCTCGTTTTCCACCAGTGCCTAGAGCTGCTTGTCTTGACAATGACAACGCAAGGGATTCGAGCCCATTCTTAACAATATAACAGATCATGTTGAAGATGATGAACAGTGGATGGGTTCAGGTTCCACTTCTTTAGTTGTACTTGATCTTCAGGAAACCATTATTTCTCTTTAGGCCTTCTATGCTTTCTCTTTAGACCGCTGTTTCTCCTTAGGCCTGTTAAACGCCACCATGGGCCTGTCCCACCGGGGCTACCCACGGTGAGGTGGGGCATTTGCCCCCCCCCCCCTGGCTCAGGAAAAAAATTAAAAAAATTAATTGAAAAAGAAAAAAAAGCAAAAAATGAAATACTTAAAATCTAAAAAAGTACATTTCAAGTTTCGTGCAAATCGATACATATCAAGAATGTTATGTGCGTGAAACAATTTAGCAACTGATTATTGCTGCTTACACTACACACAACATTATAATACCCCCTTTACGCAAGCTTCGCAAGTAATTTTTGAGTGTCCAAATAAAACAACTTATTTTTTATTGCGTTTTCTTGTTTTTGGCCCCCTCCCCCCCACCCCTGGAGAAAATTCTGGCTACGCCCATGAACGCCACCATCTCAGACGACAAGATGACACGATTTGTAACTTCAGACCTCCTCTCATATTATCTCATACATTAGTGTTGCAGAATGCAACCAATGCCCTTTGTCAATTACTTTAAAGGAATGTTTGTAATGTGTTTGAAGCCAAGTAATTCTTGATTCTTGTAGATCAATCGTCATTATAAACCACATTAAACCCGCATACATACTATCTGAGAAAACAGGTGATCCTGGCGACCAGACTAATTCGCATTCACAGTACATCATAAGAATACCCCAAAAACTAACTTTAAATTACCTCGAAAGAATAAAAATCAATAAAGAGCCAAATTTTGGTTGGCTGATGAAAGAGACATGCAAAAAGAACAAGAACAGAAAAATATGAATAATAAAAGGATAGTAAGATATAGAGGCACAAAATTAAATATTTCTAATTGTGGGCAAAACTATATAAAAATTTTAAAAAAGTTGCTTAAAAGCACTCTTTTTTCGGACAATAATTCTCCAAATAAACATTGATTTTAGCCTCGTAAAACAAACTATTTCGGCTTGACAACTTGACAAAGCAGTAATCATGAATCGTTAAAAAACATAATTTTTTGTCGAAACTGTCTCTCAGTCAACGATAAACAATTTACTTTACAATTCATTAAAAAAGTTAAATTTTAGGCAAAAACATAAAGAATGAAAACCCAATAAAAAGCGTAATTTAGAGCGATAAAAGAAAGAAAAGAATAAAACAATCAATAATACCTGGCAAAGGATAATAATAGACAAATATGAAAAATAAAATAACAGCAAGAGAGAAAAATGAGAAACTACAAAAAACACAGAGTAAACAAAACCTGAAAAAAATAAGAAAATTATAGAAAGAAAAATATAAGTAGAGGAACGAATATTTTTAACTTTGAGCCTAAATCGCCAAAAACCTTAAAATCTTTGATAGAATTCTTTTCGGACCACATCTTTCTCAATAAAAAGAGATTTCTGGCTCGTTGGAAAACTCATTTCTATTTGGACGCAAAACTTGAAGAAAACTGAAAAGTTAGGTATCAATAATTTAAAAACAGAGCTTTGAGAAGAAATTGTCTCACTGTAAGTTAATTTATTAATAACATTACAATTGTCTCAATGCATTACCATTGGCCACTCGTTGAGAAAACTCAATTTTGGGCCAGAATTACCTCGAAAGGTAAAATCCCAATAAAGAGTCCAATTTAGGTTGATTAAAAAAATATATAGTGTGCTCCACCTAAGCGGGAATGCACTATACCTTATACTTACTGTAAATTTTCTACTTCTATTAATATCTATAAAAAGAAACTTTACGTCCAGATTCATAGAATATCTCAGACATCCAAAACGCTACATACTTACGCTACATTCTAAATGAACCCCCATGTATATTTGCATTTGTGGAATCGAGTCATTATTATAAAAACACTTCATATTATAGCAACTAGATTTTATTGTTGCAAAGAAAACGAACGGTTAAACTTAGATTAAAATGGTTTTCACGCTATTTCACAAACATTGGAAGAAAACATCAAAAAGAATAAGAACAGAAAAATTTGCGAAATAAAACTACAGTTAGAAGTAAAAAACCTGTAAAAACTAAAAATTATCAAAAATATCGAAAGTACAAAAATCAGGAACTGATGAGAAATTATATATAATAACATGTATAAATATATAGTTTAAAGGTTTTCAAAACTTGCTAAAAGAAAGTTTTAGTTGCTAAGATTCCTTTTTGGACCATAATTTTTTTCAATTAAAATTGAATTTTTGTGTCTTTGGAGAACTTCTATTTCGGGCCAATACTGCATAAAAAATTCAAAAAATCTGATTGTCAATCGTAAGAAAACACAGATTTGGGCCAAAATTGTCTCAATGGTAACTAATTTACTTAACATACTACTTAAGTGTTCACTCGTTCGAAAAGTCTAAACTTGGGTCAAAATTACTTCGAAAGAATGAAAACAATCCAAACTGCAATCTAGCTCGATAAAAAAACTTAATGAAAACACAAAATATTTAACGAAAACGTGACAATTGATAAGAATAAAGAAAGATGATAAATAAAAAACAGCAAGAAAGAAAAAACATATAAACTACAGAAGAACGATTTAAAATCTAGAAAAAATAAAGAAATCGACAGGCCAACGACGTTCATCAGCCTCAGTGAGCATGTTCAGTTAGGTTAGATTAGATGGTCTAATACGGTTGGCTTATTTTCCTCTCAAATGCATTAATTCATGTAATTTGCCACACACTAAATCAATATATGCAACATTTTTGTTCTTACCCTTTTAGGCATAAAAAGTTATGTTTGTGTACAAAATTTCATAAATGTGTTTTTTTTTTTGATAAATTGAAAAAAAAACGATTTTTTTATAATCATATTTGTAATAATGTCCTGTAAAATTCTCAATCTATTTCAGAAAAGCCTTGAACACTTAATTTTCATTTTCTTTAATCAATTGTTAGCAATTGTTACATACACCACTTTCCAATAACTTCTTCGTACCATTTCATTATTACTTAAACTGTCTTGAATCCTTAATTATCATTATCCTTAATTAGTTGTTACTAATTGTTATATACACCATTTTGCAACAAAAGTAAACTTTTTCGAACTAAGTAAATAAAAATACGGTGTAATTAACCAAGTTTCCAAAAGAACTTCAACATGTTATAAGATTATTAAAACCAATTTCAGTCGAGTAAAAGTTAGTCAGGCAGCAAGGAACAGCTTCTTTTTTCGTCGAAATATAAATACGCCCTTCAAAAGCTTCATATTGTTCCTGACAGGCTTGCCTTTGATGTAATTTACTTCGTATCTTCTTCCCCAGTTAATCATTAATGAGAAAGCAGCTTTGTGCTCTTGTCTTGGATCCAGAAAGTAAGTACTTAGTATTAGAACTTCTTTTATGGAGGGAAAAAGCGAATGAATTTATATACTCTTTGAGGATCATATTATTATTTGAGTAAATGCGTTCCTGTATTGGACGATAAAAAGCGTTTTTTTTTTTAATTATTTTCTTTCTTATTTTGTGATTTAATCGAATCTTGGCACGATTTTCTTGTGTCACCTTTTAACAAGAATGAAAACCTCTCTATTTAGCTAAAACATTTTTTTATTATTATCATAGTTAAAAAAAATCTTAACAATTTTTGCTCAATAATTGCTCCTCAATCCGTCCCTGTCTGAACAACATCCAAGCCGTATTCCCTAAAATCACTAAAAATGAAGGGTGGCATACCCGGAAAGGGAAGCAGTCATCCCAATCGTATAGGTACAGTCTGCTCTAATATTGTATCACCGTCCGACCTAACAACGATGGACATCGTGGGAGTCTTATTCGGTCGAAAAAGCTCAAATTTCGTATATTTCAAGTTGTGTTATTGTGTTTGTTTTAGGCTGAGCCGAAACACTTTGCTTTATTGACCGAAATATGCACACATGCTGCTTGAAAGTCAGTTTTAGAAGTTAAGTCCTTCAATTTTAATCCCCGAAAGCAGTTATATTATAATAAAAAGTAGACCCGATCTGGATCTGCACCGAACGTTTTCTGAATAACCAATTTAATACGCGGGATATCGAAATTGAAAAACATTCATTGAGAATTGGAAAAATAATCTTTGGTCGGGGCTGCGAATCAAAAACTGTCAGAGACCAGTGGTCGCCTGTCAATAACTCTTATAAAACGGTTTTGTATACCTGAATTTTGCTTATGTGCTCTAGGGTTCTTGGAGGGGTGGCGAATAATGGCAATAAGGACACGATTTAAAGGGAATTTCTTCAGGAACTTTCAAGTTTCAGAAAACCAATTTCTCCGGACCTTTCAACAATTTGTTTTAGAGCACTGATGGGTTAGCCGCTACCACTATTATTCCGAGAAATTGAAAGTGAAATCGAAAACCAAAATTCGATATTCGCCCACCCCAGGTGACCGCAAAAAATGCGGAAGCCGCTGAATACCCCACCCGCAAGCTTGAGTTTTTACCCAAATAAAGAAAAAAAGAAACCCATAAGGACCCGAACATGTGCAATCCATCAATAATGCACCCGAAATACCTAAAAAGGGCCATATTTGCACAAATCTTCTTCCCAGGTCAACGTGCCACATGGATAGGAAAAAACATAATTTGATATCGGCATCTTTGTTCCTGGTCCTGACAATGGGCCGATTTCACGCGAGCGGATCCGATACTTTTCGAAAATCGAATCATTATGCGAAATAAGAGCTTCGGACTGCCCTTTGTTGGTCACCCACTACAGGATGAAAGTGAATGTGAAAAATGAATCCTCTCTAATTTGGAGATTCTCGGAATAAAGGGCAGAGGGCTTAGGAATTAGGTAAAAAGTGCTACTTGGAATAAATAAGGTTCGATCTTTATTTTTAGGGTTTTTGCCTTTTTTTTGTAACCATAGGCGTCGCTAGTTTTCCAAAACTAGTACATGATTTTAAACCATTTAACAGCGTAATAGATATTTGATCCAGGTACAGAATGACAAGTATTTTGTGACTTTTCTGATATTTTAAGACTAAAGTGTCACATAGGTACAGGGGGTTTATTTTAAGACGGCCCATAGGAATTTCCATGCAATAAAGTTCGACGTTCTTTTTTTTAAATCAGCCATAGCAAATTTTATAGTAAAATAATCTGAAAGGTAGGCCATTATTGAGAATGGTGGGTGGTGTTTTTTAATTGACGCATCTGTCTTCATTTAAAAAAAAAACATCGAACTTCATTGCATGGAAATTCCTATGGCCCATCTTAAAAAAAACACCCTGCATATCATAAATTATTGGGGTTAATACCAGGAGATATTTTATCTGGTTGATTTTAAAGATCAAGAGACATTTAGTGAAACTCGTCATTTTTCGAATTGTCCCTAATTATACTCCCTTAGATTGGACATATGGAGATTGATATTTATGAGTATAATACCTTCCATTACACGTTTTCTCCTAGGTCGAATAAAAGACAATTAAATCTGTACACTATAAAACTGAAATATAAATATTTTATAACAAAACAAGATATGTTTATAAAAAAATGCCAAAACTTAAAAATCTATTATAGAACCAAGCTTTTATACTTTTTTATATAGGAAGTAAACATTCCTAAAGTCGGACCCCAAAAGAAATTATTGAAAATCTAGGCAATGAGAAGCAAGGAAGGGCAAGAGGAGGCAAAAAATGCGTCTCCAATTATTGTTAATCTATTGAAAAAAAAGAGATGATAAGTAAAATAAGTCAAGAGCACCCAGTGCAAATAACTGAAGTTTCAGAATGGAAGAATTGTGAGGAGGATAAGTTGGAGCAGCAGATTCAAAGCTTTGAAAATAAACAGCAAAATGTGAAAATGTGGGAGAAAAGAGACCAGAGACAAACACAAGTTAGAGGAGCAAGTTCAATATGTTGAGAGTTTTGAGGAAAAAAATAAAAAGGACAAGTTGGAAGAAGTTCAGAATTTTGAGAATCTAGAGCAAGGTATGAAGCCGGTAGGCTGAAGAAATAAATTTAATTTGCTTTTTCTATATGAATAGACAAAACTGAAGAAAATAAGTTTGATGAGCAAGTTAAAGCGATCAGAATCAACCAAGAGAAGAAAAAGAATGAGAAATTTCAAAGTGTTGAGCATCTAGAACAACAACTGATTAGGTAAGGTATGATGGAGGATAGGTTAAAGAAACTAGTTCAATTGTCGGAAAAAAGACAAAAAAAACAAACATGATAAGCTTTTTCTATAGGGATAGAAACGAGAGAAGGGAGGATAAGTTGGATGAGCAAGTTAAATGTGTTGAGAGCTTCTAGGAAGAGAAAGCAAAAAGTGACAGGATAGGTTGAAGACCAGTTTAATTGATTTAATGTACAGGGAAGAGAAAAGAAATGAGGACAAGTTGGAGGAACTATTTCAAATTACTGAAAGTACAGAGAAAGAAGATATAAATGCAGACAAGAACCAGCACGTTGAAACAGAAAAATATTATTACAAGGAGACCGTAATAATGAATAGAAATATTACGAAAACTAAAAGATAGAATGAAAACCATAATCAGCATTAATTTCTATTTAGGCAAATAATTATGAAGAAAAAATAAAAATTTTAAAAAAAAACAAAAAGCTCCGAAAAATGAACGGAAACTAGATAGAAAATGAAGTGCTGAGGAAAAATTGTACAAACTCCGAAAAAAGCGAAAAAAATCTGCGACCAAAAAAGAGAGAAAAATCACAAGGAATAGATTGCCAAAATATCTAAAATAGAGGTAGTAACGTCTCTTCTTCCTAGAAGTGCTCCAGATGAGAAAGTGATGAGATTGATTTTCTTCATTTCAATTGGAAGGCAGTTACTTGAAGCACCGAAGAGACATGATTATGTGTTTTCGTTTATAATGGAACAAAAGGGAGACAAAAGACAAACATAAGTTGACGAAGCAAGTTAAATCTCTTGTGAATTTTCAGAAAAGAAATAGAAAGAAGGACAAACTGACAGAAGTTCAGAATTTTGAGAATCTGAAGTAAAATATGAAAGACGATAGGTTGGAGAAATCAGCACAATTTACTTTGTCTGCCTAGGGATGGAAGAGAGAGGTGGTTAAGCTGGATGAGCTAAGTTGGATGAGATGGAAAAGTTAAATATTTTGAGAGTCGACCAAGAGAAGAGAGAAGAGAAAAACTTTCAAAATGTTGAGGATCTAGACAAACAAGTGAGAGGCAGGGTGTCAAGAAAGATAAGTTGAAGACCATTTCAGATGATATAATGTGCAGGGAAACAGAAAAGAAATTTGGAGAGGAAAAGTTGGAGGAACTAATTCAAATTACTGACAATACTCAGAAAGGAGAGAGACGTTGCAGCACGTTGAAATAGATCAATTAACTACTAATACATTCAAGGAGACTCCAATAATATATGGAAATATTACGAAAAATAAAGGAGCAGAATAAAAGAAGTTCTTGAAGGCCATGTGGGGTAGTTTGGAAAAATTTTAACTAAAAGAAAGACTAAAAACTATTACCAGCATAAATTTCTTCTAAATCTTTCTTCTAAAATATAGACAAATAATTTTGGAGAAGAAGCAGAACGTAAAAAAATGCAAAAAGTTTAGAAAAAAACAAGAACGAAAACTGCCTAGAAAATAAAATGCTGAGAAAAAAAACACCAAAAGAAATTTTTGAAAATTTAGGCAATGAGAAAGAAGAGCAAGAGGAGGCAAAAGCTACGTTTACCAATTATTTATAATCTATGGAAAAAAGAGACGGTAAGTAAAATTAGTCAGGGGCACCCAGTGCAAATTACTGAAGTTTCAGAATGGGAGAAATGTGAGGAGGATAAGGTCAAGCAGCAGATTGAAAGCGTTGAAAATAAACAGCAAAATTTGAAAATGTGGGAGAGAAAAGAGCAAAGACAAACAAAAGTTAGAGAAGCAAATTCAATCTGTTGAGAAGTTTGAGGAAAAAAATAAAAGGGACATGCTGGAAGAAGTTCAGAATTTTGAGATTCTAGAGCTAGATATGAAGCCGATAGGCAGAAGAAATCTGTTGAATTTGCTTTATCTACATGAATAAAAAAAACTGAAGAAAATAAGTTTGATGAGGAAGTTAAAGTGGTCAGAATCGACCAAGAGAAGGAAAAGGAGAAGCAATGTTAAAGTTTTGAGAGTCTAGAGCGACAAGTGACCAGGTATGGTATGAAGGAGGATAGGTTGAAGAACAGTTTAATTGATTGAATGTACAGGGGAAGAGATAAGAAATGATGAAAAGTTGGAGGACCTAATTCATATTACTGAAAATATAGAGAAAGAAGACATAAATTTAGATAAGATGCAGTACGGAGGATAAGTTAAAGAAACCAGTTCATTGTCATCACAAATTAATTTGATGTACAGGAGAAGAGAAAAATTGAAATTGCTGAGAGTTTTGAAGAAGGAAAGCAAAGGAAAACAAGCTGGAACGGCAAGTTTATAATTTTAAGAATCTAGAGCAAGTCCTGAAAGACGATAAATTGAAGAAACTAGTTTAATTTGCTTATGATGGAATAAAGACAAAAAAGAGAAACGAGGATAAGTTCTATGAACAAGTTAAATGTGTTGAGGGTTTATCAAGATAAGAGAAATAAGAAGGAATATCAAATTGGTGACAATCTAAAGCAACAAGTGACAGGTAGGGTATGAAAGAGGATAGGTTGAAGACCAGTTTAATTGAGTTAATGTACAGGGGAAGAGAAAAGAAACCAGGAAAAGTTGCAGGAACTAACTAAAATTACTGAAGAGAGAGAAGAGATAAATGCATATAAGGTGCAGTATGTAGAAATAGACAAGTTAAATATTAATAATCCAAGGAGACCGTAACTATAAATAAAAATGTTACAAAAAATAAAAAGAAAAAATGAAAATCATAACCAACATCAATTTCTTTAGAGACCAATAATTATGAAAAAATAAAACCCTGAAAAAAGCAAATAGCTCAGAAAAACGATGAAGGAAAACTAGCTAGAAAATGAAAAGTGCTGAGAAAAAAAAGTACAAACTCAGAGAGAAACGAAAAAAATCAGCGAGCAAAGAAAATAGAATAATCACAAGAAAAGATCAGAAGTAGAGGTAGTAATGTTCCTTTTGCCTAGAAGTGCTCCAGATGAAAAAGTGATGAGATTGATCTTCTTCATTTCAATTGGAATATAGTTATTTGAAGAACCAAAGAAGCATGATTATGTGTTTTTGTCTATAACGGGAGAAAAGAGACACAAAAGACAAATATAAGTTTAAGATGCAAGTTAAATTTCTTGAGGGTTTTGAGAAAAAAGATGAAAAAGAAAAAAATAACTGACGAACAAACTGACAGAAGTTCAAAATTTTGAGAATCTGGAGCAAAATATGAAGGACGCTAGGTCGGAGAAATCAGCTTAATTTACTTGGTCTGCAGGAACGGAAAAGAGAGGAGGCTAACTTGGATGAAAGAACTTTCAAAATGTTGAGGATCTCGACCAACAAGTGACAGGTAAGGTATTACTTATATAAGTTGAAATAACCATTTCAGTTAATTTAATGTACAGGGGAGGAGAAAAGAAAATTGGAGAAAAAAAAGTTGGAGGAACTAATTCAAATTACTGAAAATACTGAGAAACGAGAGATAAGTTGCAGCACGTTGAATCAGATGGAAATACTAATACATTCAAGGAAACTGCAATAATATATGGAAATATTACGAAAAATAAAGGAGCAGAATAAAGAAAAGTTTCTGAAGACCATTTGCGGTAGGAAAAATTTAAACTAAAAGAAAGGGTAAAAATTATTACCAGCATAAACTTTTTGTGAACAATACAGAAAAATAATTTTGGAGAAGAAGCAAAACGTAAAAAAAAGCTCAAAAAAAGAAGGACGAAAACTTTCTAGAAAATTAAGTGCTGAGAAAAAATTTATTCAAACTCAGAAAAAGGCGAAAAAAATCAACGAGCAAAGAAGAGAGAAAAATCACAAGGAACAAGTTGTCAAAAGATCAGAAGAAGGTGAAGTAGAAGTATAGTAACGTCCTTCCTACGTAGAAACGCTCCAAATGAGAAAATAATCAAATTGACCCCTACAGTTTCTTGGAAGACCAGTCATTTGAAGAACCGATGAAAAATGATTATGTTTCTTCGTCTATGAAGCAAGAAAAGAGACAAAAGAAAAACATAAGTTCAATATGTTGAAATTTTTGAAGAAAAAAAAAGAGAAAGAAGGACAAACTGGACGAAGTTCAGAATTTTAAGAATCTAGAGCAAGATATGAAGCACGATAGCCTGAATAGAGCAGTTTAATTTGCTTTATACTACAGGGAGAGAAAAGAGATAATAGGATAGGTTGGATGCGCAAGTTACTAAATGTGTTGAGTGTCGACCAAGAGAAGAGGAAGGGGGAGAAATTTCAAAACGTTGAGAATTTAGAGCTACAAGTACGGTGACATATACGGTATGAACGAAGATACGTTGAAAAAACAGTTCAATTAATTTGACAGGGAAGGAAAAAATAAATGAGGGGAAGTTGGAGGAACTAATTCAAGGTACTGAAGAAACAGATAAAGAAGAAATAGATGCAGATAAGCAGATAAACCATTAAATACTAATACATTCCAAGAAGGTTATAGTAATAACTAGAAAAATTATAACAAATAAAGGAGAAGAATAAAAGAAAGTTCATAAAAACCGTTTGTGATAGTCCGGAAAAATTGAAACTTAAAGGAAGAATAAAAACCATTGCCAGCATCAATTTCTTGTAAATAATAAAGACAAATAATTATGAAGAAGAAGTAAAAGGTAAAAAAAAAGCCAGGTAAGAAAATGAAGAAGTACTGAGGAAAAATCTTGACAAACTCAGAAAAAAGCGAAAGAAAATCAGCGAGGAAAGAATAGCCCTTGGAAAAGTCACAAAAAGCAAGTTGTGGAAAGATCAGGAGAAGATGAAGTAGAAGTAGTATGTCCCTTCGGCATAGAAACGCAATTAACTTATGTTGAGCCACATTTACCCGTGTTTCGGTGGAGTGTTGGGCGACGTTTTGACTAGTGCACCTGGTGCTGATAAAATTGTTCAGTCACAATTTGAAAATGAAAAAATATAAAAATTTTCGTTTTTTGAAAAGTTCTTATGAATGCAATTCTAAATATCTAATAATGTGTGTTTTATTTTAACCTCTTTGATAAGTTTAAAGACAACTGAGTTACGGGGGTTTCCTCAAATGTGAAAATTTTTAACTCAACCCCGCATCTCAAAAACCAAAAGGACTGTGAAAATTCTGTTGGCGCTATCTTTGATTTCACAAAAAAGTAGCAACCCCAACGTGAAATTCGCAATCTTCTATCTTCGACATCAAATGAGATACTCGGAAAGAACATCGAAAATGGTACACCCTGTAAATCTAACATACATGTTGCATGTAAGCGAGTTACGATCAATATTATTCCTACTCGAGCAACTAAATTTTTTAAGTCGCCTGAAATTTATGGGTTTGATCATTTACACCTTCAGATTAGTCGACCTGATTCAGCTGGTAAAACTTCACAATGACTATTGACACAGTCAAGAACTTAACTCAATAGACATTTTGCGCAAAATCTCTTTTACGAAGGATAACACCACTGATTTCGAATTAGCGTTGATGGTGAGATCGTGAGCACCCGTATATTCCCCAGATTTAGAGTTTTTAACTAAGACATCAAAGCATTTCAAAGCATCAAAGGTTTAGATTTTTTTAAGCCAATAAAAGATCAGGATTTTATGTATGTTTTTCAAGGTGACTGGCAATCAAACACGTGCAAAACATCATGCATCCTTTTGATATTATGTAGGAACCCATATGTTCATTCATCGATACAGAAAATAATTTTATCTCGCCTAACTAGTCAATTCCGAAACGGATCCAATTTTACGTAACCGGGATAGATTTCCTGAATAGAAGAATAATTGTGTAACCCGAACACAAAAGTGTTTTTGAAGAATTTCAGGTTCGTCTTAGAAAAAGGTTAGACTTGCAAATCTTGGCCCCTTCCCAGGTAAACCCATCAGATATTGTGCCCGTTCTCTTCTTTGACCATCAGGTAAACGTATTGAAAGAAGGATTTTTTGAATATGTCAGAGAGAGGGAGAGAGAAAGAGAGGTATGGTAAATGGTTGTATTGGAACCAGTATTGTTAGGATGAAGCTCAGATTTGTGCAAGGTTTGATTTTGGTACGTGGGAAAATATTTTTGACGCACCCGTCCATGGCATGGTAATATTTGTTTTTAACAAACATCTCTCAGTTATATGAAGATCATAGAAATTTACCGGAAAGTGTCTTCATTTCTATTTCTATCTATTTATTTCTAGGCTTAATTATAAAGGAGAACCGATCTTTTCAAGGAAGTGATTAGACCTTTTTTTAAGTGTTTTAGCCAATATTTCATTGGTGAGTAGCGGCAGAGCGATTTTACACGGTATCCCTCTGTCTTTTGTGTGAGGAAATTAAATTATATGTTTGACCATTGATCAGGCTTGAATTGTGGTAGAACCCTCCCAGCTAACGCAGTCGCATTATTGGAATTATGGAATAAATATTAACACTGTTGTTGCCTCAACTTAATCACATTACCAATTAATACCTGAAAATACTAAATGAAATTTCTTGGCCTTCCATTGCCTTTATTGAATTCAGTGTTGTCAGGTAATAGTGTATTATCCAACAAGCATATAATGTAGGCCATCATTAACAAAGATGTCGTTTGAGCCCACGAGCGTAGCGAGTGGAGCAATTCACCTGCATGAGGTAATGATGCCTGTTATATGCAAGTTAGATACTATACTTTCTGCTACCATACTTCAGTGTATAATGAAAAAACAAAAGACGCAGCGTGAATATAATAAATATTACTTACGCCCTTCCAGTCCAAAGATTATAATGCACCCTATTATGCGTTTACAACATTACATACATATTTACAACATATAGCCGTGGACAAAAATATTTAAAATACATGAATTATTATCTAAAAATCATCAGCTCAGTTATTTTTTATTAAAATTTATAAAATGACGATAAAAGTTAATTTTAATCTGACTTAAATTTATATTCGGCTAAATAAAAAAAAAATATGTATATATATTTAGTTATTATATATTAGTTAATATATAGTTAATTTATAAATCCAGGGTACCATGGTTTTTAAATTAGGTACCATTTTGGCACCTAACTATAGGGATAGTTTCTATGTCCAAAGGTGGTGTGGTAAAACTTCTATTTCGGCCCAAAACTGCAAAAAAATAGATAGAAACAAAACAATAGAATTCCATTTGCACCACAATTATTTACTAGTTAGAAAAATTCAATTTTACGTTAAAAAAATACCTTAAAAGAATGGAAACACAATGAAAAGTCTAATTCAGATTGATAAAAAAATAAAGGACAAAAATTCAACGAAATATGACAAAGGACAGGAATAGGAAAATGTGAACAATGCAAAGCAGAAAGTAAAAATATTTCTATTTGTGTAAAACAATTTTATTTGGGCCTAAACTGTCTAAAAATCAGTAATTGACTAATCAGGAATTATCAATCGTTAAAAAGTACATTTAGTACCAATAATGTCTCAACGAAAGACAATTTACATTACAATTGTCATAAACGTGTTTTGACGGTTTTCGCTAATAAAAACGAAAGAAAAAATGGAAACAATAAAAAGTCTAGTTCAAATCGATAAAAGAACAAAAATTGAACAAAACATGACCACGTTTACATATAGCAAAATGTGAAGAATAAAAAAACTATAAGAATCTAAGTAATAAATTAAAAACTACAGTAGCACCGAGTTTAGAAAGCTGGAAAAATCAGGAAAGTGTAGAAAAATTTCTACACTAAAAGTCTAAAGAAGGATTTAGAAGCAATTTTAAAATATTTTTACTTTGGGTGAAAATGGTCTAAAAACTTTGCTAAAAGTATTACCTTTTTTGAACCAAAATTTTCTCAATGCAAATCAATTTACATCATAAGTGTTCACTCCTTGGAAAAGATCAATTTTGGGTAAAATTACCTCGAAAGAATTCAAACTCAGTAAATAGATGAAAAGAAAAATATTTGTAAAAAAAAACGAGAAATTGAATGAAACACCATAAAGAATATGAACGGAAAATATGAACAGTAAGAAAAAGAAAATATTATATAAGAAAATATGTCCAAAAGAGGAAGATAGTTAGAAGCATAGTTTTAAAATATTTCTCATTTTAGGTCAAATTAATTTAAAAGCTGTCAGGAATTTGCTAAAAGAGGATCCTTTCGGACCATAATTCAATAAATTTGGTTTTAGACTCGTTGGAAAAGTTCTATGACGGGCCAATATCGCATCGATAAGTTGAAAAATAAAAAATTCTTAAACGAAAATAAATTTCTAACGTACAAAAACCCAGTTTAGGTTTTTGTACCACAATTTACCCAATGCAAATCAATTTGTATAATAATTGTAGTTTATTCATTGAAAAAGTTCAATTTTTGGTCAAAAATTACTTCTAAAAGATAAAAACCTCTAATTTAGATCAATTAAAAAAAAATGTGAAGAAAGAAAAAAAAACAGAAAACGTGACAATGAGTATGAATAGAAAATTACGAACAATCACATATTAAAAATTAAAATTAAAAACGACAAAAAGCCCTGAAAGAAATATCTGGAATTGGCAAAAACGATAGAAAAATATATGTCCAAAAGAGGAAGATAGTTAGAAGTACAATTTAAAACATTTCTAATTTTAAGCCAAAATCGACTAAAAACGTCCGTTTTCGGCTCAAAATTCTCTCAATAAAAATCGACATTTGACTCTTGTTCTAAAAGTTCCATTTCGAGATAAGGGGTATTAGAAAAATTTAAAAACTCAGAAATTCTTATTCTTTAAATAACTAACAGTTTTGGGTTAAAATTTTCTCATTACAAACCAATATACATTGCCATAGTTAGCCTTGTTGGAAAACTCTTACCTCAAAAGAGTGTAAACTTAACAGTCTAGATATTTAGAAAGATAGAAAAAATTTAAAAAAAAAGTTGAACAAAACATGAAAAAGAATATTATAAAAAGATGAACAGACAAAGAGGAGAGGAGGTAAATAGTTACAGTAAAACAGGAAGGCAACAACCCGAAACAACAGTAAATTTTGTGGGTTACTTAGAGGAGGAAAAAATACCTAAATCGTCGAAATTTTTTGCTGAAGATTATTTTTATACCAAAAAATCTAAAAGCTATAAGTAATAAAATATAGAAAAGCAAAAAAAATGATGTTCCTATGAAAGTAATTATAAAAAACAAATTCTAAAGAAGAAAAAGGTTATCAAAGAAAAACGAGCACAGATTGGAAATTCAAATTCAAGAACTACTCGAAGATGTTCAAGAAATAATAGTTTTTGAATACGAAGTACTCAAGAAGCAGGTTGTAAAGAGGAGAGTAGTGACAAAGTGGAAAAAATGTATATAATGACATAGAAGAAGAAGTAAACACTTTTAAACCACGTTCTCTGTGGAGGAGAGTCCAACTTACTCTATTGAAGAAGTACCGAAGACCATAGCCGAGCACCAAAAACAAGTTATTAAAAAAAAGAAAAAACTAGGATTGTTATTATTGACAAAAAAGGGAGGAAAAGTACTCAATGAAATTATAAATATTATTAAAAATCACCAGAATTGTCTTTCTTATTTTTATCATGATCTTTCTAAGGCTTTGTGCAACTCGGTAACTTCCAAGAGATTAATTTCCTGTTTGTTCAGAATTTCTATTGGTCTGATATTCTTTTTTCGTTCCGGAATGGTTCTTAATGGTATCGATGGGTGCAGTTTGTGTTGATGATTTCATTCTTTTGGTAACTATCTCTCGCCAGATATTCTCATCCAGCTCTTTACAACTAGCCAACCAATGATCCCGCTTACGTTAATATCAGATTTTAGTTCTATTTTGGCGGCATTGATTTCTTCTGAGGCCTGAGATCTCAAAGACATTTCGCTTTGATCAGAAGTTGGTTGCTTTGGTTCCCCTTCGTATGCATCAGTTCTAAAGAGCATTTTCAGGCATTCAGGCAGATGGATTTTTGGTCAATACGCGGCTGATTTTCTTTTTGCAAAAGCTGCACTTTTCGTGTCGTTAAACTGGGAGTGCCTACGTCACTCATGGGTCTACGCTGAAGCTTTCTCTGAAATATTTAGAACATAGCAACATTCACTCTCCAATTTGCAGTTGCATGTCCTGACTGGGGACAACTTCGTTCAGAGAGGCTGCTGCCAAGTCTATCATAGAACTTTCATTGAAGTTTAGGAGAGTCTACAAGGTCGTTTCAATCTGCCAGTAGAGCGCTCATGGCGCTTGTGATTCTGCGTTTAATCATAGGAGTCTTTGCATTAACGGCCTCTGCCACAAAACTGTTTTTATTTTTCTGTGCAATGCATCTTTGTATGTTTTTCAGTCGACATTCAAATTGCTTTAGTTTTAGAAATAGCTGTATACATCTAAATTTTGTGATAAATAATCAAACTATTTATCACAAAACTATCACATTTACATCACAAGAGTTAAAACTTTTTGACAAATTCTTATTTGGTTCTTGCCCGATGACTACATCATTTTTTGGCAGATACGGTAAAGTATAAATAACATGGGCAGTTTTATTTCTATTTAAGTCGAGGTGTAAAATTCTTACAATACCTGAACAGGTTCGAAAGCCACACACAAAGACAAATAATACCTATCATCATAATCGAATACCTATAACCACAGAACCGTTATAATTCAGAAGCATTTCAGTCCTGGGCAATAAACCGTGTCGTACTCCATCGAAAGTGAAAGGGTTTCTGCCAGTCGGCTTTACTTTACAAGGGTTGAACGAACGACCAATTGCAAGGCGCAGGTAGAGAAATTCCTCTTCCTAACCGCATAAAGGCAAAAAGGGTACACCATGAAGAGTAAACAGAAAAGGGTTAGTTAGGGTTGAGAATAATTGGGCCGGGCGACAGGTTCTATTCAACGGGACAGGCCCAGTGTGAAGCACCGCTTAAAAAAAGGGGTAAATTAAACGGGGAAAGGGTTATTAACAATGGGGCGCGAATCGACCAATCAGAACCTAAAAGGGTGTGACTGGCTTGATTAAGTTGATACGCTTTGAAAGGGTTGACTGTTTTGTAATGGCGACTATATGAGATTGAGCTAATAAGACGTGAATAGAATGCGACATCTACCTGGTAGAGTGATAGAAAAAAGTGCAGCTGAGCATGAAGGTAATCGTGTGGACTCACTTTACACCCAATTGTAAAATTCAGAGAAACGATGATTAGCTTAAAGATAAGACTTTTGAAAGCTATACACAAAAGGCAAGCTGCTGCAAAAATATCATTTTTTGATCTTATTTGATATACGATGGTTCATGCAGTCATCTACGCAAATTATTTTTATTAAAAAAAAACTTATATTTAAATATTTTTTCTCATTGGTAACACGTGCAAAATATGCAGCATGCAGAGATGAAATTCGATTCCGCTCCTCGGACTGTGACTTCCTCTCTGACCCTTAAATCCCTTTCGCTTTCAGAGCTTTAAAAGTAGGTAAACCTGCCGATCTGTCGATGCATGGGAATCTATTTATGGGTTTTGGGCGTTGTTTTCGCATTTTGTGTAATAGTTATGCGTGGGAAGAAGTAGGTAACTTTACGTCAGGTTAATGCAGATGATCCAAAAGGGATTCCGTTGGGGCCGAACCCTTCGAGAGCCCGTGAGAATCGATGCATATGCAGTGGATTTTAATATTTACACCTTTGTCGAATATTATGTGTATTGTGCTTGAGGAAAGGTGTAGGTTATATTTAGATAATGCATGGACATTAGCAACTTTCTCATGGGAAATGTCCTTTGATAGTAGAAGAATATACTAATTAGGACTAAATAATTATTATTATGAAGTTCTGAGTTAATTTCTACAAAAGACATTCGCAGGCTTCCAGACATATTGATGGCAAAAGCATTTGCCGAAAATGGAATTCTACCCTTCGACAAACAATAGGCCTAGGCCCATTAATCATGGCCGTGACATCGCATTATTAGATATATCTCAAATTATTTAATATATCATGAGGCCGGCCTTTGTCCATACTTTGGTGAGATATATGGGCGAAGACCATCGGAATCCCCATAAAGCAAACCTCTTTCTTGACGCCGAAATTCGGCAATATAAATGAGCCAGGCGCCACCTCCTACCGAGACGGTGTATTTCACACCTTTGGTCTTTTCAATTAATCGGTGGGTAGGTACTCTCCCATTGGTTGAGCTAATAGTTTCTTACAATTTGTGATTTTTAAAATAAAAAACTATTTAAAAGAAACAAATATTTTGTATTACCACCCATACTATTAAAAATTGCCTTGTGGGTAACTGAACGATTTAAGTTCTAAGATTGGTAATTCCAATGAGGCATCTATGAAATTATAAATGTATATAATTGCTAAATTGCTTAATTAACTAATTATTGCATATATGGATAATAGTAGTTATACCAGACTTTTTTCGGCAGGATTCTGCATCATACTTATGTAAATTATTATATAGTCGTTTTCAGGAAGATATTCCTCTAGCCAGCCATGGAAATATCGGTTTTGTAGTGGCAGCCCTTCTTCCCAAAAATTTTTCAACTGATATCTGGGGAAATTCTAATTTTCTGTTGGTATCTAAGACATTCCGTCAAAATTTAAGAAATGGCATGACGCTTATGTTCTATCCTTGTTTTCTGCCCGTATTTTGAGAAAGAGAGCATAATATTACGTATTACGATTCCTTGGAAGCATATTTGTAAATATTGTGAATGTATTTCTCATATTTCTTTTTTTCTTATTCCAATTTTCGTGAGTTATTATCAAATAACTACACTGCCTAATATCATCAAACAGTCCTTTATGTTTTTAGTACTACTTTTCTACTCAACAACTCATATAGTGAAAGAAGAAAGTGAAATAAACCTAGAACCTACCACGGATTTGATCCCTTAGAGAATGAAGCTATTTTTTAACAATTTTCCTCGCAACTTCCTTAAATCCAGTAGCAGAGCTGCAGCTGCATGCATTGTTTGTTTTTGACTTTGTATGAAGACTGTAAGCAAAGTGCTTGATACTTGCGAATTGGAAAATTCACTTGCAGACAATAATAAAACCGAAGAATAAAAAGAATTGCCCAATGTCCAGTATTCAAGTCACATCATCAAGGTGCTACTGAATGATTTTGCATTATCCAAGATAAATGAAAAATGATCTTGTGACCATCTCAATTATCCATGAATGTGCCAAAGGAAGGATGGACGGACTAACCTAAACAAAATATGTGTGTGTTTCTGTTTATAAATTTAAATGCTCTGTTAAGTGATTGTGTGGGATTCAATTTGAGGGTGACCGTTGTGTACTCAGTTATACAGAGTGCTATGTAAGTGTTAATCTCTCCGAAGGATGCATAAGTATAACATTTGTCAAAATAACACTAAGTGTTTATATATTATCATACTCCTGTATATCATATAAGGTATATTCATTTTTTGCTAATGTGATTGCTAAGGACTGGGCCTCAAAAGGAGCCTCTTGAAGTTTACATCCTGGGTTCTAATATTTGAACCACCATAGATTTTAAGTGTTTTGTATAATATATTACCACAACAACCCTTAGTGTGCCTTTGATGTGGATCTTCCATTCTTACAACAAAGCTAATGGCATGTGTGTGTAATTATCTTCTTCTGCAAATATAATTTTTAATTATACTTGAGATTTTAACAGAAACCAAGCAGGAACCTTTTATTTTATGTTATGTCATGGTTCTTTCTCATAACTCATTTCACTAAAAATTCCAGAACAATATACAAGTTAGCTTGAAAGTATCACAAACACTCAAGTGCATCTTTTAAGCCCAAGATATGTCCTAGAGCCCACAAAGAGAAAAAAATTTATACAAGATGACTTGGACCTGCCCTATACAGTTCCGAAATCATGTTATGGTAGACATCCTATAGTGGAAGGTAAAGTCCTAATGTCAGAAAAGTATCAATGTCTGAGTTATAATTTTTTAAATATCTTCCAAATGTGAACAGGTTGGTTGTGAAGTTTTCATAGAATATGATAGAACAATGAAGGTAACTGGTACTTTATTACTCCAGCATTCTTGTCTCCTGACAATTCTCAGCCCACTTAATAAGTTTTTCCATTAAACACATTATACTTGTTTTGCTTTGTATATAAAATAAAAAGTTCTTGCAACTTCAATAGCATTTTTATTCCAGGTATAGTAAGTTATTTGCAAAGGGGTTCTTAATTTCAAACTAATAAATAGCCTTTACTTGTTTCTAAAAGTTACTTCAAATTCTATGTCTATACGTAAGTATTATAAGTCGAAACTTTTTGAAGAGAATTTGTAAGAAATGACCCCTGCTTATGCTATTTAGTTTAAAAGAACTGTAGCTCTCTTTAGTTGAAAATAAGTTGGTTCCATTCGACCAAGAAACCATTCCAGAAGGGTCTATCATTCTTGACAACTCACTAATATGATATCGAAATTGAAATAAACAATGTGCTTGTCCACAGTGGTTCTGCAACCATGTCAAGATGGTTCCTCATTTCAATTTGAAACGTTTGCAGGTGAGATGGCCAAAATGATTTTTTAAATGTTCTGCAATGGTTCTCTAGCATGTTGGAACAAACCTAATATTAAATCAGACAATTAATAAACCACCACACAAACATTTTAGTTTCTTGATATTTAGGTAGTTTAAGAAACTAAATGCTCAATTAGGCAAGACTTCTTTTAGTATAATTATAATGTAAAATCATATATAATTAACAAAACAAAAATACACTTCTCTAAATACCTACAAATGAATGAAAGGGTCAATTTTGATCCAACAATGGAGCCAAATGACAACTGAAATGATATAACAGTAAATTCATCGAAATATTCTTTTCTTTATCATTGGGGCTAATCTTCACTAATATTAACTCAAGATCCAAAGTGATCATAATTATGGATGGCATATGGCATATATGAAAAGGCCACTCGGACTCTCATCACAGATCATCACACAATCCAAATCATGTGGCAGTACTTAAATTCAGTCTGGTAGAAAACCATCTTTTCTCAGATGCTTTTGCTGTTTGGAACAATTTTTACTTGACTGCAATCTGCATTCAATTTTAAACTTGGAAAGTGGTAGACTATATATTATTATGTAAGGCATAGGCATAAGCATAGTTAAATGTATGGTCTATTTCCAGGGCATCTGGACACTAAAGTAATTTCTGGGTGAGTATATTCGGAACTTTTTGTAAATCTTGTTCATGGTTGATGGTCCAGTTCAGTTCTTCCCTCTGCATATGCATACTAATTTAACGCTCGCTTTAGCTGGCAATAATCAATCATCAATACTCACAACTGCTTGAATGTGGTTTTGATGTCTCAATTTTTGTATTTGTAACTCTACTCTGGCATCTTATTTTGCAGAAGTTGGAGGTTGCAGATGACTTTTCTGGGTCATGCGATGAATTGTGTTAATAGTTCTGGGTGATAGTTAGTCGTTTATTAAGCCAGTTTACTTTTCCTACATTACAAACTCTGAATAATAATTGGATTTGAGCAAAATTTGAGAAATAAAGTAGTTATGTTTGAAAATTACAAAATGTGAGGTTAAAACCCGACAAATGCGTTCGTTAAGCTCGCTTCGCACCAATCTCCGATCTAGTAACTTTTCTGGTAACTTTTCAATTGTTTTTAAAAGGTGCGTTTACAATGTCATGGGTGGCTAGATGAATATCTTCCTGGAAACGACTATAGTAATATTTCGCACAGGAATGCCATTGCAGATTTATAATGACAAATTCGCAATTTTTAAGGTTTACCTCTACTAATTGTAAATAGAGTTGAAGTATGAACTTCCAGATAAGCTCGCTTTGTTGTCTAAACCAAACTGCAGATAGTCCACACAAAGAACACCCACGTTGTCGAAATTTTAAAATTAGGCCGAGCTTAGATCTGAAGCCATTGCCAAACTTAAGCACGGCTTAACTAAGTCACTCTCAAAACAACAGGTTACGTTCACTTGCAAACGCATGTTTAAAGGGAGCTTAACATAAGTTTTTCTTTCACTGTATATAACACAGTCCAAATATGTCTGTTTAATTTTTACATCTCAGAGCAAGGCACATAATAAAGATCAACAGTGTCAAACTAAGCCCCGCTTAGAAATCAAATCCGGAACGGTGCATATGAGAGAAGTCACTTAGGCTCAGAGTTCTTTCGCACAGGACACTTCTGTCCAACTATTGATCTCTTATTAACACGTTAAGTTATCACGTTCATTGCTTCAGTTTTCTTTTCATATTTTTTACGTGTATATATAAAAAATAGTATCAAATAAATATAATTAAATAGCAATAAAAAAATCTATGTCAGAGGGCATTTTCAAAGAACCATATTTATAAGCCATTCACTTATTATTGTCGTCAAGTAGCCATTGGTTTTCGTATCTTCTCAACATGTGCTAAAAGGAGATGGGTATAAAAAAAAATGAAGGTTTCAAAGGCAACTAGATGACAAAAATAAGTGAATGGGTAATAGAAATCATTTATGGATACACACTTACATCAAGTCGACAGGAAAACTTGGTTTGTCAGTTTAGTTTCCGGATACCCTGTATATGGGTTGTATAATATATAAAGATAAAAATAATATGGCTTGAAAGTTTGGGATGTTCATTAGAATACATCATCTAGAAGGCTACGTATGAAATTTTGACAGAAAAGGTTGACATAAACAACGTAAATGGACTTTTGTCCCTTCATCATTTTCTTTGACATTTTACACCTTACTAGATGATGTTCTCAAATGAACACCCCTTATTATAATCACTGGGAGAGGCGAAGACGAATTTACCATAAATACAAGCAGAAACCCAAACTTAAATAGAAGTTGGAAAAGCCGTAGCTAAAACCGTTCTAAAAACCAGAAGAAGAAAACGAGGGCTTCAAAATTGAACAAATTAAACCCACGAAGATAACTTGTTAATGATATAAAATAAAAAAGAAAAGAGATTACCAAAAGAGAAGAAACTGAAGCAATGCTGAATTATGCCGGTTTAGCTTAGTAGATTTTAAAACCAATCAATAAAATTTCAAAACAACAGTGACTTGAAGAACCTTTTCCATAAGTCATCTCAGGAAAAACGGCTTATTACCTAGACATTTAGAAGGAGCAGAAAAAAATTAAAGAAAAACTCAGGGATGTCGGGAAAGAGTTAACATAGCTTGTAAGCCGATGAGGCGTTTAGGTATATGCGTCAGCCTAAGAAAAATCGCGAGGAAGAAACTGCTGAACCTTTACCAACAAGATTGATACCAATAAGAAAGAACCAGAGAAGGAAAAGAGGTTGCTACGGTTATTTTCAAGAAACGTCCAGAGAAGAAATAAAACGAAGCTTCGAAGGAAAGTAATAAAATGAATCCCATTATACCGAGAAAACTTATGGAAAAAAACCGAAGGCCGGTGTGAAGGACAAGAAACTGAAGCAAAGCTGAAACTTATCAATGTTGGTTTCCTTTCGAAACGAAGCACACATGTTTTGTAAGTAGCTTAGAAGTGGTTCTCAGTGACCAAGCTACATATTCCAAAAACATTGAAAAAGCTGTAACCTTCACAATCAAGATGAAGAAGAAGGGGTTTAAGATTGAGAATCTATAAAAGTTGTTTTAAGGCCTCGATAAACTTAAAAGGAAAAAGAAAGTGTAGACGATGAGTTAGAGGCTTCTCTGGCCCAAGAAGCCGGAGAAGGTGAAACCAGTACCCCTTCCAGGGACAATTGTTGAGGTCAAGCCTCAAAAAGCTAAGGTGATACGTTTCACTCCCAACGTACTAAAATTGGATGACACCAATTAAAAAGGGCTCCAAAGATACCAGAAAAGTAGAAACTTCCTGAGCTCAAGTTAAAAACCAGGTTTAGCTTAGTGGATTTTAAAACCAATTTTCCCTTTTCCTTAAGTCACTTATCAGGAAAAATGGCATATAACCTAGACATATAGAAGGAGCAGAAAAAAATAAAAAAACTGTTCCAAAGAAATTCAGGGATATCGAGAAAGATTTAACAGAGCTTGTAAGTTGATGAGACGTTTAGATATCTGCCGTCAGCCTAAGGAAGATCAAGAGGAATAATCTGCTAAACCTGTTATCAGCAAGATTGATACCAAGAAGAAAGAACCAGAGATGGAAAAGTAGGTTGATACGGTTATTTTCAAGAAGCGTTCAGAAAAAAATAAAAGGAAATTTTGAAAGGAAGTAATAATGAATCCCATTATACCGAGGAAACTTGTGGAAAAGAACCGAAGGCCGGTGTGAAGGGCCATCAAAACGAAATCGTATGAATCTCCAATCTTGAAATATACGACCAGGAAAAACCTGTAAAGGAAGCCCTGTAAAGAAACTGATACCCGGGAATCAATGCATCGAACTGGATGTACGAAAGCATCGGGAGTAAGAGGCAGAAGAAGAAATTATAAGAAAGTTCCACGTAAACATAGACCTCAAGTAAATAATTCAAGCTGAAGTCAGCAAAAAAATTTCAGTAAGAGGGGTTGGTTAAGATCTCCCAGCCAGCAAGCCCCAAAGAAACAAAAGAAATAATGCCAAAACCAAAAGGCGAAATAGAATCCCTTCCCGCTATCGATAATGACTTGAAGAAAAGGAAGAAGGCTGAACTAACCTGACCTAACCTGAACTAACCTGAACTAACCCGAACTAACCTGAACTAACCTGAACAAGACAAAATTAAAGTAGCAAATTCCAGAAGAAGCTTGTTTTACTGAAAGGAAGAAGTCTATTCTAAAGAAAACTCCACAAAAACAAGAATTGGAAAGGCATTTCTCGAACCTAAACTTAAGAAGGCAGAAGAAGAAACTACCGAAACTGTATTTAAATGTATAGAAATAAATAAATAAGACGCAACCAGCGGAGCTTAAATAGGTAGAGGCTGAAACATTGTTCTTGAAGAAAACACCTATACCTGAAGAAAGGTAAGTGGTTGAAGTAAAATATAGAACGTTCTTTGACATTTTACAGCCTACTAGATGACCTTCTCGAATGAACACCCCTTATTATAATCACTGGAAGAAGCAAAGACGAAGTTACCATAAATACAAACAGAAACCCAAACCTAAATAGAAGTTGGAAAATCCGCAGCTAAACCTGTTCTAAAAACCAGAAGAAGAAAACGAAGGCTTCAAAACTGAACAAATTCAACTCACGAAGATAATTTGTTAATGATCTAAAATAAAAAAGAAGAAAAAAATACCAAAAGACAAGAAACTGAAGCAAAGCTGAAACTTATCCATGTTTGTTTCCTTCCGGTAAACGAAGCAAATATGTTTTGTGAGTAGCTTAGAAGTGGTTTTCAGTGACCAAGGTACATATTCCAAAAACATTGAAAAAACTGCAACCTTCACACTCAAGATGAAGAAGAAGGGGTTTAAGATTGAGAACCTATAAAAGTTGTATTAAGGCCTCGATAAACTTGAAAGGAAGAAGAAAGTGTAGACGATGAGTTAGAGGCTTCTCTGGCCCAAGAAGCCCTATGAAGGTGAAACCAGTACCCCTTCCAGGGACAATTGTTGAGGTCAAGCCTCAAAAAGCTAAGATGATACGTTTCACTTTCGAAATACTCAAATTGGCTGACATCGAATTGAAAAGAGCTCCAAAGATACCAGAAAAGTAGAAACTTCCTAAACTCAAGTTAAAAACCAGGTTTAGCTTAGTGGATTTTAAAACCAATCAATAAAATATCAAAACAACAGTGACTTGAAGAACCTTTTGCTTAAGTCGCCTATCAGGAAAAATGGCTTATTACTTAGACATATAGAAGGAGCAGACAAAAAAAACTGGGCAAAAAAAATTCAGGGATATCGAGAAAGACTTAACCTAGCTTGTAAGTCTATGAGCCTTTTAGGTATCTGCGTCAGCCTAAGAAAAATCCCGAGGAAGAAACTGCTGAACCTTTACCAACAAGATTGATACCAGTAAGAAAGAACCAGAGAAGGAAAAGAGGTTGATATGGTTATTTTGAAGAAACGTCCAGAGAAGGAATAAAAGGAAACTTCGAAGGAAAGTAATAAAATGAATCCCATTATACCGAGAAAACTTCCTAAGCTCAAGTTTAAAACCAGGTTTAGCCTAGTGGACTTTAAAACCAATCAATAAAATTCCAAAACAACACTGACTTGAGGAACCTTTTCCATAAGTCACCTATCAGAAAAAATGGCATATTACCTAGACACATAGAGGATTTATCAAGGTAGAGGTCTTTATTTGCATTTTTCAATATTGGCGTGATAAACAAACCCTCCATACAGCGTTGCCAGGATTATTTTGCTAGTAAATTGGCACATCCTTTTTTTTTGGAAGATACCTTGCGAATCTTTACACCACGACTATAATATCTATTGCTACCCAAATAATTTTTGATTGGTGATTGATAGAACACTTATGACGATAAAAGAAAAAAAAATACGTTTAAGATGGCCAACTGGTCACAATCGGCAACATTGCAGAATCCTGTGACACGTGGTTTATGTCAGTTTATGACAATTATTTCATCGATTTTTTTTCTGGTTTCCTGAATGTTTTAAGAGTTTTCCGTCGACTTTTTCGCTTTTAGCAATCGTTTCTGTGTTTTAATTTGCTTGTTAGCCATGGTGAGACAATGTTTTCAGCCGTAAGCTAATTTGTGTTTTGTGGTTATGTTGTTACTCGGCTCTTGGCCATTAGCGTCGTTTGAAGTTTTATTCTATTATTAATTTTTAATCTAAAAAAACTCAATAAATGAATATAGTAGGTATGTATCAAAAATCATTTAAATATAAAAATATTTGATTGTTTTGGTCTACATCCCATAATCTTAAAAATCGTTTACTTGTTTCCTTAAAAAATAATACGCCTATGTGTGCTTATGTCATCTGGAGATGTGTCTTTGGAGATTCATATTGCGCCATATTTTTTTTAGCAATATTGGCCATTTTCTGCTTCCCTTCTACCCGAACAACCAGCAAGCCTCAAGTATGCGGTTTGTATATCATACCAAGTAAACAAACGCCAATTTATGATTAACTCGCGGCGTCTATTTATTTACTCCATTTTCAATGTCTAGACATATAGAAGGAACAGAAAAAAAAATGGGCCAAAGAAAATCAGGGATATCGAGAAAGATTTAACAGAGCTTGTAAGTCGATAAGGCGTATAGATATCTGCGTCAGCCTAAGGAAAATCAAGAGGAATAAACTGCTGAACCTGTTACCAGCACGATTGATACCAAGAAGAAAGAACCAGAGAAGGAAAAGGAGGGTGATACGGTTATTTTCAATAAACTTCAAAAAATTAGATCCCACCAAAAGGTAGTCATATGAATCTACAAACCTGAAGTAGGCGACCCGGAAAAGCCTGTAAAGGAAATAAATCGAGAGAAAAAACAAAGAAATTGATACCCGGGAATGAAGAATTTAACCATCGAACTGGATGTACGAAATCCTCAGGAGTAAGAGGCAGAAGGAGAAGTTACAAGAAAGTTCCACGTAAACCTAGACCTCAAGAAGAATCAAGTAATTCAGGCTGAAACCAGCTAAAACATTTCAGGAAGAGAAAGATTAGTTAAGATCTCCCAGCCAGCAATGTCAAGGAAACAAAAGAAATAGTGCCAAAACCAAAAGGCGAAATAGATTTCCTTCCCGCTATAGATAATGACTTGAAGAAGAGGAAGAACATGACAAAACCAAAGAAGTAAATTCCAGAAAAAGCTTGCTTTACTGAAAGAAAGAAGTCTATTCTAAAGAAGACTCCACAAAAACAAGAATTGGAAAAGCATTTCTCAAACCTAAACTTAAGAAGGCAGAAGAAGAAGATTAGGATTCTTGTTTGACTGACTGATAAACGCAAACACACAACTGAAAAGATTCATTTTGACAACTTTTGCCAAATACAAATCTGAAGTTATTACTGACTTTCTCAGTCAAAATGGTTAGTAGGTTACAGCGGAAATTAACCGTTGTCTAGATAACGTGGAATTTCCGCTGAAATTTTTTGAAAATTACACTCTTTTTATGGGAAGATTTATGCATGAGGGAAATATTCATCAAAATTTAACAAAGAGTGAGGATGGCAGCTCAAAAATTTTTCGCACTGTTTCTTCCTTACACTTCCGGCACAATATCTTGCCGCGTAGCCCCCTCTAAGCTAGATCCGCTCTGATTTCGTCAACCTAAAGAACAATGGGTTGAACAAAGGAAAGAAGTATTTTTAACACCAGTTTTGTATGAGGTGCTACTTAAACTACGAGCCCTCAGAACCCACATATCCCAGTAACGAATGTCAATAACTTTAATTAATCCCGGCGTAAGATATAACGGCCCCATTTGAATAACAATACACAAGACTAATTCCAATTGGTTCAACTGCACATTATCCGCGGGAACATTTCATCTACAGAAACACTAACAAAAGCCATCAATTACATCCAGACTCTTTTATACGCTTTATAACTGACCATTATGTGCATATGGCTTTTTTCACAAAATTCGTGTGGGTCTATTATTCGTGTTACATTCGACCTTCTCACCCCATCTTTTTACGCCACCATATTTGTTATAATGTATGTGCATCTCTGGTTTACATATTAATCCAGCTTTCTCTTTCTAATGCACGTACGGTGCAATGGTCAGAAAAGCCACGAAAACCGTTCGGAAGGGTCAATCCCCATGGACGTAGGGTTAGTTTCCCCTACGACTACTGGCCAATGACGGAATAGTAACTGCAATAAGGGTTTCGCTTTCAATCGATAGTTAGTGTCCTGCTTGATTAATGACAAGTTTTTTTTTCAGGAAATATCAGTTTTGGAATAGAGCTGTGCCTTGGAAGGACAAAAAATTGAACTTTGGACTATTCGACGTCTATTAATCTTTAACAAGAAGCTTTCCGGATTACCAAAAAGTCGCTAAATTGTCTCGAAGTAGGAAATTAATGACTCACTATCAACAGATCTAAATGAGGGCTAAGTTGATGATTTATTTGAAACCAGAAAAAAACACACACTTTCTTCTTTATTGCAGAAATAAAAATAATGTTTTTGACTGAGGTGTTTGTTTCAGTTTTACTCAATACTGAACATGATTTTAAGAAAAGGGACGTAGATAAGGAAGGAGAATGAGAGGCAAGATGATATTAAAAAGGCTTTTAGGGGGTTCAGTGGGAAATTTAGTTCCAAAAGAAATCATGAATAATTTCTCAACTTTTAAAACAGGTCGTCGTGGATCTCTTAGGATGCTTTTAAAGACTCATACAACGTTATAGAGCTTGCTTAATCATTATTCGATACAGGGGTTGCCTTTCCAGTATAAAAAGGCTTCGAGTTTCTTTGCACATTAAAGCAATAATTTGTGTTGTCGCGTAGCTTCAGGTGGCAAAAAAGAGAATGACCCCAGAAAATTCAGGGAGATTTTTGAGAGATGGCAGAAATATTTTAAAGTAAATGCAGAATAAAGAAAATATCTTAAGGGTGCGTCGGTGAACTTTTACAAATATCAGCTTCAAAAAATGAATATGGGAACATTGTAAAGCTGTACTGAAGGACTTCTTTGAATACATCTCCATTGCAGTAGTTTCGGAAGGAAAGCCAGGAAAAAGATTAACTCAAGAAAACAGGATTCACAGCCGGGGCAAACAATCGACTGATTCGTGAAAGGACCTATGAGAGCTGCAGCGATCTTGCATTTAACGATGGAAAATACTGGAAAATCTGTCAAGGCCGTCAAAGAAGAACAAGCACAAGTTGTTACAATAGAGGTGTCTGGAAAAGTCTCGGGAAAAGTGCCACTCACTACAGTTATTCATGAAGAATTGCATTATCAGATTCTGAAGTCTCATCCTAGGATGTTCAAGATATAACAGTTTTTGAACACGCAGTACCTAAGTAGCAGCTTGTGAAGAGAAGTAAATATTAAGAAGGGGAACACTGACAAAGAGGAGAAAACCCAAATTCGGAATGTAGAGGTAGAGGGTAAAAAACGTCAAACTAAGATCACTGTGGAAAAAAAGTTCATCTTGTACTATTGAAGACCTTCCAGAAGAAGTACACTAGACCAGAGTTCTAGAGGAAATTACTTTAAAGAAAACGAAACGTAAAAAAACAGTCATTAAGAAAAAAAATGCGGGTAAAAAAATCAAAAAAATATAGTATAATAAAAATGGTGTTTTAAATGCAACTATAGACTTTTTCCATTTGGGAGGGTTGGTTCATATATTTTATACCACCCTTTTTATCTTTTGCTTTTTAATATTTTTGATATCAAATTCGAAAACTTTAGAGTATTTTAGATTAAAAAAATTATCCTCTACATCCTAGCGACTCAAGATTGAGTACCACCCTTTTTATCTTTGGCTTTTTAATATTTTTGATATCAAATTCGAAAACTTTAGAGTATTCTAGATTAAAAAAATAGTCCTCTTCATCCTAGCGACTCAATCTTGAATGAGAGTGGCGAGAAAAATTGATATTCTTATTCATTTGACAATCATGACTTAGAGCTGTCAGTAGAATCGCAATTCCCAATTAAAATTGGGTGGTTTGTATTTGGAATAACAGAAATGGGGTTGGTTTCCGATAAAACCGAAGCCATTATGAAAATATTTTAGGTGAATAGTCCTCAACGATTTTATTACAACACTATTAGATTTTTTATATAAGTAGTTTTTCATAATCGATCAATGTACTTCTGGGACCACCCTGTATATTCCTAATTCCGAAATGAAAAGGAATATCTATAAAATTTAATAAATATGACTTCCGGGGCCTTAGACACTGCCCCGTACTGCCATCGTCCACAGATATTCTAATAGATATTCTAATATCTCTGGACGATGGTACTGCTCGGTGTTATATCCGCCCTTAGACGAAATCTACGGGGTGTTCATTAAAAAACGTCGTCTAAAAGGAAAAAAAAAATTTTTGGGTGACATCTAGAAAACAGCCTTGCAGAAAACTTCTGCTTTGCGAATATTCTGATCCCTTTGACGTTGAGGTGAACCAGCTCTTAAAACTCATTCAAAGGGAGACGCGCTCATTGTAAATCCTTCAACTGTTAAAACACGAGGAGCGCGTGGCACGTCAGGTAAAAAAGTCCTAAAAAACAGTCCCCGCTCAAGGGTTGGTGCCGAATTAGAACCAAGACATGTTCGAGGTAGTCCTTTTTATTAAGTTATTAGAGGTTAACCGCTTATTATCGCTGTTTTATAGCGAGACACGCGACCAGGTATAAAAAGGATGCCTGCTTTTTTTTTATGGAAAGGGGTTTCGGTTTTTTAATGGGAGGATTAATTGATACAGCAGCGGATAGATGATGGGCAATTATGGGTGTGTGGAGCTGGCTTGTGCCTTTAGAATTAAAAAATAGGAAGTAGTTTTTCATCGAGGGGGTTTAATCGCAATTTATAGGTAATTTCGAGGTTGTTTTGTGCTCTAATGATTTATTGCATAGATGGTTGCAAAATCTCCAAAAGAGAATTCAAAAGAGAAAATCTTATGATATTGATTCCTTTAATAACTATTAAAAAGCTTTAGTAACTGTTTAATGATAATTTTCTGATTCATGTAACAATTAATACTTTTTATCTCTAACAACTACCTCGTGTTCGTTAGAAAAGGTTATCTAGAAGGCTTCGATTTTTTTAATAATAGCGTTTATTTAGCAGATGGCTACATAGTAAAACATTTCATAAATACAATAAAAATCTAATACAATCGACAGAAGATGAAGACAAAACTATTCCTTACAAGGGCAAAATAAAAACATATCATACAAAATAAAAGGACAATACATGCTTACGAATCAGTCTTTTAAAAACATTCAAATCCATACATTCCTTAAGGGTACTAGGTAACATATTAAAATCCTGCAATCCTCTAATTGTATGGAGTTAAGCATTTGACTAGAATTACATCTTTGCATTAATATAAAATCTGAGCAATTTGTTGTGATGTAATTGTGGATATCTTTAAATAATTTAATCCTATCACATATACACGAGGGTAACAAGTTATTTTTTATTTTAAAAACAAATACGTGAACGCTGAAGGCAATCTTCTGCTCCACCGACAACAAATTCAAAACATTGAGCATTGATTGAATAGGGGTATATCGACTGCATTTCAGAATTGTTCTCATTGCTCGATTTTGGATAAGTTGGATCTGTTCTATTTTAAAAGCGGTCAAGTTGTACATAAGAGAAGAACAGAGTTCCAGATGAGGGGCAGCTATACTATTATATAACAATAACCTAGTGCTAAGGGATAACTGACTTCCGATTCTGGCAATAAAGCTTACTTTCTTTGCGAACTTACGCGTGACATTATAGGCATGGGCGTAGAAGTTTAAACGTGATTCAAATGTTATTCCCAAGTATTTAATCACGTTCGCGTGATCAGTTTTTTGGTTGTTAATAGTTATTTCTACGTCCTCAAATTTAACATGCCTCAAGTTGTGTTTTTTGCCAAATACACAGAACTTTGATTTCAACGCATTGACAGAAAGCTTATTGCTTCAAAGCCACTTGAATAACCCATCCAAATCATTATTCACTACTCTCTACATAAAACCCAGATCCTTTCCAGCTAAATAAAGCATGGTATCATCGGCAGACAAAACGATCTTACACTCATTTATAGATGTAACAATGTCATTAACGTGTAACAAAAATAGCAGTGAACCCAATACTGTCCCCTGAGGAACCCCATGCTTTACAGTCAGTGAATCAGAAGTACACCCCTTAAATTGAACCCTTTGATGCCTATTAGTTAAATATGATCTAAACCAATTCAAAGCTGTATTTTTATACCCATGTTGCTAAGCTTGCTCAATAATAATTCTCTGTCAATGGTTTCAAATGCCCGCCTAAAATCCAGAAACACTGCCAAAACATAACTGTCCTTATCAACTTCTTTTTTAGAAATATCGCACAAATTAACAATTACAGACTCACATGAGTGACGTTCACGGAAACCAGACTGATTGACTACTAGAATGTATTTATATCACAGTGCTCTTGCAACTGTTTTTTAACTGCAAGTTTCAATACTTTCTCATAAACAGGAATAGTATTAATAGGTCTAAACTCATTGCGACATATTGTCTTAAATACTTTTGGAACGGGAATAACAGTTGACTCCTTCCATTTATCGGGAAACACGCCACTACATAGAGATAAGTTCACCACATCCAACAAACGAATCCCAGCCACACAACACACATCACATAAGACTTTCTTAGAAATACCATTCGCTCCAACTCCTACGTTTTTCATATTTTTTCAAAGATTTTTCATATCTGACATTGAAAGTTTCTTAAAATCTGACAAGTAAACAGATAAATTAGATGTTTCCACACTAATCTTTTCTGGGAAAGAATACTCTGGAACGCTGTTTACAATAGAGTTAACACTCTCAATGAAATATTTATTGAACTCTTGGGCAGCTAGAAATCCATCAGAAATCGTTTGATGCTCATACCTGACCTTTCATCTACAGCTATAGCATTTCAGAAGGACTTTTTTATTATCATCTATCACCTGTATAAAATATTGCTCTTTTGACAGTTTTATTTGCGTTACTACTTACACCAATCGCACAAATATACAAATTATCTCTAATTCGCATATTCTCTCTGACACTTTCATTTATCCACTTTTTATGCAAATAATTTTGTTTAAAATCGTTTACCTTTATAGGACACATACTATTTGCGAAATTATTTGCGAGAACAATCACATCCGCACTCTCATTCATCCATGGGGTATCAAAGAAATAATCATTTAATACGTTCACGTCATACTTTTTCATTGACCGATATTGCTTTGTGATATAAAAATTTTCATGTGATTTATGCCCAGGACAAATAGACAATATAGAGTGATCACTGATCCTCGATTCGTAATTATGTAGTCAATCAGTGTCTCGCTCCTATTCGTCACACGCGTGGGAGCATCAACAATCTGCGAAAAACCATTTAAGTAAATATCAGAAAGTAATTTTTCACCATAAAACGACGGTTTCATCAAATTAAAGTTAAAGTCTCCCACAATTAATTGATACCCCCAAACGCACTTACATCCTCAATATAATCTTTAAAAAAGGTAACGAATCTAGCATTCTCAGTCTGTGGTGGATGATATAAAACTGTAAAAGGGTATCTCATTCCAGACATGGAGACTTCAATAGACAATAACCACATATAGTTCTCAATACATTGCACAGTCTTAACCTTATAACCAACATCACTCCTCACTAAAACCATGACCCCTCCAGTTCTCCTGTTATTAATCACACATTGTTCCAGATAGTACCCGTCAATGTCCAACTCAACCTGTTCCACATCTGCAGAGACGTGAGTTTCCGACAAAAACACCATCCTGGGCCTCCAATCATTTATCAGAACCATTATATTGTCTTTATTGTTCAAATAGCCTTGGCAATTGAAGTACAGAACACTGGAAGTTAGGTTTACATTTTTATTTAATTGCTATTGAATAAATCTATTCTTGCGGGAGTTCTCGATGCGCTTATATGTCTCACAGTTTACATAATCCCATACCACATGATCAGTCCTTAAACTCATTTTGTATTTCTCATTAGATGCAACACAGTTTACGCATTTGTTGGATTCGCCCTGACAGTCTTTTATGTCGTGCTCTCAAGTCCATTTAGCACATACTTTTTTAGCTTTGCATTCCTTCTGAAAGTGCCCATACTTATTACAATTAAAGCAACGAACTATTCCGTAGTCGTTGTAGTCCTGATGACTTCCCCAGCCTAATAGTTATTTATGTAACCAGTTACGAAAAGTCCGATTTTGTGTAACGATGAATGTTTGCGGGACGAGCGCAGCGAGTTCCCGTAATTTGAATGAGATACACAAAAAAGGTTTTTCGTCACGTGTTTCATACAAGATTTTTTCTAATTTTGACTACAAATACCTACTTAGAGAGAGAATTATTTTTATTAAACTTCAATATTTACTTTTAAACCACTTTGTATCTACTTAATACCGTAAAACTATAGCAACGGTGTGCCACAGCCGAAACCTGCAACTGGTGGTGACACCAACTTTTCATCACTAGTTACGAAAGATTTTACTTTTCGTAACTAGTTACGAAAAGTAGGACGTTACGTCACTGTCATCAGTATTGAAAAGTGCCACTTTATATGTCAAAATTAGAAAAATTCATTTTTTCTCTGTTGATAAGCGAGTTATAAGTTTCAGAGTCAGTTTCCAAAATTATACTCAACCTCCCGTTCAACACCTGCGTTCTTCTCAAGATTTTCATTTTAAAACTTTTTTCTAATTTTGACATATAAAGTGGCACTTTTCAATACTGATGACAGTGACTTAACCTCCTACTCTTCGTAACTAGTTATGAAAAGTAAAATCTTTCGTAACTGGTGATGAAAAGTTCGTTTCACCACCAGTTTGCAAGTTTCGGTTGTGGCACACTGTTATACTTTTACGGTATTAAGTAGATACAAAGAAGTTTAAAAGTAAATATTGAAGTTTAATAATAATAACTCCCTCTCTAAGTAGGTATTTGTAGTCAAAATTAGAAAAAATCTTGTATGAAACACGTGACGAAAAGCCTTTTTATTAAAATCTTTCGTAACTAGTGATGAAAAGTTGGTGTCACCACCAGTTGCAGGTTTCGGCTGTGGCACACCGTTGCTATAGTTTTACGGTATTTAGTAGATACAAAGTGGTTTAAAAGTAAATATTGAAGTTTAATAATAATAATTCTCTCTCTAAGTAGGTATTTGTAGTCAAAATTAGAAAAAATCTTGTAAGAAACACGTGCCGAAAAACCTTTTTTGTGTATCTCATTCAAATTGCGCAAACATTCATTCGTTACACAAAATCGGACTTTTCGTAACTGGTTACATAAATACCTATTTCTTCATATTCACACTCATCAATTCCAACCACTTTAATTCTGTGTTCTCGTGTTTTCGGCCTATCCACTTTATAATCATCTCCAAGTTTTGATTGTATCTCCGACTGGACTGTAGAAATTTATTTTCCACTGGCACATGTTAGTATTAATCCCCCGTCCTTGGTGTAGACTCTGTCTTACAGATCCTTTTTAATTTTCTTAACATCATTTTGTTGGCTCTTCTGTTTCAATGGGAACGAGTGGGCGACAGTGGTGTTTATTGACAGTTTTTTAATTCAGCTATTTCCATCTTAAGGGAGCGATTCTCAGCTAAAAGTTTGTCCATTTTATTGTTTAGCTCATTGTTGTTTTCGAGCAACATATTCAATGAAAGTAGAATCCCCTCAAATCAACATTTTCGCATTTACCATGATAATAGCTGTTACATGTTACGCACTGAATAATATTCTTTTTCTACAAACGTCAAATAATGACGCATTTTACGCTTTCATTTGACAAACGAAAACCTAGCCTTTTTTGAGGATCAGAATGTGAGTGTACTTTTCCGCGCGTTGCCCAGGACAGCAAGCGAAAAAGATTTTTTCGCTTGCTGTCAACCAATTATTAAAAACGTCATTGTCACTTTGATTTAAATTTTCAGATTGTGTTTTCAGTTATGCTCAGTTGTGATTCACATTATTTGAAATTGATCGTTTGAAGAAAAAACGTTGTATGCATTACGAGCACAAAGTAACTTTTTTGCTCTCGAGTGATTGGCGCTCTCCGCTTCGCGTCGCGCGGCAAACTTCACTCTCCGAGCAAAAAAGTTGTCCTTTTTGCTCTTAATACATAAATAACTATTACATCATCAAAACACAACTTACATTTAAAACAGTTAATCCCACCAGGATCATCTGCCTCATTGGTCTCCATCACTACAAACTCGTTGCATGCCTTATTGGGCCGAGAACTAGCAGTTCTTATCTGTTTTGTATACCACTAAAAAGTGTTTATTTCCTATTGTTCACACTTATTTCTTACTTTGCCGCTAACTGGATTACCGAACGACTTGGCACTGGGTTTAGACAGATTAAGAATACGAAGTTTCACCCCTCTCGCGAAAATCGCAATTTTTTAAGCACTAGTTTTAATGCAATTTGCAAATAAAACGGAGCTCACTTGAAGCAAGCACGAGCAAGCACACTTTTCACAAAAAAAGATGACATAAGCAATGTAAATTGACTTTTGTTCTTTCAAACTTTCTTTTGATATTTTACAGCCAACTAGATGAAGTTTTCAAATGAACACCGCTATATAGAAAAACATAAAACAATAAAACCCATATTACACGACAACTGTTTTTTTTTCGTCTAGAACACCCTCTAGAGAAATAAGCAGTACAGAAACTACAAGTTTAAATTATCGTTTAAATTAAGAGTTATGGTCGCCCAGCGAAAAGCACCACTCTGTTTTCCTTCCAATTGAATATTACAATACAAATCGCTCGAACACACTTTAGTTTTTAGGGAGACAGGTTGACAGGAGAATAAAAATCATTTCGATGCCATTAAATCTTCTTGGATTGAAACCTGCATAATAAAAAAAAATTTAACTGCTTAATATCATAGGATTTTCAAACTACTTGATTTGGCCAAAAAGGCGACTGAACAAAAACACTTTCCGCACGAGTTAGGAACAATATTTTTTCTACGAGCCAATTCATTGTAATAAAGATATGGAATAAACATACAATACATAAACAACTTTATCTTTGTCAACAGTATGACAGCTGAATTAATCAACAATCAATTGGTTGTTATGACAAAAACTTGGTGTGATTGTTGGTTTAACGTAATGTTTCAGGCATGAACTGGTGACATTGGAATAAAAAGTACGTATATTATGGGTATATTTTGTATCAAAAAACAATAAAGGCAAGCATAATAGTTCCTTAAAAGAGATAAAAATGTTTGGCACGGCTGTAAGGCAGGTGCACCTATGTAGATAGACAGACTATAATGTCTAAATTATATTATAAATCAGTCATTCTTTAAATATTTGCTTTCCCGCACGCCAAGCTTACTTTCACGCACGCCGTACGGGAAATTGAAGCTTTCAAAAACAAAATGCGTGCGGGAGAGTGATATATTAAGAACGCTCGTAGAAAATAGTTATTTTCCTAACAAGTGCGGAAAGAGATCATTTTCCGCATGCGACTGCAGTTGACCGTTGGCGGCTGCAGTCGGCCATGAAGTCGAATGCGGAAAAGATACTTTCCGCAAGTGTTAGGAACAATATTTTTTCTACGAGTAAGGATGACTTTTAACATTATCAGTAAAACTTCAGTTTGAAGTTAAAACACCAGACATGACGTACATTGCATTGTTTACCTGACAAACTGAAACAATGCAATGTACGTCATATTTGGTATTTTAATTTCAAAGTGAAGTTTTGCTGATAGTTGTAAAAGTCGTCCTAAAACTCTGTCAATATATTGATATTTATTGCCTCAGCTGCGTGATGAATTATATTTGCTTTCTTTTATCGCACATAGCAATAATTAAAGATATCAACCTTTTCATTTAAAAAATGCGAGATCGACATCCTGCCTTTTTTGCAAAACTAATATTAAAGATGCATTACAGGTATAAGTAAGATGGTAACTATAAATCATGGTAGTTTTACTGGTTCTTATTACGTTTTTCCATACCAACAATAGTAAACAAACAGGTTTTTTACTTTTCCGCACTAGTGCGGAAAAGTACAACTTCCCGCACTCAAATGCGTGCGGAAAAGTAAACTTTCGCGCACGAGAGTAGAAAAAAGATTTTTTTCGCTTGCTGTCAATAGCAACTACCACCACTCAACCAATTATTAAAAACGTCATTGTTACTTTGATTTAAATTTTCAGATTGTGTCTTCAGTTATGCTCAGTTGTGATTCACATTATTTGAAATTGATCGTTTGCAGAAAAAACGTTGCATGCATTACGAGCAAAAAGTAACTTTTTTGCTCTCGAGTGACTGCCGCTCTCCGCTTCGCCACGAGCGGCAAACTTCACTCTCCGAGCTAAAAAGTTGTACTTTTCGCTCTTAATACATAAATAACTATTTTTACGAAATACCTATTTTTTTTTTCATAAGTGAATGCCACTCAATTTTAAAAAAAGTTTGTATAACAGACCGTGTCTTTACGTTTTGTCTTTTTCGAGGTATCTAGTTATTGCGCATTCGCAAAAAACTAGCAACTTACAAAATTATGTTAAAAACAATCATTAAATTACATTTTTTGTCATAGTTGCTAGATGTAGCGTCTTCCAAAACTATACTCCAAAGGTTATCGGGAACAGGACCAAAAGAAAATTTCTACAAATTAAGCAGAAACTGCCGACGTTTCGACGTTTATTGACGTCTTTATCAAAGCTAAAAACACAAAAACAGCAGTACATAGGTGACAAACGCAATTAGACAGTCCACTTAACATGATATTGAGAAAAAAACCGTTAAAAAAAAGCAGTTATTCAGTAGATTAGTAACAATCACAAACAGTGTAAGTTCGTAATAATGTAATCTTGTTTTATCTTCATACATATAATCAGAAATTGGCTATTAAACAGTTATTAAATATTTTTTTCTACAAACGTCAAATAATGACGCATTTTACGCTTTCATTAGACAAACGAAAACCTAACCTTTTTTGAGGATCAGAATGTAAGTGTACTTTTCCGCGCGTTGCCTAGGACAGCAAGCGAAAAAGATTTTTTCGCTTGCTGTCAATAGCAACTACCACCACTCAACCAATTATTAAAAACGTCATTGTCACTTTGATTTAAATTTTCAGATTGTCTTCAGTTATGCTCAGTTG